>JAQPPZ010001217.1:0-365881 GCA_028583015.1 Wollemia nobilis
GTTTTAATTATTTTTCTAGAATTTAGTCATTTACTTTCCAAAATTTATTTTTCAAGCATTTACTTTTTAGCAATTTATTTTTCTACAATTTTCTTTTAAGCAATTTATTTTCTTGTAGAGTGTGGTTGTTGCTAGTTTAAATATAAGACTCTTTGGCCTATAGAAACCCAATGTAGTACATGAAGTAGGTGTGACTGAGTGACACAACCACAATGAAAACATCCCTTAGAAGCAAAATGGTAACAACAACACTTTTTCTTATTGTCTTGAGATCACCTGACCAATCTGTTTGATTTCAGCCACAATAAGATTTGCTCTAGAATAGTTTTACTTTTTCTTATTATACGAAGATCACCTAGCCAATTCGTTTGATTTTAGTTATAATAAGATTTGTTTGTCCTTATTTTCCTAAGATCATCTAGCCAATCCTTTTGATTTCAGCCACAATAAATATTTGCTTTAGAATAATTTTACTTTTCCTTATTATATTGAGATCACTTGGCCAATCCGTTTGACTTCATTATAATAATGTTCACTTTATTTTTTTTCTTATTGATCTGAGATCACCTAGCCAATCCATTTGATTTTAGTCAGTAAGACCTACTTTATTATGCTAAAATTATATGGCCAATCCGTTTAGTTTCAATATAGTAGGAACTATTTAGAAAAGAAAGCAACAAAACCAAAAACAAAACAAAACCAAAAAATAATATATAGAGAAGTATAATTTGCTAGATGGTGAATAATAGTACACAATATACATCCATTGACCTCATAAAATTACTGATAGAGCAAGAATTTAACCTTCTTTTTGAGAAGCAACAAAAAACATCTAGGAAAGAGTGGGAACGCATGTGTAAACATCTTGATACCATAAAATATAGATCAAAAAAATTGAGTCAAATCTAGAGGATAAACATAGCTCAAATTCTAGGGCCATACTATCACTCGCCCTATCTTGAACTTATTAGGAGTTGTGAACGGTGGTTAGGGAATAGGAGAACAATGGTAAACTCAGTAACCTACCCGTGGGATCAATATTTTGAAGATTCCCTTACCATCCACAGTTTCCTATCAAAAATAGAGGACAAGGAAGTAAACCTAGAATATAGCTGGAGATATCATAAGACCCCAAGAGTAGTACTATTTAGAGAACTGTGTCAAGACTTGCATTATGAACTGCAGCTCGAGAGCCCTAATCCAATTGTAAAATAGGCTTTTACTTTCCAATTGATTACTGATAATAAAAGACTTTGGATTTAACTAAGAGCATTATATGAATCCTGAATAACTCAAACCTATCAACGATATTCACAAGTTATTTAGGGAGGATTAGAATTTTGTTTCAAAATTTTATGCACAGACCTAGAGACTCATAGGGTAGATTTATTAAAATTAGTAAATTAGAAGTAGATTGCCAAGAAAACCATAGTAAGAAATCTAAAACTTTTGAGTTAAAATAAACTGAAACTGCATCTTTAGATTCTACATCAGTAAAGCAAATTGAAATTCTAGAACAAGATCCCAAAACATATTTTCTACCCAAACTAGAGTTCAACGATCATATTGATCCCTCATCTATATTTATCGACCCTATACCTGGTCCAATTCTTGAAATTCTATATTCAATCATGGCTGATCAGGCTAGTGAACAAGGGGAAGTAAATAGAAACCAAAGGCAAACAAATTAAGGATAAGTAGAAAACCAAAGGGACGGTGGACAGAGAATGAATTTTGCCTTTTCAATTCCTTCTCAAAGATAGGCTAACAAGAGAATTGAAACCAGACTCTATTGTTGTCTTGCCTACTTTCCATGGTAAACCACATGAGGATCCCTATGCCTTTATTTTTGAATTTGAAGTGGTGTGCCAGGCTTACTTTTACACCATGGATGAGCAAAAACTAATACTATTCCCTTCTACACTTAAGGATGCAACCTTAAGATGGTTCATGGGTCTAGGGGAAAATATTTGCAACCGATGGGATGGAGAAGAAGGATTAAAAGACATATTCCTTGAAAGATACCAAGACTATTGCAGGTTTCAGGATAAGAAAGCAGAATTATTTTGTATGAATCAAAAATATGATGAATCCCTTGAGGACTACCTCGAGATATTCTAGTTTTTGGGATCTAGAGTAAACATTGAGTTGGATGAGGAAGTTCAGAAAGAAATTTTTCTAAAAGGGCTTAAGGAAGATGTCTTAGACATACTAAAACTTATGGCAAAGTGGGATATCCATAATATGGTATTAGGAGATATCATAAATATTTGTAAAAATTACTCAAGTAACAAACCATTAAGAAGTAATAAATACCCATCATCAGGAGGAGGAGTAACACAAGCTGAAATCGGTAATATGCTAGAAAATCTCAAAACCGATTTATTAAGCACATTGACATCATCCCTCGACCTCATGGATAAGAAACCAAAAGACCAAAACATTAAAGAGATATATTGTCATAGATGCAGAAAGAAACATAATCTAAGGGAATACCCTTTGAATGTTACAAATATTTCCAATATTTTTGCCTGTTGCAAGATCTGTGACAAAAACCATAATACTAAAAATTAAAAATATATCTCAGATGTCAAAACCACCATCAAAGAGACTGAGGTTGAAGAGGTAGAAGATGTCTACTTTATAGCTCAAATAAGGAATTGTCCATTTAATGGTCCACCCAATTGGTCAAACTCTAACTATTCCAACCAACAAAGACCCAATTATTGGTCAAATACTCCAAGTTGGTCAAATTGGAATCAATATAATCAAGATTGGAATATGCCTCCTTGGGCACAATTCATACCCAATTTATATGGAAATTCACCTCCATGGATGGCATGCCAAAATCAAAATGCATCTAGTTGGAATGGCCAATACAATCATACAGGACCTCGTTGGTCTCAAAGATAGCCCCAACAACAAAACTTTCAAAACCAATTTAGGGGGCAAGTACCTCAAAACCAAACTTAAAATAGACTCCTTCCACCTCCAAACAACAATCCTCCTAAACAATCACCTTTACCAGCTCAACCTGTACCTAATCCGAATAATAATAAAAACATTCAATAGGTCTATGAAACAAATGAGGCATGTTCAATATCTATAATGCCTTGTCAACAAATTCAATTAAGATCTGGAAAAGTATTGGAAGATCATAGAGCAACCCTCATAGAACTTGAAGAACATACCAAAAACTTGAGCAAATAAAAAGGACAAGATGATAAATGTGAGGAAGGAATAGAAATTCCCCTAGAAGAAGTGTTGGATCAACAGAAAGAAGTTCAAATTTCTCAAAAAGAAATAAGAGCTCCATTTCCTAAAATACTAGCTATACCTAAAGAACCATCTAAACCAACTTTCAATTTTCTTCAAGAATTGGAAAATATCTCTATTAGAATTCCTCTTTTACAAGCTATTAAAGACATTCCCATCTACTCCAAATTGGTAAAAAGTATAACAAGTTCACAAAAGAGAAAGAGGAATGAACCTAGAACTATTCAAGTTATTGGGCAACTATATGAAATCATGACTGGTGAGAAATTGTTACCAAAGTATATAGACCCTGGAGTACCTATACTCATAGTTCACATTGGTAGAACAACCTTGCATAATGTCTTAGTAGACTTGGGGGCTACCATAAATGTCATGACAAAGGAAACAATAGAATATTTAGGGGTACACATGATTCAACCAACCTCTATAGTGCTTCAACTTGCAGATAGATCTACCATTAAACTAGAAGGGAAACTAGAAGATATTATAGTTTTCGTAAGCTCATGAGAATACCTTGTAGACTTTATAGTCTTATAGCCAAAGATAAAGTTAGGGGGACACCCCTTGATATTGGGAAGACCATGGCTTGTAACAGTTGATGCTTATATTAACTATAGATTTGGGAATATGACTATTTCAAATGGCAAGTATACTAAAAATCTTAGCTTATTTCCTGAATCAATAAAAGACAATGATTTTTCAAAACCAATTATGGTATGATTCTCCTAAAGACTTAGATGATCTACAAAATTTATCAATCAATATGCTAGGAGAATGTTTTCAACAAGAAATTGAAGGGCCCTTAGCTTCACTTCTTGATGAGGAACAAGGTGCTAATGAAGTTACCATGACTAATAATGAAGCGAGCACAAGTTACCCTCATCCGATGGCCCCTTATAATTATCAACTAAATACTCTCAAGCATGAAATAATGAGTATAGATAGTAATTATAAACAAATAGATATTACATCTGGAAAATCTTTAAATATAAGTAATGAGCTTACAAACATTCAGGAATCACAACTGATAGAAGTATTAAAAAATCATTGGACATAATTTGCATGGAATTATAAGGACATGAAGGGGATACATCCGAGTATTTGTACCCACCGTATTTTCATTCAAGAAGGTTGTCACCTAGTAAGACAACCTCAAAGGAGATTAAATCCAACTATAAAATATATAGTTCAGGAAGAAATTGTTAAGCTCTTAAACACGGGATTTATATACCCTATCTTCGATAGTCAATGGGTCTCACCATTGGTAATAGTTCCTAAAAATAATGGTAAATGGAGAGTCTATGTAGACTACAAAGAACTAAATAAAGTGACAAATAAGGACTATTTCCCATTGCCTTTCATTGATCAAGTCCTTGATACCCTAGCTGGTAAGAAATACTTCTATTTCTTGGATGGATTTAGTGGATACAACTAGGTCTCAATAGCTGAAGAAGATCAAGAGAAGACCACTTTTACATATCCCATAGGAACTTATGCTTATAGAGTATTACCTTTTGGACTATGCAATGCACTTGCTACATTTCAAAGAGTTGTCCTCGCTATTTTTGTTGATATGATTAATGAATGCATAGAAGTTTATATGGATGACTTTACGGTCTACGGTGACACCTTTGAAGAAACTCTAGCAAGTTTACAATAAGTCCTAGCTAGATGCACAGAGCAAAACCTTTCTCTAAGTCATGAAAAGTGTTTCATGATGATGAGGAGGGGTATTCTTTTAGGATATCTCATATCCAAAGAAGGTTCTAAGGTAGATCCTACAAAAATACAAGTTATTCAATCCCTTCAACCTCCAAAAACTCAAACAGAGGTAAGAAGCTTTTTAGGGCATGCAGGGTACTACCGAAGATTCATTAAGGATTTCAAAAAAATTGCTTCTCCTATGCTTAAAATCTTAACTAAAGATAGTGAATTTGAATGGACTGAAGCATGTCAAAGAGCTTTTGAGATCATAAAATAAAAATTGATTATTGCTCCAATATTAAGAGGGCCAAACTAGAATTTACCCTTTCATATCCATTGTGATGCCTCAACATATGCAATAGGAGCAGTACTTCAACAAATAGAAAATAAAATGCCTTATGCTATCTATTATGTAAGTAAGAATTTACATGGGGCTGAACTAAATTATATAATCACTAAAAAGGAATTCTTGGTTGTAGTTCATGCCATTAATAAATTTAAACATTACATAACAGGGTATGAAGTATTTATTCATATTGATCACTCTGCCATTAAGTATTTAATGAAAAAATCCATAGTAGGATGTAGGGTGGTTATATGGCTTCTTTTGCTTCAATAATTTAATGTTACAATCATAGATAAAGTAGGAAAATACAATGTCATTGCAGATTATCTATCTCGTATGCAAATACTTGATGATGATGAATTAGTTCCTAATAGTTTTCTAGATGAACATCTATTTGCTCTTTCTATTTTCACTCCATGGTATGCTGATATAGTAAATTATCTGGTAATAGGAAATATACCTCAAAATTTCACACCTTATGAGCAAAGAAATTTAATACATCAAAGTGGCCCTTACACATGGATTAACGGGATTTTATTCAAGTCTTGCCCATACCATGTAGTTAGGAGATGTGTGCATGAAGAAGATGTGTATGATATTATTAGAGAAGCACATGAAGAACCTTGTGGAGGTCATTATGCAGCCCAAAGAACAATTAGTAAAATATTCCAAACTAGATTCTCTTGGCCCACTATAAATAAGGATGTTCACAAATTTATTGATATATGTGATGCATGCCAAAGGGCTAGCAAACCAACCCCTACAATGGAGATGTCCTTAGTACTCCAAATTATGTTTGAACCATTTGAGAAGTGGGAAATTGACTTTGTTGGACCTATAGATCCTCCGAGTGCAAATAATAAACATATACTTGTGTGCATAGATTATATTACAAAATGGGTAGAGGTAGAAGCTATGACATGAGCACAAGTTGAACCTATCACCAATTTTCTCAATTCACACATTATGTTGTGCTTTGGAGCACCTAGAGAACTAGTTTTGAATCAAGGAAATCAATTTATCTCTAAAGTAATAAAAAATTTCACCACAATCTATCAAATAACCCCAAAAAAACTTCACCATATCATCCTCAAGCCAATGGACAAGTGGAAGTAACCAATCGAGAGCTTGAAAAGATAATAACTAAAATTGTGGCCACTAGTAGAATATATTGGGAAAAAATATTAAAAGAAGTTGTATGGGCTTATAATACAACTTGGGAGACTACCACCGATTTAACACCTTATGAGATGACTTATGGTAAGCAAGCCATCATGCCCATCGAGTTTGAAATTGAGACTCTTCACACAATAGTACAACTCGATATGAACTTAGATCGAGGACAAAGGGCTAGGTTGGAGAAGTTAAATATTCTTGATGAAAGGAGACTCGAGGCACTTCATAGAATGGAATTAACACAATAAAAAAGGAAGAAATGGCATGATAAATACATTGTACCTAGAATGTTTCAACCAAGAGACTAGGCTTTGCTATTTGACTCCCTCTTCAATGATTTTTAGGGAAAGTTAAGGACAAGATGGCTTGGGCCCTATGAAATTGAAGAGATATTCAAAAATGGTATAGTTAAACTCAAGCCTATTGATGAATCAACCATAAAATTGCTAGTGAATGGACATAGGCTTAAATTATATAAAAAACCATGTTCTAAAGAAGAGTTCATGCACCATATTAAACAACAAACTAATTTGCAATGTATATCTGAACTCAAAATCACTACTATTGAATAAATACTTCTCTTCAAAAAGAAAAAAATATGCTACCTATTAAACAAAATCTGCTTTATATCATATATATATATATACATAAAAAGAAAAAAATTACGACTCTTTTTGTTTCATAATGGAGTTCCAATGTTTGCAACACTCTTACCTTATACTCTCATATTATTTTCAGTCTCAATATTATTTTACAAATATCCTAAAAAGACATTTCTTTATTTTGCATCATCTTGAGAGTTCTATAGGAAAACTATTGCCACATCTTGCATGATACTTTTGTTTGCTAAATCAAAATCTAGGTGTTTTCAATTACTCAGCCACCACTAGTGTTTTGAGCAAATCTTCATTGAAAATCAAATAATCTTTGGATGTTATAAGTTGCTCCTAGTCAATCAAGTTTCCTCTTGGACTATGCACTTTATAATAAATAAAACATTGTGAAGTTTGGAAAGACTAACCCATGAGTTACTATTGCCATAAGAGTGAACAATTTCCCCTACTTATCCAAATTATGTGCATGGTCTAGGAAGATAATGAATTGGCAAAGGGACAAGCTCCCCCTTCACCCTTGAAAAAAAGAGAGAAGAAAAATCCCTTTCTCTCTCTCTAAACGAGCAAGTATCCCAAAAATTATCTTCTTGCTTCCTCTTAATGAGCAAGAACCCCAAAAAGCAATAAAAAAAATCCCTTGCTCTCTCTCTAAATGAGCAAGTATCCCAAAAATTATCTTCTTGCTTCCTCTTAAAATAAGCAAGAATCCCAAAAAGCAATCAAAATCCCTTACTTCCTCTCAAAATAAGCAAGTATCCCAAATAAAGTTAAATAAAAGAAGGGTGAAGAGCTTGAATCCCTAGAATTCTTAGTATTTCAAAAACCATGGGGTGATCCTCATTACAACAATGGGTTGAATGAAAATCACCTGGAAATAAGGTATCCTTATGCAATAGCGCTAAGTCTGGATAAAATATATGGACACTCATAAGATAAGCTAGCTTGTTGGCATATGTGACCATTGGTTTACTCAATCCCTACTCATGATGAGAAATGAACATTCACTGCACACATAGTTGGTCCTCGAGAGGCTTGAAAACATTAGGACACCCTTAGCATCATACTGATTTGTGAGACAAATAGATGAATTTGTTTAAAAGTCTCTAGGATGTTTGAGTCTTTGTAAAACAACCCTAGAATTTTGTAAGCAAGCAAGAGTCATGAGCTAATTCCTAAGTACTATGGTTTATCCCATCCTACAAAAGTGTGGTTTGTATTTTCCAAGAACCCTAATATCCTATTAAAATCATCTAAGCCTATGATAAAAGATCCATTTTATATATTGATGACTGATATTCATCCCACATGGAACTCCTTATGAAATTAGAAGAAGAAAATCTTCCAAATATAAATATATATATATATAAATGATAAAAATATATAAAAATAATAAGTAAATAAAATATATCTATATAATGATAATTTATATAATATATATAATATCTATAATAATACATCAATATATATTTACCCCCATACCATTTAAAATAATATATATATAAATTCCCTATAAATATTAGCATTTTAAAATAAAATATTCCCCTCTATGCACCTAGGGGTGTAGCACAATGGTTCGGGCTTTAGCTCTTCTTTGGGAGGTCCAAGGTTCAAACCGCAACATGGGCAAGTGTGTGAGGGGGTGGGTGTGTGGTGGCTTTGTGTTAAATTCCCTATTGATAAGTATAGCTCTCAACTTTATGAGAGGTCATGGTTGTTGATTATGGAGCCTGATTAAATCAAAGGCCTTTGTTTTAGTCGCACTTAGACCCACTACGTGAAATAGGGGGTGTAGGGGGGCATCACCCCCAAAGCTAAAAATAGATGTTTTTTCCTCTATGTAAATCTGGACCATTTGATATTAGGTCACAGATCGGATGGTAGATTTTAGGTGGGTTTTTTGCCCTAAAATTGTAATGCATTATTATAAGAGGAGGTTGTACGATGACTAAATATGTAATGAGGTGCGCGGTTGTGTACAGAGGGGTTTTCTGGATGGAATACAAAGGGCCTGGTTATTTTCTCCGTGGAGTAGCCCGATTTGGGTGAACCATGTTATATCTGTGTCTATTGTGTATTGCATAATTTCTTCTATGTTTATTTCCGCATTATATTATTGCTCGTATTTGTTATTTAATCCTAACAACTGGTATCAGAGCTTAGGGTTTGAAAAATGCACTTGAAAGGAGGGTTTCCAGTTTGAGTGGGAGCAATGGCAGAAGAAGGTAGATTTAGGGTTGAGAAGTTCAATGGCCAAAACTACCAGCTATGGAAGATGCAAATGGAGGATTATCTTTATCAAAAATATCTTTACCTACCATTAGGTGGAGTAGCAAAGAAGCCGACATCAACGACTGACGAAGAATGGGAAGTTCTGGATAGAAAAGCACTAGGAACAATACGGTTGTGCTTGGCATCGTCGGTGGCCTTCAATATTTCGAAGGAAAAGACAACGGAGGGTTTAATGAATGCGTTGGCTAAACTGTATGAAAAACCCTCGGCTTCGAACAAGGTATTTCTTATGAAACATTTATTTAATATGCAGATGTCAGAAGGTGGGTCTATTATTGATCATTTAAATGAATTTAACATGGTTACAAATCAGTTAAGCTCTATAGGAGTAAACTTTGATGATGAGGTTAGGGCTCTCTTGATTTTGTGCTCATTGCTAGAAAGTTGGAATGGCTTGGTAATGGCTGTGAGTAATTCTGTCTCTGGTTCAAATACTTTAAAGTTTGATGATGTTATTGGTGTTATCCTTAGTGAGGAAATGCGATGGAAAAGCATAGGTGAAACATCAGGTAATGCTTTGACTGTAGAGAATAGGGGGAGACAAAGGGAGAGAGGAAAAATCCTAGGGAATCATGGAAAATCAAAGAAAGGTAGATCCAAATCCAAAGGGAAGTAGTTGGAATGCTGGCATTGTGGGAAGAAAGGACACCTAAAAAGAGACTGTTGGAATCGAAAAGAAAAATAGGGAGAAGAAAAATAGGGTAATCAGGAAGCAAACGTTGTAGGTGATGTATTGCAAGATGCTTTAATTCTTTCACTAGATAATATTAATGATTGTTGGGTGCTAGATTCTGGTGCATCATATCATGCCACACCCCATAGGAAATATTTTCTAGATTATGTTCAGGGTGATTTTGGACAGGTCTATCTGGGTGATGATAGACCATGTAAAATCATAGGAAAGGGTAACATACAAATAAAGTTACCAAATGGAAACCAATGGTTGTTGAAAGAGGTAAGGCATATTCCTGAATTAAGAAGAAATCTAATTTCCATAGGGCAGTTGGACAGTGAAGGATGTACAGTTACATTCTCAACAAACTCATGGAAGGTCGCTAAAGGATCAATGTTATTAGCAAAAGGAAATAAGGAAGGTACATTGTATGTATGTACTGGTAATACTGACCTTTCTATTGCTTTAGCTTCTACAAGAGTGGATACAACTTCGTGGCATCATAGGCTTGGGCACATGAGTGCAAAGGGGATGCAGATTCTCCATTCAAGAAATTTGTTGCCAGGTTTGAAGCAGGTTGATTTAGACTTCTATGAGAACTGCATTTATGGAAAATAGAAAAGAGTCAGATTTCTTAGAGTTGGAAAAGAAAAGAAGAGTGAAAAGCTAGAGCTTGTACATTCAGATGTATGGGGACCAGCTTAGGTATCATCTCTTGGTGGCTCTCATTATTATGTTACGTTTATTGATGATGCAACTAGAAAAACATGGGTTTACTGTATTCGAAAGAAATCAGATGTTTTTGATACATTTAAGAAATGGAAAGCTTTGGTTGAGAATGAGACAAGAAATAAGCTAAAGTGTCTCAGATCTGATAATGGAGGTGAGTACTACAACAAAGAGTTTGATAGTTATTGTTCATACCATGGGATTCGTAGAGTGAAGACGGTTCCAAGAACTCCACAAGAAAATGGTGTGTCAGAAAGGATGAACAGGACTATCATGGAACGTGCTAGGTGCATGAGAATACATGCAGGATTGCCCTTACAGTTTTGGGCAGATGTTGTGGATACTGCAGTTTATTTAATAAATAGAGGACCTTCAAGTTCCCTAGATGGTGGGATTCCAGAAGAGGCATGGACAGGTAAGCCTGTTAATTACTCATTTTTAAAGACTTTTGGTTGTGAAGCTTTCATGCATATCAGTAAAGAAAATCGAACTAAACTTGAGGTAAAATCCAAGAAGTATTTTTTCATTGGATATGGAGTTAATGATTTTGGTTATCATTTTTGGGATTATGCAAATCACAAAATAATTAGGAGTAGAGATGTAATATTCAATGAGAAGGTCATGTATAAGGATCAATTGTAGGAAAAGAAACAGGAAAAGGAAAACACATAATACATAGTGTTTGATGAAATTGAAACTCCAAAGGTGCTAGAAAATCAACAACAACAACAGCAAGTAGCACCTCAAACTCCTACAACTATTGTTAGAAAATCTACCAGGATAAGTAGACCTCCTATACGTTACTCTCCATCATTATATTATGTATTATTGTCTGACTCTGGTGAACCAAAAACATATGAAGAAGCAATGCAGGTAGAAACCAAGAAGAAGTGGGAGCAAGGCATGGAAGAGGAGATGGACTCTTTGATAAATAATCAGACTTGGGATCTGGTTCAGTTGCCTGCAGGAAAAAGAGCATTGCAGAACAAATGGGTTTACAGGGTGAAAGAAGAAGATGGAGGAAAAAAGAGGTATAAGGCTAGACTGGTTGTAAAGGGGTTTGCACAGAAGAAAGGTATTGATTATGATGAAATTTTTTCTCTTGTTGTTAAAATGACTTCAATTAGAACTATTTTAAGCTTAGTGGTTGTAGAGGATTTACACCTTGAACAGTTAGATGTAAAAACAACTTTTCTCCATGGGGATTTGGAGGAAGAGATTTATATGCAGCAACCACAAGGGTATGAGGTCAAAGGAAAGGAGGAATTAGTATGCAGGTTGAAAAAGAGCCTGTATGGCCTGAAGCAAGCTCCAAGGTAGTGGTATATGAAATTTGACAGGTTTATGTCAGATCAGGGTTATAGTAGATGTTATTATGACCACTGTGTTTATTTTAAGAGAATGGATAATGGTAACTATATTATCCTATTATTGTATGTAGATGATATGCTTGTTGCAGGGTCTAACATGCAGGATATAATTGTACTCAAAAGAAAATTGGTAGAGTCATTTGCAATGAAGGATTTGGGTGTTGCAAAGCAAATCCTTGGTATGAGAATAACAAGAGACAGGAAAAATCATAAATTAACATTGTCTCAGAGTGAGTACATTGAGAAGGTGTTGGAAAGATTCAGTATGCAGGATGCAAAACCTGTTAGCACACCTTTGGGAAATCATTTCAAACTGACCAAAGAGATGTGTCCTAAGACACAGGAGGAGATGAACTACATGTCCAAGGTTCCTTATTCATCAACAGTTGGCAGTTTGATGTATGCGATGGTGTGCACAAGGCCAGATGTTGCACATGCAGTGGGAGTTGTGAGCAGGTTTATGAGTGATCCAGGAAGAAAGCATTGGGAGGCAGTGAAGTGGATTCTCAGGTATTTGAGAGGTACTGTCAATCAGGTATTATGCTTTGAAGGATCTAATACTACTTTACAGGGATATGTTGATTCAGATATGGCAGGTGATATAGACAGCAGGAGGAGTACCACAGGGTATGTTTTTACTGTAGGTGAAACTACAGTAAGCTGGATTTCAAAATTACAGAAGGTTGTTGCACTATCAACAATAGAAGCAGAGTATGTTGTTGTTACAGAGGCTAGTAAGGAGATGATTTGGTTACAAAGGTTTATGGAGGAGTTGGGAAAGAAGTAGGAGAATAGCACATTATACAGTGATAGTCAGAGTGCCATTCATCTTGCAAAGAATTCAGCTTTCCATTCCAGGACTAAACACATACATACCAAGTACCATTTCATACGCTCAGTATTGGAAGATGGACAGTTAAAATTGGAGAAGATACACACTAGCCAGAATCCTGCAGATATGTTCACAAAGGCAGTAACCAAGGAGAAACTGAGTTCCTGCTCAGTTTCAGTTGGTCTTAAAGCATGACAGTAAAAGGTGAGAAAATTTCCAGGCCCAAA
Source organism: Wollemia nobilis (assembly GCA_028583015.1). Classification (NCBI taxonomy): domain Eukaryota; kingdom Viridiplantae; phylum Streptophyta; class Pinopsida; order Araucariales; family Araucariaceae; genus Wollemia; species Wollemia nobilis. The sequence goes on from JAQPPZ010001217.1 coordinate 13,237, forward strand.
GTTGAAGCATAGTCCAGCAAGTGCAGTAGCGGTGGAGTTGTTGTGATCAGTCTCCAAGTGGGAGATTGTTGATTATGGAGCCTGATTAAATCGGAGGCCTTTGTTTCAGTCGCACTTAGACCCACTACGTGAAATAGGGGGGTGTAGGGGGGCATTAGCCCCCTACTACTATCGCCAAGGGGGTCCAGGGGGGCAATGACCCCGAAGCTAAAAATAGATGTTTTTTCCTCTATGTAAATCTGGACCATTTGATATTAGGTCACAGATCGGACGGTAGATTTTAGGTAGGTTTTTTGCCCTAAAATTGTAATGCATTATTATAAGAGGAGGTTGTACGATGACTAAATATGTAATGAGGTGTGCGACTGTGTATAGAGGGGTTTTCTGGATGGAATACAAAGGGCCTGGTTATTTTCTCCGTGGAGTAGCCCGATTTGGGTGAACCACGTTATATCTGTGTCTATTGTGTATTGCATAATTTCTTCTGTGTTTATTTTTGCATTATATTATTGCTCGTATTTTTTAATTAAATCCTAACAGTGGTTGGGAGGAGACTACTCAGCCCTGTACATCAGTCATAAGGGTTTCTCACAATAATCAAATCCAAAAAAAATATTCCCCTCTATTTTGTTTTGGCTATATAGCCAAAATTACATTTTGCGGGGGATATAATGTTAATACATTAAGTTCATAATATAGTTTGGGGGGTAGAAAAACTTTACAATAAAATAAAACATTCATTGTTCCTGTAGCAAAATTTTTTGTAAGCAAAGTTTCAGTAGCAATTCTTTCCATAGACCTACACTAAAAAAATATTCTAAGTGTTTTTACGAGAAAATTGAATTTTAAGGAAGCATCATTTTGGTGGGAAAACCTAAAGTCTAAGCGTTGGATATCAAATAAATTTTAAATTTATTTTAATATTAAAATCTATACATTGGACTTTAAAAATATTTTAAATCCATCGAATGATGTGAACTATGCATGGACTTCAAATTATTTTAAATCCACTACAATCATAAAACCTCTCCTTCAGACTCTAAAATATTTTAAATTAATGTTGATAGGAATAAATTAAAGCAATAAATAATCATCATTTTAATTAAAATACGAAAAGGGGTGAGAGGACATTATTTTTTTATGATACAAATGACATTATTTATCTCCTATTGCAAATTCTTGTCTACTACACATGGACGATGTTAAAATCTAATAAAAATTCACCTTGAATCTTGAATACAACCATGGAATTGACGTGGCAGGCAAAAGTATATTTCGATTGGCCAATGCAATGAAGATTGGATTTTACGCCACCACAAAAGTACCAAGTAAGAATACAAGGGCACCAAACTGCCATGTCATGGCCATGTAGGTATTGAAAGCCATGTCACGTGGGTTAGAGTGATCATGCATTAATCCAAACCCCAACTATGGAGATTCATATAATCCATAGGTAATTTAATACGAAGGGGTAAATGACAAATAAAGCGGTGAAAAGTCAAACCTAAAGAAATAAATTAAAAACACTGAGCCATCGATTGAAAGGTATCAGCGGTGATGATGTGCCACCACCACGATTGGATGATGCAATCGATGTGCATGATGTATGGCAAGCCACATGGAAAACATCTAATGCCACTCTCCACCATCGATTAAAATTGATTATGGAGGTTTAATCATGAACTAAAACCTAGGGTAAAAAACCCTAGATGCCACGTCAAGGTCACAGAGCAGTGTAATGGGGGAAAACGATGCCACATCAGGGTTAAACAACAATGCATCATGATAAAAAATTGATAGCATGGTGAGGAAATCAATTGATGGTGATGACATGTGGACCCCTCATTCATCAAATCAGTGGTAAGTAAACCTGCATCAAATGAACCAAGATATGATGAAAAATGGAGGTACCTCAATCGAAGTTGTCATACCCATGTAGCATATACCAAGCCAAGCCATGAATCAAAATCTAAATCATTGGATAGCAAGGTAATCTAAGGTTGCAAACTTGACGTGTGTCAATAATACCGCATGCACAAAAGGGTCAACATAGGCATAAGATCTCCTCAAATGGATTGGAAACAATCCAATGGTAGGAACTTAATAGGCAATTAGAAGTTAATTTAGGATGAAAACAAACCCAAATCTGCCACCTTGTACCAAATCTTCATCACAGATGACGTAAACGTTTGAGGAAGATCCATAGCTACAAAAGGACAATGAAGCCCAAGTTGTAGGTAACGAACATAGCATACTGAGGTAGAAGCAATAAATGATACCACCTACAAGGTAAACTCTGCCAAATTTTTAAGAATTTTTCTTAAAGGAAACGATTTGGGATTTACAAAATTATTTTAGGAATTACATGTAGAAATTGAAGGGAATTTTCTTTAATTGTCTATAAATGTATTTGGGAGCCATAAGAAAGAAGGGAAGTCAAAAAATCTTCCTATAAATTTGTGTCTCTGAGGAAAATTCAGAAACCCTCTAAGAATTTCTGCAAAAGTATGTAAAAAATATATAATAAAAATTTGTTTCTAAATTTCTTTTTGAGGCATGAAATTTTAAAAGGTTCTCTAGTTCTCACTCAAAAACTTGCAATTTTTCCTTGAATTTTCTAAAAATATATAGAATCTCATGTTTTCGATAGAAGAAGTCATTTTGTTCTGAACTCTCTTTAAAACTCCCGGAGTATTTCAAAATTTCCCTTGTGTTTCTTCTACAAATGTTTTTGAAGTGTTTTCATTTCAAAATTTCCCTTGTGTTTCTTCTGCAAATGTTTTTGGAGGGTTTTCATTTCAAAATTTCCCTTGTGTTTCTTCTACAAATGTTTTTGAAGGGTTTTCATTTTGAAATTCCTCTTGTTTTTCTTATGTAGATGTTTTTAAAACAATTTTTCAAAATTCCCTAAAACCTTGGAACATTTTGAAATTTCTCTACAAATAACTTACATATATATCATTCTACAAAAACCTTGAATGTTTCAAAATATTTTTTTCTAAAAAAATTATATATCTATAAAATAAAATAAAAATATCTATTTTTTAGGAAATAAAATATATCAAACATTTTGAATAGTTCATGATTTTTTAGAGAATATATATATATATCAATTTTTTTAGGGAAAATAAAACTACAATTATTTTATGATTTCCTTGTTGAAAAAAAAGGAATTGAAATTCTATTTTTATATACAATGCATTCATTCTATTTTTTATGATGTAGGGTTCCTTCTATTGTGCCCTACTGCTAAACCTTACTTCCCTTAAATCTACCATCATGCCTAGAGCTACGTTTCATAAGAAAAGCGAACCCTTGTCCATTGAAACCCAAAACCCAAGTGATGTAGTGAAGAAGTTGTTTCAGGATGCCCGATGGTGGAATGCCTTGACGAAATACCAAGGCCATGACCTAGGTGTCGCGAAATAGTTCATTCTGAATTGTGATCGTGCTTCTATGAAAACTCATGTCGGGGAAGTCAAAGTAGAAATTTCTCCTAGTTTAATTGAAGAAGTCTTAAATTTGTCAGAGACAGGCCAAATATTTTTCAAATATTCCTATAGGGGGGTGAATAAGTTGGTCAAAATATTTGGGGAAGGGTGTTCAGTCATCAAGGATAGGAAAGGTTGGATAAAGGGGATAACTACCTCCTCTCTACCAATAAAATGGTAGGAGGTAGTTACAATTATTATGAAATTCTTTACCCTTGAGGGCAGGTTGTCTATCTACGATGGATACCATATAAAGATGCTCATAAATTTAAAATTTCCCAAGAAGGAAGACTACATAATTAACTTGCCTTATTATCTGTTCAATTCTTTGAAAGCCACCATCCATTGAGTGCAGCCAATAAATGAGTATGAAACCCCTACACTACATCTTATCTCCTATCATGGCTTAATCAAGTTATTAGTCTTACACCAAGCTGCTAAGAAAAATATTTCATGGGATACCTTGGTCGAGGGGGCTAATGCTTCTATAATAACTGAACCTAGTGAGTCTGAACCAGTTCAACAATCTGAGTCTCATGACATAAATTCAGAAGAAGATTTTTTTTCTTTAAAATGACCCACCACCTCCAAATCAGCCACAACCTCTAAATGTGCGAGAAAATCAAAATATGATAAATTTGTTCCCAATGAGTCATCTCCTATAACAGAATCACCTCAAGAAACACCTAGGTCCACTTTACACTCACCTGTTATAGGGTCATCCAATGATATTGAATTTCTTAAAACACAACAAACTTTGTTGCATATCAAAATGGATTAGCTCACAACACTAGTTGAAAAACATGCTTCAATGGTGACCAAATCCCTTGTCGTCTAGAGCGAAATCCTTAGGAAACTGATGGATATAAAGGTGGTGAAATCGACTGATTTAGTCATTACATCGATGACTATCAGTCCATCTCCTCATAAGAGTGGTACAAATGGTAGGAAACCATGAAATTCGGTCAACTTTACCAAGATTATTAACTTCTCCAAACTAGAGGAAAACAGCTCAGCACCACAATCTGAATGACCTCAATAAAGTCAACCATAAAATTCAAAACCATCCAAGTATATAGGTATATGGCCATAAAATTTAGCACTTAAGGTAGGTATACCCATCAATATTGAGGAAATTATCATTCAACCTACAGATATAGCAAGTCTGCCTCCAAATACACATGTAGCACAAAGCAAGTCTCACAACAGTGGATCCAGGGATGTAGAGTATGTCAAAACTATAACTATAGATATCCTAATAGATCCAACATCAGAAAGGGCACATGTACAAAAGGTAAAGGAAGAGAGAAATATCCCAACTAGACCACCACCTATACGGGTCTCATATCGTCTTAGGGCTAAAACTGGTCTAGACATTCACAGGATTATTGGAAGATGATAGGGATAGAAAAAATTTATTCTTTTATATATTTGGCTCACAAACTTCATCATTAGTATTTTTTTATGAATTTTATAATATTTGGATATATGTATAGGCATGTATGTATGTGTGAATTGTTTCAGATATTTCAGTTGTAGGAATAATTTGTTTGATATATATATCCTCGTTATTGCATAAATATTTAGTTTTCTTAAATGCAAATAAATAGTACAGTTCTACAGTATTCTGATTATGCATGAATTACTCTATCTCAAATTAGATGTTGATTATTTTAAATATTCTGCAATATGTTTTTAGGATGCATGTGATGGAAAAATATGTACATAGTGTTGTGGATTAATATCAGTGTGTTATTGATTTATTAGATAAATTTTGAGAGGAAGAGTCATTAATTTTACATGAAATATTTTCTGTTTCTGAAAAGGAGGATTATAGTATTGTTATTTTCCCTCAACAATTGATATGAATTCAAAAACTGTGATAGTTTTTAAAAATAGATTTCTACTTGTGCAAAGTTGTTTGAAGTCTTAAAATTCTATTTTTAGTAGGATTGTTTTATTATCCTTTACAACGTTAGAAAACAAGAATTGTACTTACATTATTGCAACATTCAAAAAGATAAAATCATTTTGTGAAAATAGATTATTCTATGAATTATCCATTCATCTAAACTATTATAGTTTTAAAATGATTGTTGTCTATAAAATTTAGTAAATCAAGAAAAGATACATATGGGTTTTGAATCTATGAACTTATATGCATGAGGACATGCATCATCTTCAATTTGGGGGAATGATGAGTGTCATAATATTACAATATATGTATTTGATTTACTTACATTTTTCTTTGTAAATGGATGGATATGAATGATTTTTATTATTATTTCACTTTAACATTGTCATTTATGCATCATATTTATTAATGATTATAAAATTTATTTACATGTATATTTTACACAAATTTTGTGCAAGTTACTGTGTTGTTAGGTAAATGAATATGGAGCTGGTTAAAATTCATGGTTGCCAAATCAGAAGGCAAACGTACAAATATTGGCTAGACATATGGCACACCTATAGGGCTATGAATGAAGTATTACTAAGAGGTGTTACTAAAGCATCTACATAAAAGAGTGCTATGGAAGAGTTGAGTCAAAGTTGACTAAATCCTATTGCCACATCAAAATCCAACACGAGCACATTTTACACAGTCACCCATTTGACTGTCAATGTGGGCAAAATAATATTTGGCATCTTTGATTTATTAATAAAAGTTGTAAAGTTATATTAAAGTTGGAAATAATCCAAACTGTTGATTTATTTTGCCAACTCATATTCTCTTTCCTTAAGAATAGGGTAAAATATTATTTTGTTATTCTTTAAAATTAGAAGTTGTTAAGTGGTTGCCACTTGGGTTCACGATGATTAGTCCAAAGTCCCATGTTTTTATAAAGTTGTATTTGATTAGAGTAAGTCATTAGCACGTGTGTTTGTGCTAATTAGTCAAAGTTTTATCTTGTTATAAAATTCTATTTATTTAGGAAATTGTTAGTACGTAGTTGGGATTGAGAGTTAGGATTTAGATTTGATTAGATGGAAGAAACAAAGTATGTTACGAAAAATACTTCTTTGAACATTAATGTATAAATTACAATGAGGAGGCCATTGAAAATGTCCTCACTTTTCCTTGCTACTCGTTCTCTTCTCTATTGATTATTCTGTAATGAAAGTTGAAGAAGTCACACTATAGTTGTAATCTCCAACAATGTACATGATCGAATCTTAGCAATAAAATAGTATTATTTTTCCACATCTATTTTGCAATGTTATTTCTATATTTTGAAATGAATTATTTTCGTCTATAGTACCTTTATTTTCCTGCAATCAATGACTAGTTAATAGTTAGAATAGGTTAGATGAAATAAGTAGTTTTTGAAGTAAAATAGCGTAGAGGAGAAGAGATAATACTAACATTTTGGAAGGCAATGCCCAATTCTAGAAGACCAGTCCCTATTCTCCTGCTCCTGCAATAGAATAGGAGTAGATTAGTATAAAGTAGAATTAATAAGAAATTAATCTACATTATTTATTTCTAAAGTAAATAGTTAAATCATAATTAGTTGCATGTGGATCCACACACACTAGGTTAGATTTCATATCTATTAAATCAAATTTCATTTCTTTGTAACTTGATATTAAGGAAACAAACTAAGTAAAATGATTATTGTCTTGGAAAAATATATACGGGATTGTATGTTCTTTAAATCATTTTGACCTAGATTGATAATTAAATGATTAGCCCTCAAAGCTAGACAATTGTTGTCATTGTTGTTTTATATCATTATTCTAATTCATGAAAGTGTTGATTACCTCTAGTATTTTATTCATCATAAAAATATTATTGGTTTCATTACAAGGGTTAGACAAAGTAATAAGGGCTAGAAGTGGTGGTTGTAAAGTTACTATGGATGATATGCTTTTGCTAGGATGAGTGATGATGCATGGAAAAAGGGAAGAATAGATAAACATATTTGGTTGGAGATTTAGGATTGAGGAAAATTTGGGTATAGGATTTTACAAAGTGTACTCTAGGAGATTTGGACTACATAGGTCCTTAGCGGAGCAAGAGGTATGTCTTCTACTAGAGCTAGAATATCTTCTTACCTAACCACTTCTTTGAATGTTGTAGCTAGCACACACTTGTTAGCATTATAGACCATTAGTACTAAATAAACTTGTAAACCTTTGCTATAGTATGGTAATGCTTTTTATTCATTTGGAATAATATTTTGTGGGATCAAATTGAGGGTCCTTAAGAATTTAGTATTGAAATCATGAACATTTTCTTGAGGGTGCCTTTACATTGTGTTTAATTGAAACAAAATTGAATATCCATTTTCCATGCAAATAAACCTATACATGAATGGTTTTACTATTGCTACCCAACTAGAAACTAAATTATCCAGTAATCCCCTATGCCATACAAAAACTTTATCATAAAGAGATTAGGCAAGTAAACACACCAATATATAATCCTCTTCAATGTGATGAATTGACTTGAGTGTTGATAGCTTGTTGAGGTGATCTAGTACTATCTTATTTTTTCCCCATTAAGGGTAGGTAAAGCCTTCAAAACTATTAGGGGAATAGGAAAGTAGACCAATAGGTTCAAAGGGCCTTGACAAGACTAATTAGGAAGTTGATTTTATGGTCTAGTAAGTGCACCTAAATTATCTTGCTTAGGAGAAGGTTGAGGGTGTCGTTGGTGAGAAGGGTACATTGCATAGTTGAAAGGTAGTTATGGGTGGTAGGGAGGGTAATATGGTTTATACTAAGGCAATAAATTTAGGAATTCCACTGTTTATTAGGAGGTGATTGAATGTTCTATTATGAAGGAGTATAGATCAACCATATCTACAAAATTTATTTTTTTTGAGAAGGTGGGCCTTGTATATTTTTCTATGATTAGCTAGATGGAGATGGTGTTAATCCTTTAGTGTTTAGATAGGACATATATAACCCTATTTGATATTCTATCACTTATGTATTATGGATAAGCTTTAGATTTAAGACTAATTATCCTATTACGGTCAAGGACTAAACTAGAGGAATGTTGAAAGTGTTAGATAGTATAGATCTAAGGGGGATCTATATTGATGGTATTCATAGGAGGTAAATTTTATTTACCAAAAACCATAGGCTGATTATAAATTTGATGCATGAAGAGAGGGTTATTTGTGAGCTTTGATTACATCAACCAATATATAGTATAAAAAATTAGTGTGAGGTGACATAGGAGCCTAACTAGACTAAGTAGGGTTTGTTAGGGCTATCAAATAACTATTTTATTAATTTAGATAGCTAGTCTATGGGGGTGTGAAGCCTTGGATAGTTTTATTTTCCATGGGATATTTTCCTTTCAATGAGGTAAGACTAGATACTAGGACCCCTTAGGACTTGTCTTCTTGATGCATCTATATGGTAATTTGTTCATTTATATTTTGTTTAGATTTCCTTTGTTGATACATAATGATGTTTTCCATTTGCTATTAATTTCCTACTTTTTAAGGCTTATATCGTGTATTCACATGCTTTTTTATATGTACCTACACGGATGGAGATTCAAGATTAAAATCTATAAAAAAATATTCAAAACTCAAAAATTTGATTGTAGGCAAGTTGCTTGAAAATTGAAGTGGTCCACTTGCAATTTCAAGAAATTCACTAGAAGGATATAATTTCTATTAATTTGGCAATTTGAGCGATTCATTTACAAACTAGAGAGATTTACTCATAATATTTTGTGATTTTTTAGTAGGACATAATTTTTTAGCAAACTGGATTTTGAGCAATTTGCTAGATATTTTGGATGATTAGCTCTCAATTTTGAACAATTTTCTTATTCATTCAAACTTAGAAAGAATAGTTGGAAAAGAAGGTTGCCCAAGTAGATTATTCAATAGGAGTCACATTTGGGACTAGATCAAATCATTTTCCCATGAGGAAGGGAGGAAGAATTTGTCCTTCATAGTAGATCACTATCTAGACCTTAAGAAAATTACTTATGGGATCTAACTTGTAAAATTTTTACCATTTTGGAGTGAATCACCTACTTTATTGAGCAAATCACTTGCTATCATGTACTTATACAAAAATGGACTTAGAATTCACCTTAAGTGCTTCTTCCCATGGAAAATACAAATACAACTTTAGTTTTGAGTTTATGGTATTGCATAAATTCTATCATATTCATATTTGAAAAAATAAAATAAATAAAGTTCATGTCAAACTCACCATTTGTAAAGTACTTGTAGAATTCAAGCACAAATAACAAAATATTTGTGAAATTTCAAGCAAAAATAAGTTTGCAATTCAAAAATTTAGACAAAATGCTTTGAATTCAACCTATCAAAATGTAGGTCATAGTGAGTAATTTGGTTTCTAAGTCAAGTGAATTGCTAATTTTTAGCAATCTCTAAACTTGCTCAAAATTGAGTGAATCACTCACAAGAGCAAATCATTTACTTTTATGGGTAAATCACAATTAGAGTTAATGAATTTTTTCTTCTTTTTTGAGCCAATTCCACCATCGATGATGGATGCATTTTTGGACAAAAAATAAAGAAAAATGTTTGTCCCACCGGGTAGGCTAGAAACTATATTGTTCCAAGGAATTGTCCTAACTTCTAATTTAAGCATTGTGCCCCTAAATCCAAGTTTCAACAAGGTTGGATGAGTTTTCCAAAGGCATCCCCTAACCTTTATATTAAGACCAAATCCTTACTATCCTCATATAGATCTCTAATCTAAATTAACTTTTTTACACATAAATTAAATGCACAAAAGATAATACATAAAAACAAAGTGTGCAGTTATAATGCATAGAAGTGTCAAAAGTAATTTTGTAAAGTTTGGAGAAAGAGAAATAAAAGAAAATACAACTATCACATTGTAACAAGAATAGCATGTGATTAATCAACACATGAAAAAATGAGTAACATCAATATCCATCCATTCATTTGATTATGAAATTGACAAGAAAATGACAAGATGAGCTAAAAGGGCCATACACAACCATCATACACTTAGTAAAGTAGGAGGGTGGTGCCATATATGGAATGCATAAATACTTGCCAATTTCATATAATATCATAAGTACAAAGTACAATGTAGATTTCACAAAGTGTAACTCTGACTTCTCATGGCCAAATGATAGATACAATAAGGGTTGTAGACCCCTATTATAGAAAAATTTTATCTTTACGTTATCCGGGTAAAGAACAATTATTTCTACTAATAGTAAATATTTTGGGAGAAAATTTTGCAAAATTTGCACCTCCATATGTTACTTACCTCTAATTATGTTTCTAATAGGCTTATAAGGATCCAAAAATACTTAATGCATCAAAATAATGTCAAAAATTTTGAAAAAAATTGCTTTCTAAAAGATCTTCTTCATAATCTACACTCACTTTCATCTTTACACCTCTTAAAGTGATTCTCATAGATTTTTTGAGTGACTCACTTATATTGTTGAATAATTCATCACTTTCAGAAAGAAAAATGGCAATCCTTACTATAGGGAACTTTTCCCTACAACCTTGCTTCACTCCAAGCTAGATCAATCGAAAGCGAGTCCAGTCAAGGCTTTGTGGTAGGAAGGTGCTTCCAACAACCTCTAGTCAAAAAGGCACTCCACTTCTTTAGTCAAGAGAAATGAGCTTCAAGGAATAATAGGCAAAGCATAAATCCATGCAAACCATTAGATATTCTATCTATAAATAGTGTTACATGACTATCTAAATCAAGCCAACAAGAGCACCAAGTCCCACAAACCATTGATTTTCAATGCAATGGCCTACACAATCCTTTCAACTAAAGACGCACCAATAAAGGAGGAGGATTTTTGACTAAATTCAAAGCTAGAAACATGGTAGCCAATTAAAAGTGTATGAGAGGAAAGAACCAGTGCCTAAATAAAAATTCCTACTATTGGTCGAAAGAGGTTCCATCTCATCTAGGAACACATGATGTCTACACACATAAATGAAGAGAAGACAAGAGAGCATTAAATAAGACATCCACTAGTGGTTGTAAAGCTTGAATTTTTTGGCCAAGCTTGTCATAGCCAATCACACACCAATTGTAGTCACCTATACTAGTCAAGGAGGCCATGTCTATCGTGTTAGTAATGCTACATATTCTAGAAGAAACACAGTAGAAGAGTTATGGTGCAACCACCCTGACATATTAGTAAAGAGTCCAATCATCCACACTAATTATCCAAAGGTCGTAAAGCTCTTAGCACTTATGGCCCTAGATCCAAAAACCTTGAAGCTACCATCGTACTAGTTGTAGAATAATTTCTCACTTGTAGGAATAGAGGATATCCGTAGACCTATTACATAGATATTTGGAGGGAAGGCACCCTCATATCAACTTATAAATAGACCCACTTTTATAATTGGAAGGTTTTTGCTCATGCCCAACACCCAACCTTGCAGGATCTTCCTTTCACTCTTCTTTCCTACTTCAACAATGAGAGCCCAAGCCTTTTCTCATGCATAGGGAGAACTGAACCCTCTAGGTCTCATTGTCTTATAATTATTTCAATGGTTTAATGGAAGTCATGAATAATTTTTTCCTATCCTCCTTACCTTTATTTGTCTTATTTATTGGGAGTATGTTTTGCTTGGTTGTATTCACTAGCCATAGATGGCATTTTTCATGTTGAATTACCACTTATTGTATTAAAAAACTAGGGGCTCTTTTAATTGTTTTGAACATTTCCCTTGTATCTTAGGGTTTTACTTTTCTACACATTCAATTTATTATTTTTTTACTTTCATTGCAATTTCCTTTTTTGGCTACCCACACCCTAATCTCGGCTCATGGAGCTCACTACATGTCAAGGAGTTAAAATATAATTAGGATCTAACCTCAATTAAAATCCTTGGAGGTTTTCCCACAAGTGGTCCCTCTCATATGCCCCATAATGCTTCTTGCTATTTTTCTCTATGCAAGGTGTAGGTGCCACATCATCCCCCTTCCCCATACAAGGTACAGTCATAGAAGAAAATAGTTTGTCTAGCATGCCCAATGAGATGAGCTTCTACATTTATCTTGCTAAGATTGAAGAAATTATAGCCATGATCCTAATAAAGGTCATAGTCTTTTGTCTTGAATAGAAGAACCCAAAAAAATCACCTAGCAACTTAGCTTTATGACTTAGATTCAAAATATAGACTTTCAAAAGTCCTCTAACAAAAGATAGACTAAGATTTCATGGGGGTATCTGTCTCATTATCTTTTTGAATAAAAATCTCCCCAAAGTTATATGAGTGAAAGTCCTGTGATCAAAGCCTTCACCAAAACTAATCAACAAGAGCTAGTACCACATCTGAATCAAAGGCGAAGAAGGAGAAATTTACAACGCAATAGGGCATCTATGGCCCATTAACCTCCTAGAATTTTTTCAATGTGGAATGATAGAAATCCCTTGATTCCACTAGTTCCACCCAATAAAAGGATCCAATTCCTACCTCGATGCTTGTTCTCTACCTTACTTCTTGAGAGAAGATGATATCGCTTTGATAGAACATTTGTAGTACTTGGTAATCTTATGCATCGTGCATTTTATTAAAAATCAAGATATAGCCTTGGGGCTATTGGCAACTTCTTTTTGAGGGAGATCTCAAGAATGGTACCTCAGTCTTAGCTTATGATCAATAAAAATTAGCACCAATTGGTGCATATCTCAATAAAGTGATTTAGGGAAAAGGAATATAGAGAGTACCTCTTGGAAAAACTCAACCATTAAGAGGGTACTTGTAGAGACAATGGATGATTTCAATGTTTGATTCTATAAGACTTGGAAAAGGATCTTTAAGGAGATCTAACTGCTTCTAGATGAGATTCATTTACTTCCTAAAATATTATGCTGCTAAAATTGACATGATGATCAAGTTTAAGGGTGGTAGTTCACTACCATAGGCCTATGGGATAGTCATTCAAGCTAATAAATGCCTTATACAAATAGAAATGCTATCTCCTAGACCATTCAGCAAATGTTTCCCTCTATTAAGCACCCTTTGCATTACTTCCTAACCATACAACCCACCACCATTTTGACTCATCCTCCCACATATCAAGAGAAAAACCAAACCTTATCTCCCCTATAAGATAAGATGGATGAAATATCCAAATCTATGATAAGCCTCACTAATGATATCACAACCCTCAAAAGGAAATCAAACATCCAAAGGTTCTCCTATGAAAGTTATACAAAACCTTCCTTTCAATAGGAAACCCAAGTTTTTGATCACCCTTAGCTAAATATCACAAGCCTCCAATATTAGCCAACAAGAATCATGGTCATCCCCAAATCATGACTCAATAGATAGTACCTATATCGATTCCAACTTTCCAAATACCTACAAGATCAGTTAGGGACCTGGTCACCATTCAAAACAACTAAATTGAAGCTAGTAACTTGTACTATGCCACTCCTAACTATCCTCTCTCTGACTGCTTCATTGAAATAAAAACTCATGATGTACAAGGATCCTTGGAAAAGTATCCTTGAGGAGATCTAACTACCCCTAGTTTTTTAATACAATAAGTGGTAATTCTCGATGTCAAGTCAAGAACACATCGCCCATTCTTCAACCATACCATAACTTGCCAACTCATTAATTTTAGAGTAGGCTTTCATTACCTTAGATAAAGAAAAATATATGCTATGTTAGATGAAGTAGACCCCTCAAATATGAGGCTACAAGTCTAATTAGGGTATAATACATGGGCCAAAAAAAGGACTATGGAAGAGCAGGAAATACCTAGCTTGATCAAGACTAGGCTTTAGAGGAGAGAAGTAGACAATCGAAGGACCCCTCTAGCATAAGTTATACCATTGAATTAGGACCAAGCAATCTTGATAGTAAGAGCTACCACTAAACCACAAAGGTATCCCATTTCAAATCTATCAAGACCACCTTCAGTGACATAAAGGACCAGGCTCTCAACAACATCAATCATTCCAAGAGCCACTTCTATCAAAACCTTCAAAGTGGTGGAGCACCTAAGGAAGTCCACTATATTCATGCCTCTTTGGGAGATCCTCTCTATTATTGAATAGATGAAGAACCTGAAAGAGGCCCAAAGAAGGTAGAAGAAGATGGGAACACAAAGAAATCACATTGTGCTATAGATTTTAGAGCCTAGTAGGCCCAAGCCCATGCCATTTTACCTGATTCTAATCTATGAATATCAATTTATATATAATTTTATAGTTGAATTACGGTCCACCACTTCGGTAATGCTGATAAGGGTGACATAAGCACTTGGTGTGCTGCTAGAACACACCAAAAGCAAGGTGGTGTAGTTATATGGCACTCCAAAGCTAGTTTTTGGGTTCATTCGAGGCCTTCCTTTGGTACTATATGTGTTACCTAACCTGATGGTTCATTAGGATAGTGAATATTGATCTCTCAACTTCATTTGGAATATACCTTTTGAAAGACTTCATTGCTAATATTGGAGGATACTTGTTGCTTGATTAGACCCACATGTTGCTTCAAACTAGATATAGGACCAAGTTTAAAGTTTTATTAGAACCCCTCCACATGTACCATATAGATCAAATCCCTTTCATAAGATGTGGGAAAAACCAAGCCTACCTATTAGAAGAAGAATTGTCAAACTTTGACTACTTCATGGATGAGATGCACCCATACATTCTTGATGAATACTTAGAATAATGGGCATCCATGACATGGAGACCATATCTTAGAAAATCATCTAAGCTAGATATCATGGGGTGATTTTTAACTAGGTATTTTATTTTCCACATAGTAAACAAAAAAAGAAAAAAAGAGGGAGAGAGAGAGCACAAATGTATCGATGTATGTCTATCTATTTTGATTAATTATTTTTTTAGGGAAAAAGTTATTTCCTAGGGAACTAAGAGGAAACACCAAGAAGATACCCAAAAAATGGAATTTCAACTAAGAAGTCAAGATGAAGCATATGAAGGGCTAAGACAAAATTAAATAAGGGTGGTTCATACAAGTGAGGGACAAAGAATATGTGATAAGGAGTTATCCTATTTTGAAAAACCCATGCAAAAGATATTTAAATCCAACCTGAATGAGGTGAGTAGTGACCGATTGGCACCATAAAAAAAGAACATAATATGGTGATGAACATTCAAAAATTCTTCTATAGAAGGGCCTCAACCAATATCAATGCTCATGGTCATGAGCTCATAGAAAAATAAAGGGGTCAAATCCATTGAAAGCGCACATACCTACTCGTAACATGAGGCTACAAGAAAGACTTATCAGGGAAATTATATGATGGAGGTTTGAGGCTATAAAAATAAACCTAGAACTATACACTAGCCTTTCATGGCCTATGGCTTATACCCTCTATGAAAAATCCTCTTGATGATATCTAAGACAAACCCCACTAGAAGGAGAATGTACTAAACCCTTTCAATTGTCTGCATATTTTTAACCCTTCCAAAGTCGCCCAAGCTTCAACTTCATTATTTATCTTAAATCCACTATTGAAAGCGCAATGTGATAAAATATCACTCCTATTATTTCTAATTATTCCTCCTCCAACTGGTCCTAGATTTCCTTTAAATATTTTTCTATTTATTTCCAACCATATAGTCTAAAATATAGTATATTTGATGTATCTTAGATTATATGTAACAACTCACTTTTAAAAATACTTTGTCGTTGCCTTAACCATTCTTCAATTATACCATTCATCACCATGCATTTTTTTATTAGGATGAAAATATGGAGGTTTTGAAAGGACCCTAACCCTTTTTTACAATATCACTCTACATTAAATCAAATAATGAAGAATTAGAGAAGTGTAGTAGTATAACAAGACAAAAAATCACATAAATCCCTTAAAGAAAAAAACTTAAAAGCTTCACTTCCTATGTCTACAAGATTTGAATAAAGCTTGCAACCACTGATTAATAATTTAACCAAACTTGTGTCTATCATAAGCTTGCAAGTCCCTCTCAACTATACTCCTCAACTCACTAGGAAAATTGTCCCTCCATTTGGTTAGTTCAGGATTGTCTAAACCTTTACTAGCCAACCAATCTATCGCTTGGTTGCTCTCTTAATTGATATGCATAATATTAGCTTCCTCCAAGGCTGAAATGATCGTAGCTACCACACTGCTCAATAGGAACCCTACCATAGAATAATAACGCTACCATAGAATAGTATCCCATCATCAAGACCATAGCTACCACATCGCTCAATAGGAATGCTACCATAGAACAATAACCCTACTACATATGATGAACCCTACCACAAAATAGTATTCTAAAAAACATCGCATGGGCAATTCTAACACCACACTTCACCACAACCGTCATTGTACTGTTCAAGAGGACCCTACCATAGAACAATAACCCTACCACATAATAGTATCCCACTATCACACCACTCAACATGAATTAGGGAATCACTTTCTATGACTAAAAGAGGTGAATAAACCTTAAAAATATTGATTAATAATTTAACCATAATTTTATATATCATAAGCTTGTAGTCCCCTCTCAACTATACTCCTCAACTCACTAGGAGTATTATTCCTCCATATAATTGGTATATGATTATCTACACCTTTATTGGCCAACCAATATGTCGCTTGGTTGCCCTCTCAATAGATATGTACTATATTAACCTCCTCCAAGGTTGCAATGATATCTCCTATATTTGATATAATGTTTGATATGTTCCAACTAGCTTCATTCTTACCCCTTAAGAAATTAATAATATTTAAAGATCCACCTTCAACAACGACCCTCTTTATATTCACTTGCCTCATTAAACTCATGCATGTGAATATGGCCTTTATTTTTGCCATATGGTTGGATTGAATGCCATAAGATTACATAAATTTTGCTATGATCTTCCCACTTGGATTTCTAAAAATTTCCTCCTCCTACCTTGGGTTTCCCTTACCTACCCCATCAAATTTCACTTTAAATCGAGTTGAGGTGGTTTCTAGACTATATTCCATCTAGCCAATTTTTTGGGGTCAATATCATAATTTTGGCTTGCAAGAAAGCCCCATTTTAAAGCAATTATGGCTTCCACTATCCTTCCTCCATCATTATGATGAGGTATAATAGATATATTATCCTTAAATACAGCCAATTTTTTTTTGAAGGTTGATATTTCATTCCTATACATTTCCTTAAAGATTATGTTATTTAATTCTTTCCAAATACCCTAAAAAAAGTGAGGTGGGGCTAGCTTCCAAGCTTGAGATAACCCTAAATTGTAAAATGGGGATTTCCATTGTTCTAATAAATCTATAACATCCTTTCGATTCACCCACTAAATTTCAAATGCCTTCATCATCAATTCAAAAACCCTGGAAGAGAAGGGGAACTCCATAAATATGTGTTTGACTGATTCTTCATTGTTAAGAAATAACACACATCTATTGAGGAGAAAAAATCCCCTTCTCATTAAGTTGTACAGTGTTAAAATATTATTTTTCATAGACAACCATAGGAAGAAGGCAATATTTGCAATTAAAAAATTACTCCAAATATTATTTGTATCAAAGCTACTTAGGGAGGGAGAGATTTGGGATTCATATCTTGATTTAACTAAATAACAACCATATGTATTGGAGGCCCAAATAATAGTATCTCTATCATTATTTTGGATTAAATGATATCCTTGTAGCAAATTATTTATATTCATTATTTATTTTCGAATGTGCCCTCAAACTAGAATACCTATTGATCCTTTTACATTGCTTACCATCAATTTCTTTTTTATAAAATCTTTGACTTTTATTTTGAATGAATCAACCAAAATATTTCTAGCATGATTCAACTCATCAATAAGCCTTAGATAAGTATTCATGAGCCACGATTCTTTCCAAAAATTAGTCTGGGAGCCATATCCAACCTTCCATAAAATCCCTTTTCAAAGAAGCAGTCTTATCTTAACCAAATTATTCCAAAGAGACAAACCTGGAGACGGGTTTACATCTTAGAAAATATTTATTATTCTCCATATATTTATCTTTGATTATATTTATCCATAAGGCCCCATTCTCTTGAATCAACCTCCATCTAATTTTTCTAACCAATGCTTTTTTAAACCCTTTCATTTTTCTCAATACCAATCCTTCTTTTTTAGGATTACAAACCCTATGCTAAGCTACCAAGAATATTCTTTATTTTTTCTCTATACCAATCCATAAGAGTCTTATTTGAATTTGTTCCAACCTATTTGCTACTTTAGTTGGAATTTTAAATAATGACACATAGTAAATAGGTAAACCTTATAGAGTTGTTTTAACCAACTAAATCTTCCTAGCTTAGCTTAAAAGTGTTGGCCTTTTAAGCCTTACTACCACAAAATATCACAGGTTATCACACATGTCCCATTATAAAATATCCACAATATTAAAGCTCAAATAATAAGAATATGAGTAGAATAATATGAGCAAATTAATGTGTATATCAAGGCTTATGTAATAAAGAAAATAACATTCATTTATATGCTGAAATATGAATGTAAATAGCTTGAATCATTCATGAAATATGCATGAAGAAAACTTACAATATTAATTGCTCAAAATGTATACAAGCTTTATTACTCCTCTTCCTCTTACAATAATATAATGAGATATGAATTATCTTGATTCCTTTTCTATGAAGTATTATCTCCATAATATAGCCATAGTGATATGGCTATTAAAGTACTAGACTATTGCTCTTCATATGCCAAGTCTCATGACCCTTGGCTTATCAACTTGCCACTTGCATACTAGATGGACACTTGACTCTACAATACTTGCACACATCTACATGACTCTTGGAATCCTACATGCACTCCTAATCTAGGACACTTGTGCACATCCTCATATTACATATTTGCACTCTTACATACAAGATACTTGTGCACATTATCTCTTACATGACACTTGTGCATTTTTTGCATATTGAAACTTACATAAAAGGGGAAATATAAATCACTCTAAATTATAGACTCAACCCTAACATATTACATATTTATAAATGTATTATGAAGGTATTATAGGGTTACATTAACATGTACCAAATAATATAATATATCTCAAAAAGAAGCATCCCTTTTCACCTTGGTAGCTTTTTCTGACAATACAATTTCATAATTCTTCCTTCATTCTACCTTTAAATATGGGCATACCTAAGTACAAGGAGGGAAAATGCTCTACTCCACAATTGAGAAGTCTATAAATTCTTTGTGTTATTATTCAAGTATTAATAAAGTAAACCTTACTCTTAATAAATTTTATCTTCTGATTAGAAGTTTATTCATAATTTTCAAGAATATCTGTTATCTCCCTCACCTCAATTACCGAAGCTTGCTCCACTAAAATGGTATCATCAACAAGTTCTTGATGAGTAACTGCCTCAAGATTTGAACCTAGTTTAAAACCCTTAGGCCTTGTAGAAACCCTATCTATATAGAATTCTCTCCCTAATGCTTCTTACATGATAATAAAAATATATGGGGAGATAGGGTCTCCTTGTCTTAAGCCTCTCTCATTACTAAAATACTTTGCAGGTATCCCATTAAAAATTACCAAGAATATGACAGAAAAATACAGATCCCAGTCCTCCTTGGTGGTTTCAATAAGAATACTAAACTTATTTGCATTTTATCAAGGGAACTTATAAGGTTCCTCTTCCATTGTATCCTTTTATTTTGGTTGCTCTTTCCTCCTCCATACCTTATTAACCAATTTTTTGTAATTATCTCTTTTAAAAACTTTGCAAAGCACTAGAGAATTTTCATATTCAAATGGTTGATCCCAAAATTGATGCCCAGACACTAGCCTAATAAAGGTTGGAAGTTCCTTATTTAAATCAACATTAACATAGAACTGAATGAGTATAAATCTAGTTTTTGCCTTTATTGCTGAATCAAGAGCTATTAATTGTCCCATTGCTTTAACTCTACCTTCTAGAATATCTTCATCCAAAAACTCCAACGGAAGCCTTGGTAGATAGACCCAAATTGGAGCTAAATTTATATTTTCATAATTTGGGTTACATCAAGCAAGGACTTGATTTAGATTATGGAGGGCATCATCAAAGTTTTCTCCATAAATTATGAAGTCATCCATATACACCTTGATATATTCATTGCCAAGATCTAAAAAAATAGAAAGGACTACCCATTGGAAATTTGTGGGAGCATTGCATAACCCAAAAGGTAAAAATTTATAGGTGAATGTTTCCTAGGGGTATGTGAAACTAGAGGGTGAAGCAATATTTTTCGTAAAAAGGATTAAAAGTAGATGTCAAGAAGTTTATGGTTGAGTGTGAGGTATATCATAAAAAAGGGGAAACAGTTAAATATCCTATATTTTTGCAACCCTCACCTATCCCTAAGCACAAATAGGAGCACATATCCATGGATTTTATTGAGATTATGAGTGGTTGAGTAGAAAACCATAAGAGAAACTTGCAAATGGATATGGATGAGGATGGTTTTCAACTTCTAAAAAATAGGTCTAGATAGATGAAAGTAAATAAATAGTGGAGACTAGTAAGCAAGGATACTAGAATAAATACAATTTCATTTTAGGCTTTATCCTATGAAGAAAAATTAGATCTGAGCTTAGAGGACATGATACAACAAGAGGAACCATCTACTTAGTATGATCCTGATTTAGGGATGAACATTCTTGTTGAACCTAAGGAATGTACCTCATTATATTTTGAAGACTCTCTTGAAGTACCATGCATCATTTAGGAGAAGGAAAGTGGTATAGAAAATATAGTGTTAGATGTTAATACCTCTACCATTAATAAGGAAATACCAGAAAATAAGCATGGTAAGTTAAACGCTTCCTTAGCAAAGTCAATAGAGGATAAATCTAATGAAAAGGAAAGTTTTGAAAGAATATTAAGGAATAGAATAATAAGACCTACTCTTGATATTGGTAAGGCAAAAAAAATGAAAATCTTCAAATTATTAAGTGAGATCCAAAGAAGCAATAACAAACATAGATAAAGGAACATAATCTAAGTTGGTTCAACTTCTCTTTACCAAACAATAAAATAATATTGGTAATTCACAGGTAAGTCCAGTAGCCCCTAATGAGACATGATTACCATCTTATGGAATATAAGGGGTGCTAATGTACCCTCAAATAAAATGTGTATTAGGGACCTCTGTTTAAGTAATAATATTGATATTATTTGTATCCAAGAAACTAAAATGAAAAATAAATAATTTTTCAATACTATGAAAGTAGTTTGGAAAATATGTAAATGAGATGTTGAGGATTCAAAAGGAGTGGCTGGGGGAATTCTATGATGTTGGAATCTAGTTAAAACCTCCTATGAAACCATTCATAAAATTAGGCATTGGTGAGCCTCATTAGTGAAATGTTACTTCACAAATATTTGTTTCATCCTTATCAATGTCTATGGACCTACAACTTAGTCAAGCAGATCAAAAGTATGGAGTGAGATTGAAGCCTTTATGAGAAGTAAATACCAATAAACCCAATTCATGATCATAGAATATTTTAAGACCATAACCAAGTTGGATGAGGGCATTAGTAAAATAACCCAAAGTATGAGAGATTTCTTGATTTTTATTCAAAATAATAATCTTTAGGAGGCTGATTTTGAAGAGGACAACTATACATGGACCAATAATAGGACAGGACCAAAAATTGATATCAAAAAAATAATACAAATGTATACTCTCAAATCATTAGCTAAATGAAGGGACTTGTGCTAGGTTTAGATCACTAGCCAATAAGAGTTAATATTGTGGTAAGTGAATTTAAAAAAGGTCATATTTTAAATATGAGTAGATGTGGGAAGACCATCCTCAATTTGTTGATATGATAGTCTAGGCATATAATTATTCAAGAAATGGTGGGTTGTATATACTTCCAAAACAAATTAAATTAATGACATCTAGATTAAAAGAATGGAACAAGAACACTTTTGAAATCAATTTTGAGAAGAAATAATAACTAAAAGAGAAATTTTTAAAATTCTAAAAAGGTGAGCACAATAATCCAAGCTTAGAGGAAATGGAGTTTCTTAGTGAATATCATAATATTTTGAGTGAAGAATAGAAATTTTGGAGATTAAAATCAAGACAAACTTGGTTAAAAGGAGATAAAAATACAAAGTTTTTTATAGGATGACAATAGTACAATGATGAACATCTAAAATTAGTATAAGGGGTTTGGGTTGAAGACCAAATTGAAATTAGAAAGGAGGTAAGGTTGTTTTATCAAAATATTCTAGGATTAGAGGATATTTAAGTTCTTAATGATAAACTACTTTAAGAAGTACCTTCAATTATAATACATAAATAAAATAGCAAATTGATGGAGCCTATTAGTCTAGAATAAGTTCATTCAAATCTATTCTCTTTTGATAATGATAAATCCCCAAGTTTGTATGGGCTCTCAATAACATTCTATCATCATAACTAGGAAATAGTGAAAGATTCTTTATTGGTGGTAGTTGAATAGTTTAGGGTAAAATAGTACATACCTTATAAAATAAATGTAATATATCTTACTATTATTCAAAAAAATAAATATGTAAAATTGTTTGGTTCATTTAGACCCATAAGCCTATGTAATATGCATATAATATAATCTCCAAAGTGATGGCAAATTGATTAAGACCACTTTTAGACAAAATTATTTCAGAAGAGCAAAGAGAATTTGTGAAATGCAGATAGATTCTAGATAAGATCATAGTAGCTCATGAAGTAATGCATTCAACAACTTCTAGAAAAGAGAGAACAATTATCTTGAAACTTGATATGAATAAAGCCTATGATAGGGTTAAATGGGTTTTTCTTTTTGTAGTATTAGAAAATTTGGATTTGAAAAGAAAAGGGTTAGATGGATTAAAGGTTGTGTCTCTACAATATCATATTCAGTGTTGGTCAATGGGCTAGTAACATAATTATTTAAAGCCAAAGTGGGTCTTAGATAGGGATATCCTCTATCACCGTATTTATTCATTATTATGGTAGAGGTATTATAAATGAACTTAAAGAAGGCATATAAATATGGGCTAATAAATAGAATTAAGGCTAGTAATAACATCAACAACATCACCCATTAATAATATATAGATGATACAACCATTTTTGGGAGTGTAGGGATAAACGAGGTCAGAGCTTTGAATAAATTGTTAAAAGGATATGAAAGAGCATCAAGGCAAAAAGTTATTAGGATAAAATCCAAGATTTACTTCCTAAACACTCCAACTAGAATCAAAGTAGGGATATGCAAGTTACTTCAAATGGAATAGAAAAATTTACTAGCAACATATCTAGGGATGCCCTTATTTAAGGGGAGAGTGAGGATAGAGTTGTGGAATCCATTTATAAGTAAATTTTAGAATAAACTACTAGCATGGAAAGGTAAGTGGTTATCGTTAACAAGAATAGTGCAACTAATTAAATCAGTCTTACAAGCCATTGCAACATATTTTATGTCATTGTATATTATGCCACAATCAGTAGAAAAAAGTTTAATTTATATTATGTGTTCATTTTTATGATCATGATTACATGATAAAAGAAAATTTACTTTGGTGAAATGGATCAAGGTGTGTGATGATAAAAATAGGGGAGGTATCGGTTTAAGAGTTCTTATGGGTGTAAACTTAGCTCTAAGGGGAAAATAATTTGAATATTGTACAAAAAGAGTAAAAAACAATGGATAAGAATTCTTCTAGGTACGTTAATCCCAATGACCCAAGCTTAATATTTACTACATTCTCACTTCCAGATGGTTCTACAATTAAAAAATAAATTGATCTAGTGATTAAAGGTCTAAGATGGGTGGTGCGATATGGAGAAAAAAATTCCATTTGGATGGATACTTGGTGTGATAAAAAAACCATGCAATCTAGATCTAAATTTGAAACCATGAATGAGATTACTCCAAGACACATATGGTGATAGGGTTTCAAATATTATGTATAAGTATTAGGAAGGAAGAAATAAATAGAAAGAAGATTTTCTTACAAGTATACCAGACATTGTTTCTAGGAGGCAGTCGAGCAAAAATATAACAATAGTGATTATTCCAAGGGGAGTTGAAGAGAAGTTGATTTGGAAATTAAATAGCTCAAGAGAATACACAACAAGAAATGGATATAATGTAAAGCACCAAAAAATAGGAATAGTACAATAATATAGAGAGATATTGTTTTCATGGCCCCTCATAATGTGTTCTATGTAAAAAAGAGGAGAGTATATACCAACCCTTGGTACACTACTCAATAGTTTGAGAACTATGGCATTTAATTCTTAATATGATTGGTAATCCATGGTGATGAATGGAAGAATTTAATATGGTTAAAGCAATGGCAAAGCACTTATAAAAGTGAGTTGTTAAAAACAATCCAGGATTTATCTAAAGATACAATACTTTGGGCTATATGGTTGGAAAGGAATAGAATAATATTTAGAGGAAGGAAAATTCATTTAAAGGTAATGAGAAGGAAGACTATTTTAGCCATAAAGGAGTCTAAACCAACCTTATCAACTCACCCAATCCCTAATATTGAAGCAGAGAGCCTTGATAGATGGAGCCAAGTCATCAAATGGAATTACAATATTGGGTACAAGAGAAACAAAAGGAAGGCAAAGAATATAAAGTGGAAACTAGTGGAGTTGGTCAAATTGAATTTTAATGGAGCATCTAAAAGAAATCTAGGATCAACAGGAGGAGGAGGAGGAATAATTAGAGATGAAAAGGGTGGGATTTTATCACATTACGCTTTCAATAGTAGTTTTAAGATCAATAATGAAGTTGAAGCTTGGGCGGCTTTGGAAGGGTTAAAAATATGCAAAAAAATGAAATGAGACAAAGTGTGGATATAAGGCGATTTATTAATAGTAATAAATGCAATTTTGAGGAAAGCAAAGGCTCCATGGAACATACAAGAGATCATTATGGAAATACAAGACCTTGCTACAAAGTTTAAAGAAATTAGGTTTAAACATACGTTAAGGGAATGTGTAGATAGGCTAGCCAATAGAGGGGTTTTAATAGAGGATCATGAAGTTAAATTCTCTTTTCCATGGCTAGACAAAGTAGCAAGTTTAGCTAAAGCTGATAAGAAAATGTTGACTACTTGAATCACATAATGGTTAAGATATACTCTAATTTTTTTCCATTGGTAATATTTTTTATATTTAATAACATTATTATGTTTTAATATAAACTATTTATTACAATTATTTTGGTTGCACTCATGTTTCATGAACGAAACTAGGAGTCCATATCTTGTAAAGTAGAATATGATAGTACAAAGTTTGAAAAATATTACTATAAGATAAAATGCATAGACAATAGAGGTGGAGTTTTGGCATTGTGAAGGCTACTATAGGAAAATATCCAAAAATTTCAAAAATAAGGATGCAAAATTTTGAAATATTTATATTTACAAAAAAAATTGAAAAAGATCTAGAAAATGAAAATCAAGAAAATTGACTTTTTATGAAAAATATGTAGGTATTTGGCTATAGCATCTCAATTGAGATATGAATTGAATTTATTTGTAAAATATCAAAATAAAAAGAAGAGAGCAATGATTTTTCAAGGGTGGGGGACCCAAGTACAATCCCTTTTCTCGAGAAGAAATAAAATTAATGAAATGAATTGACATGGATTTTAGCATTTGGACTCGCACTTTGTTATAGGTTCAACTAGTCAAAGACTACTTTTGGTTTAAAAACCCTAAGTGGTTTGTGGACAATAAATCATGAATTAGCTTTAATGGGTGTAAACATATATTGAAAGGGTATTATCATTTTTTTTTTTTAGAAAATATATTAATACCATGAAACTAGGATAGAATTGTGGAATCTTGTTATAAGTAAAGTTCATAATAAACTACAAGTATGGAAAGGTAGATGGTTATTGTTTTTTTTTTAATTTACATGGTGGAATTGGTAGCCACCACAAATCCGGGTAAGCTGTCCAAATTTTATGTGTAGATGGTTATTGTTTTTTTTAATTTACATAGTGGAATCGGTAGTCGCCATGCATCCGGGCAAGCTGTCCAGATTTTGTGGCTACCACAATATTCTATGTTGTCCGTCCCGAAATCCGCCACATAGATCTTCACGCAGTCCACCCCTATAACCACCATGCCACAATCATTTTAAACCTTTTACGTCGTTGAAAGCACCAGAAAAGGGACAAGCATTCAGTCCGATGAGGCCCGAGATTTGAACCTTGGACCTCCGCCCCCCTTATGGGGTTTTGATGAACCAAATTGTCTACACCTCGAACCTGTGTAGATGGTTATTGTTAGTAGTAAGAGTGTAGCTAATTAAATCAGTCTTACAAACCATTCAAATGTATTATATGTCCTTGAATATTATGCCAAAATTAATAGAAAAAAGTTCAATCTATATTATGTGGTCATTTTTATGGTCAGGATTACATGATAAAAGAAAATTTCCTTTGGTGAAATGGAGCAAGGTGTGTGATGATAAGACTTGGAGAGGTCTTGGTTTAAGAGTTCTTATGGATGCAAACTTAGCTCTAAGGAGAATAGGAATTTTGATATTGTACAAAGATATTCAAATACAAGGGGTAAGAATTATTCTAAGTACATTGATCTTAATAACCCAAGCTTAATATTTACCACATTCTCACTTCTAGATGGTTTTGCACTTTTAAATTATTTAAAAAAATCAATTGATCTAGTGATTAAAGGTCTAATATGGGTGGTGGGAACTGAAGAAATGATTTTTATTTGGATGGATACTTAGTGTGATATAAAACCACTCAATCTAGATCTAATTTTGAAATCATAGATGAGATTACTTCAAGATAAACATGGTTAAAGGGTTTCAAATATTGTATACAAGGATCAAGAAGGAAGGTACAAATAGAAAGAAAATTTTCTTACAAGTATACCAAACATTTTTATTAGGAAGTAGTTGAGCAAAAAGATAACAACAATGATTATTCCAAGGGGAGTTGAGGATAAGCTGATTTTGGAGTTGAATAGCTTAGGAGAATACACAACAAGAAGTGGATATAATGTTCAACACTTGAAAAATAGAAATACTATAAGAATATGGAGAGATATTTTGGATAACTCAACCATACCAAAAGTCAAAATGTTTGTATGGCTAGTAGGTCATACAAAATTTTTATCTTGGGATAACCTAATCAAAAGGGGTTTTCATGGACCCTCACAATTTATTCTACTTAAAAAGGAAAAGAGTATATATCATCTTTTGAGACACTGCTCAATAGTTTGAGAGCTATGGCAATGGATTCTTAATGTGTTTTTTAAATGCATGGTAATGAATAGAAAAATTGAATAATGGTTCAAGCAATGAAAAACACTTGTAAAAATGAGGTGTTACAAACAATCTAGGATATATCAAAAAATATAATACTTTCGACTATATGGCTAGAAGGAAATAGAAGAATATTTAAAGCAAAGAAAAGAAATTTAGGGGTAATGAAAAGGAATATTTTTGTTTTAAAAGGTAAAAAATATTTATATTGATAGAACAAGAATCAAATTATAGTCATACTTCTGCCACTTTTGGCAAGTCCTAAAATATAAATAAAACTCAGATTAAAATAACAAAAAATTGAGTACCATCTACAGAGCAAATAATTTTTAACCTGGTCCCATTTATTCTTTACACTTATCCTAAGTAACCTAGTAGGCTTGATAGTCCTGTGAACACTACCAGTGCTATCCCAAAAGGGTGAAAGAGTGTTGCAAGAGGTAGCAAAAAAACCCAACAAATAATTGTTCATCCTCCATTGATCCACAAGGCTCAATGGACACTAGACTTGTCCTCATCCTTACCTAGTCTTTGCTAGCCAAATTAAGAACCATTTGATTCACCTTGAGCCATTCAAAAGTGTCCTATCCTGATTAGAATTCAACATGTATCCAACTGAAATTCCACTACCATGTTTAGCTAAAAATGCAGCTACTGCATTATTTTATCTATCAACATAGACTGGGATGGCATCCTCAAACTATTTTCAAATGGACTTAATTTTGCTCATAATTTTTCTTATCCTCCAAGCATTTGGTCTAAAATTTCTAATAACATCCAGAAGTCCCACCATAATTTGTGAGTCTCAAATGTCATATTTCTAACCCCATTCTCCCAAGTATTGAGAGAAACTTGTTTGATATCCAGTCCTTCATCTTCATTTTCAGTAGCCCTTCCAAGACCCTCTAGATTCCAATGGAGGATTTTCCCCTTGAAATATCTTCTAAGAAAACCAATGCCTACAGACCTTAGGTTATCCTTAGTTTCACCATGAGAATTAATATTTTCCCATACCAAGGGAGGGGGCTTCCATGGTCTTGGCTTCTATGGATTAGGAGTACCCTTATTCTCCTAAGTTTTATTGTCCCTAAGGTGAGCTTTGACAGTTTTAGAAATCTTGGTAAAATTTTTATGCTAAACCAGATCCATTGGAGTGAAATCTTCTCTAAAAAATTTGGAATTTCTTTCTAGCCAAATGTGCCACCAAATGAAACTTGAGCCTAGGGACCAACCTAGTTGAATGGAGGTATTCTTGAATTTTTTGTGTTTCTAAATATCCCAGATATCAAAAATATTCACCTAATATTTTATGTGAGCCTTAAAGAGGTCTAACCACCTTTCCACAACTCTCTTGCAAATGCACACTAGAAAAGTAGATGATCAAGTATCTCCTCGTGGGAGTTACACATGATGCAGTTGGAAGGGCCATAAAAACATATCTTCATAAGGTTATAATAGGTGAGATAGTTCCTATGCATCACTTCCCAAACAAGGAAATTAATTTTATGCCATCCCTTAGCCACCCAAACTCTATCCCATGGGGAATCTTGCAAGATCAATGGAGGAGGGAGCAAAGCATTATAACCATCATGAATAAGGTTTCATGTGATCCTATCCTCTTCCTCTTTCCCTGTAAGGAACCTTTTCTTGAGGATATTGATCAATAAGATGATTTTTATGAAGAGGGATAGGAATAGGCCATTCTTCTAACCTCTTCCACTTAAAGAAAGAGAAATCTCCAATTTTCTTGGAAGTAATATATGAAACCATATTTATCCATCCTCTACCTTTGAGGCTTTGTTGCGAGGGCTGCAACTCTAGAAACTCATATATTAAGGGGGTGTTGGTCCCAAGAATCACTCCAAAAGTTGTCTTTATCTCTTGTACCTACTTTCAAAAAAAATCTAAATTTAACCAATTGTTCACTAGATTTTATGACCTTTCAAATAATGGAGCTAGATCCCCTTAGAGGAATGTGACCAACTTCTTGATGAGGGATAGAACCCAAACACTTACTAGTGATGACTCTACTGAATAAAACCTCCTTGTTGGAGATCCATATCCAATAAAGCTTCCCAAAAAGAGCTTGATTGTTTAAAGTTGATTTACAAAAATTAAGACCCCCTTGAGCTTTAGGCTGACATATTTTATCCCAACTAAAAATAGATCACTTGTTACCTATCCTTGGACCATCTCATAAATATTTTCTCATAAGAAAATCCAACTATTTGAGGACTCTCATAGGGTCGGCTAAGATGGAGAATTTATAAATAGGCATGGCTTGGATCACCAATTGGTTGAGAGCCATTCTTCCTCCAAAGGTAAGCTAGTAATGAGTCCAATGATTAACTTTAGCAAAGATTCTATCCATTAAATATTTCCTATAATCCACCCTTAGGATCTTAAAATGAGGGGGAATCCTTGGTTAATTAAGTAGAAGAGTACCCTAGGCAAAGCTCAAATTAAATAGAACTTGATCCTAGATTATTTTTTTGTATTGAAGAAAACAATCTTGGATTTGGCCACATTCACCTGCTAACTAGTAGCATCATGTAGATTTTTAATATGTCTTAGAGCATTCTAGACTCCTTAATGTTGGTCGTCCCAAAGAGACCTGTATCACCCATAAATTAAATATGGGTTAACATCTCTTCACCTAGTTGCACAACTTCCAAAAGACCTTGTTCCTTATTTCTTTGAAGGAATATACCCAATCCTTTTGCTAGATTAATAAAAATAAATGGGGAAATAGGATCTCCTTGATGAATACCCTTGGAAGCAAGGAAAGTGATCGAGGAGGAGTTGATGAGAACAGAGAAGAAAATCGTCAAGACACAACTCATGATCTATTCTCTTCAATCATGAGAGAAGCCAATTTTCTCAAGCATTTGATCCAAAAACTACTAAGGGACTCTATCATAAGCCTTAGACATATCTAGTTTAAGAAACATGCCTCTTCAACTAGAATGCTACATAGAGTGGATAACCTCCTAGGCTATAATAACTCCATCTAGAATTTGATGCCCCTACACAAATCCTTCTTGTTCCTAAATATTATGTTGTCCATAATATTCTTACTCCTTTCAAACAATAACTTAGTAATTATCTTGTAGGTCACATTGCAGAGAGCAATTGGGCAAAAATCTCCAAGACTAGCAACTTGTCCCATTTTAGAAATCAAATTGAGGAAAGTATGATTTAGAGCCTAAAAAATAGTTTTGTTTGAATGATATTCTTCAATAGCCTTGGTTAAATCCTCTCCTCTGAAATCCCAAGAAATCCTTAAAGAAATCAATTGGGAAAACATTGAGCCCTAGATATTTCCTTGATTTCATGTTGAAAACTATGCTCCTCGTCTCATATTTATCCACAGAAATAAAAAGGGCTTGGTTTTGCTTGACTGAAATAATGTAGGGGATACAATTATCTCTTGTTGCATTGCAAGATTAGGGATAGTAGGGGCGGTAAAAATATTTTGAAAAAATATTTGTTGCATGTTGCATACTTGGTATGGTGTCCATCACCTATCCATTGGAGTTCTAAAGATAAGTCAAATAATTCCTTTATCTACTTGTCAATGTAGAGAAATGAAATAAACTTGTGTTTTTATTCCCTTCCAACAACCAAGTAGCTCTTGCTCTTTGTTTCTAATAAATTTCCTCGTAATTATCTATGGACTCTAATTATTTTCTAACAATTTCATCTTCATATTTTAGATCCTCTATGATTGCTCTAGTCTTGAAGCAGGTGGCTAGCTCCTTCATATTTACTAACAAATAAGCCTTTTAGGACTGAGATGATATTTGACATGTTGTATTTGTTTGGAAAAACATATATAGCTTCCCATGGGAAGGACAATCCTCCTTCCACTAGAAGGGGATTTTTTCCTTTAGATCCTCCTTTTCCATCCAAAAATTCTCAAAATAAAAAGGTCTTAGAGGGGGATTATGATCCAACTTCCATTTCATAAGAGTAAAAAAATTGATCAGAGTTAGTGTAATTAATAATCTCCATCCTAAAAGACCAATGAATAAATGCCTCTTCAAAAACCAAAAGTCTATCAAGCTTGAATTTCCTACTTGTCGGTCCTACTTGTTTGTTTGTCCACGTATACAAAGACCCCACATATTGAACATCAATTAAATTGAGTTGATTAATTTTAGACATCATAAATATATTACCCTGGTCCAAAGAAGGATTTCCTCCTTCCTAATCCCTGAGAGCAAGTTTAGCATTGAAATCCACTTCCACTATCCAATTCACTTCCTCTTTTTTTTTATTCTACTATCCTATAAAAAAACCATTGGTGTTGTTGCTCCACAAAATTTGTAGCATCATAGAAATTGGAAATAAATAAAATATCCCTAGAGTTCTTGCTCTTGAAGAGAGAAGTGAGGATACCCCAACTAGCAAAGTGGTCTAAAGTTGGCCAAAGAAGAGGATTCCATAAAGTCACCACTCCCCCTAAAGCCCCTCGGGATCCAACCACCATGTACTCATCCTATCTCCAAATTTTCTTAACAATGATATACATCTTCTAAATGGAAGCTTTAGTATCTTCAAGGAGAATAAAGTTAGAATGGTGTTTTTTAATTAAACTTTGAACAATGATTTAATGAGGTATACTATTTAGACCTCTTATATTCCAATATTGGACAATCATTGGGAACCTAGATTCCAGTAAGTGTCAATCTACTTAATATTTCTTTGGATGACTAGTTGGCCTCCCTCATTAGCCAACTTCTCTTGGTTTGATTTTCTTCCTACACTCTTTGCTAGAAATTTTTTTAACCTTTTCTCTACTTGTTGGATCCCAAGTTTAGGTTTCCCTCTATCCTTTTTCTCTATCTTTCATTGAAACATTATTATCCGTCACAACCATTGTAAGGGTTTGGTTCCCTAGATTTATTAGTGCTAAGTGATTAATTCCCAAATCTGAATTCAAAGAAACAAGATCAAAAATTTCATAAACCCTTACAAGGGGAAGGTTATCCTTTTAAGGTTCATATTTTATGGTGGTCTCCTCCTCCATATCCAAGAGAGAAATAAGAATTTCATACCTATTGAAATTTATTTCTATTGATTGGTTGGACCATTTTGTCTTGCTTTTTTATTCTTCTTTCTCTTTGGAGCTTAAGAACCCTTTGCAATGGGATTAACATTCGAGGTTGTGGGTAGATTATGTTCTCCCTTCTTAGAAACTTGTTATTGGTGATAGTTTCCTTTGGATGGATGAGGCTCTTTGTGATGCCCTCTCGTAAAAAGTGAGCTAGATGACTTTGTTTATGGTAGATCCTACATCGAAATGGGATTGCATCATAGTCTACCTATTGGATCCAAGATAAGTCCCCCATATTAATTTCTATTTTATCTAGAATAATTTGGTTGAGATCCATATCCACATAGATCTGAGCATAAATAGTGGAGTCATCCCTCATTGTGTCCCTGGAAATGCCTAAATAATACCCCAAGAAGTTATCCAGTTTTTCAAAAACTAGTTCACACTAGTATTCCATGGGTCAGGAATAAATATGAACCCAAATAATCACCGCATAGGGATCCATCCGAGGGTCAAATCCTAGCTTCCATGGCTAAACAAAAAGTCTCACAACACCATATGCTCTTCTCCTTGACTCAAAGGCTTTGTCTCTATATGCTTGAGAAGAAAAACTCACAATATAATAGTCATTGCTAATAAGAGAGATTGAGGTATCCCCAAGGGGCTCTCAATTATTTTGGATCCAAGAGGACATAAATCCTAAAGATGATCTTATGCTGATAAAATTATAAATTAGGTTATGTTTACTTCTATAGAGAATTTTATTAGCCACTAGAGCTTGATCTATCACCAGTTTAGGACAAAGGGTCACTTGGGGGATGTAGCCATTAACCCTTGTCTGGTATGATTATTGCTTTGGATTCTTGGCTACTATAGAGAAAATAGAATGAAGATATGAGTCTCTAAACAAGACATCCTCCATGTCCTATTTTCCTTTAACTATATCTATGAATAATATCTTAGGGGAGGGGGGTTGAGGAGGAGGTCCAAAAGGACCCTCATTAGCACCCATAGGCCACTTTGCAGCCTACACACAACACTTCACCATAAGAGAATACTTGCACTTGCACCTACACCTGTACTGTAAACCTTTATATAGAAGTTACCCAATTTTTAAGGGTATCAAGCTTCTTTCCCTTCTTGCACTTGCACCTACACTTGTACTATAAACCCTTATGTAGAAGTTAACCCATTTCTATTTTTGCTAAAAATGATCCCAAATTATAATCCTGAAAGTGGATTATTTTTAATGAAAAGGAATATTTTTTTAGTCATAGAGGAGTCTAAACCAACCGTATCAACTCACCCAATCTTTATTCTTGGAGCAAAGAGCCTTAATATATGGATTCAAATCATCAATGGAATTATGAGTGTTGGGTACAAGAGAAACAAAAGGAAGGTAAATAATATAAAGTGAAAAACATCAAAAGTGGAGTTGGTCAAATTGAATTTTTATGGAGCATCTAAAGGAAATTCAAGACCAATATGAGGAGGAAGAATAAATAATAAAGGTGATATTTTGACACATTACACTCTTAATAGTGGTTTTAAGATAAATAATGAAGCTAAAACTTGGGTAGATGTGGAAGGGTTTAAAATATGTAGACAATTGAAATGGAACGAAGTATGGAAGAAAGGAGATTCACTAATATTAATAAATATAATTTTGAGAAAAGCAAAGGCTCCATAGAATATATAAGAGATCACTGTGGAAATACAAGACCTTGTTATGGAGTATGAAGAAATTAGGTTTACACATACGTTAAGGGAAGGGGACAAATGTGTAGATAGGATAGTCAATAGAGGGATTTTAATAAAGGATCATGAAGTTAAATTCTCTCTTCCATGGTTAGAGAAAGTAGTAAGTTTAGGTGAAACTAACATGAAAATGTTGAGTACCTCAATCAAATAATGATTAAGATTTATTTTAATGTTTTTCATTGATAATATTTGTTGCATATTATAACATTAATGTGTTTTAATATCAACTATTTATTATAATTCTTGTGGTTGCACTTATGCTTTAGGAAGGAAACTAGTAGTCAAAATCTAGTAAAACAAACTATGATAGCATAGAGTTTGGAAAATATGACTCTAAGATAAAATGCATATACAATAGAGATGGAGTTTAACATTGTGAAGGTTGCTATAGGAAAATGTCAATAAGGGTGCTAAATTTAAAAAAAAAATGTATTTACTAAGAAAATTGAAGAAGATCCAAATAATGAAAATCAAGAATTTAGACAGAGTATCAATATGGCACCTATATGGGTTCGCCTTCCTGATCTCCCAATCTATTTATGACATGAAGACATCCTTCGAGGTATTTCTCAAGATATTGGTGAACTGGTCACCATAGACCCAACAACAAAATCCAAATATCGCATGGTGCATGCCTGCATTTGTGTCAACCCCAATCTCGACTCAAAACTCCCTACACATGTAAATCTTATCTATGGTTCTTATCATAGATGCCAATCTGTCGAGTACGAGAACAAGTCAAATTTTTGTCTTGAATGTCACATATAGGGTCATCTTAGAGCTTAATGTCCCAAGCTCAAATCCACTATGGAGGAAGGCAAAAAGGAGCTTGGTCATCAACCTAAGGTGGGTGGTCAATAGAAATCACTAACGACTCGCAAGAAGCTCCCCCACAAAATTAATTAGGATGTAGGCTTTTACCCCCATTATGCCCAGAATAATCCTAAAATTCAACCTTCCAAGGAAGCATCCAAAGGAAAGCAAGTGGCAGAGTCTCCTCAGCCATTCACCAATGATCAGGTTTGTTCACTGTTTACCTATCCAAATTGCTTTGATATTTTATCTAAATTAATTATCCACAATTTTAAAGACAGATATGACTTCCTATTCCTTGAGTCTTATTTTGACATCCCTACTCAATGTCACTCTCCATCAAGATCTGGCCCTTCCTTTCCTCCACCCATCCAAAGTCCTAGGGCCAAAAGTCCTAATTTCAAACTCTCTACCCAAAGTCCTGATAAGCTTAAAATCCCAACTATCAGATATCTGCCCCTAAAACCTTTAGTCCTAATCAAACCAGAAGCTTCAAAAATCCTCCCATTGATGTCAAAAGTGATAAAAAAAGAGGGAGACCCTCAAATACTGATCAAATAAAGAAGGAGACTGATGATGAAATCGCCAATGGCACCTAGACAACCTTATTTCCTACTACCCTAATACATATAAGGATGAACTAATGAGAACCAAACCCTCCTCCCAGCAAGGAAAAGGAGGAGAAAAATCTTCAACCAAGAGTTCCAAAAGAAGATCCTCTCATGGAATGTGAGAGGCCTTAATGGTCCAGCCAAATAGAGGTTGACTGCCACCATGAGGAAGGAACTCAAACCTACCATCCTTATTTTGCAAGAAACCAAGCTTGAATCAAATGTTGGTGACCAAGTGGTCAAAAATATATAGAAGAAAAGTGAGTTTATTGCCAGCCCTACCCAGGCCACTTTAGGAGGACTCATATGTATGTGGGACCCATACAAAGTTGATGGAAGACTCATTTCCTCATCTGATAGAATAACCAATGTTCTTTTTTTAGTAAGGAGAATAACTTTAGCTAGGTTCTTTCAAACATTTATGATTCCAATACCCCTCATGGTAGAACCACCCTATGGGACACTCTCAGTTAGATGAGGGTCATTTTTGCTGATCAATCTTGGGTACTAGCAGGATGAAGAACACAAGCTTATACTGAGAGGGGGGTGAACTGTATAAGATCAACTTTTACTTTTATTTCCCAAAAAATATTATCTAATGTTATCAATTACAAAATCAATAGCAATAACAAATCAATGCATAAATAATAATACACATGAGAGACACAAATTTAATTTTGTTCACCCAATGTGGGTTATGTCCATGGAGAAAATTTTTCTTCTAAATTTTCTCAAAAAATATCTTGGGAATCAATTCCCTATTACAATGTTTATGGACCTATGTCCAAAGGAGAACTCAATCCCCTTTACTCTGGTTTATGGATCTCTCTCCATAGGAGAACTCTATCCCCTTTTCTCTTGTTTGTGGATATCTCTCCATAGGATAACTCTATCCCCTTTGCTCTGGTTTGTGGATCTCTCTCCATAGGAGAACTCTATCCCATTTGCTCTGGTTTATGGATCTCTCTCCACAGGAGAAATCTATACCCTCTGCTCTAGTTTGCTCCAAAGTCTTCTCTCAACTCTATCTCAAATCTACACCAAACCCCATCACAAGGCTAGCATAAATTTGCTCTAATTCTGCTCACAAATATCTACCTCAAATATGCACCAAACCTCATTACAAGGCTAGCACAAATCTACTCCAAATCTACTCACAAATCTCTATCTCAAATCTGCACCAAACCTCATTACAAGGTTAACACAAATCTTCTCTAACTATGCTCACAAATATCTACCTCAAATATGCACCAAACATCATTACAAGGTTAACACAAATCTGTTCTAACTTTGCTCACATATCTATCTAAATTTGCACATGTTACAACAAATCTACTTTAATTCTTTCCTCAATTTTTTTCAACTCTATCCCAAGCCTTCTCATAAGACTTGCTCAAATATGCCTCAATGTCGCTTCAAGTCCCTCCCCACAGACGTCTCAAAACCCTCTCCAAAACCCCCCAAAAATTTGTCCCAACTACCTCATTTAAAATCTTCTCACAAGAGTTGCTCAAATATACCTTCAAGCCTTCTCAAAAGACTTGCTCAAATCTACCTCAAACCTATTCACTGAACCTGCTCAAATATCTCCAAATCTTGCATACAAAAAATGCTTATATCTCTTTCAGAACTGCTTTTCTTCAATTAGGTAATTCAAGCATATTCTACTTAGGATTCGTTTAACCTCTGGAACATATAGAGAATGATATGTACTATCAAATACCCAATATTTTATTCACATTCACAAATATTGCTTTCATCTAATACAATCTCTACCTCTTGCAAAATCCCTTTCAAATCAAATCAAACTAGTGTATAACTTTACTTCACAAAATTGGTCTATCTTTCTTGCAAATTTATTCTCAAGGATCAAACACAATAATGCACAAATTTCCTTCACAAGATTGATCTCAAACACTTCATAGTTACTTTCAATGTCTTTCAAACCACTACTAAAAATGTTTCACAATAATGTACAAACTTGGTCTCAATCCTAGCACAAGTACTTCCACTCTCTTTCAACAATGAAGCACAAACCATGTAGCACAACTTGTTTCACAAACCTTAACACAAGTGTTTCCAATTTATTTCAAGTAGGATGCACAATTTATTTCACAGACCCTAGCTCAAGTGTATCCAATCTCATTCAACAATGGAGTTCAAACAATGAAGCACAAATCCTATCTCAAATATTTTTAACAATGCACATGAACTTAATCCTTATATCTCCTCCTTAGAACATCAAAATATATGCCCAACTAAACACCTCAAATAAGTAGTAATGTTCTCATACCTCTTAGTTTTCTTTGATGAAGAAGTGTCCTCAAGAACCTGTCTCATAAACAACCAATTTTTCTTGTGCCACTTCAAGGATTAGATAGCAAAGTACTTTCTCAAAACTTTTGTATGAAATTTCTTTTCAAAAATATGTGCACAATGAAATCTGAAAATGATACTCTATGACCCTTATTTTGTTATTAAATATGAAGCATTAACACTAAAAAAAAACCTCTCATATTCTCCATTCATTGTGCAATAATTAAAATAAAACATAAGCCACTATCACACCTTATTACTCCTACTCTTGCAAAATAATATTCAACACAACAAGGCATAAATTACACACATGAAATTGCCATATACACCTTATACCTCCTACTTGAAATAAAATATTTCAATCCACTTCAAACTTCCAACATGAATATTATAACATTACTTTATTTTATGCACCACACATAGCTCTAACAATATGAATTATAAACTCCATGTTGTTCCCCTTTTTAATTCAAAAATTAAAAACAAAATGATGGCCTTATGACTCCCTAAGCAAGTGCATACCTTAGACTTTAGAAAATATTTATTTAAAAAATGTGCCCACTTTGTTGTCGCCATCGCAATTCAAACCTGTGCCCCTTGTTGGCCCATGCCCTAGCACTTAGCTAGGCCACTGTGTGGGCTAACCACCCACATAGAACTTAAAGCACACGCACTCTGTATTATGCATGATTTTCGATATGAAAACCTTCACA
Organism: Wollemia nobilis; assembly: GCA_028583015.1. Taxonomy (NCBI): domain Eukaryota; kingdom Viridiplantae; phylum Streptophyta; class Pinopsida; order Araucariales; family Araucariaceae; genus Wollemia; species Wollemia nobilis. The sequence continues at coordinate 52,276 of JAQPPZ010001217.1, forward strand.
AAAAAAAACTCTATCACATTGTCTTCGATGTGTGTCAAACTTGAGACCTCCCCTTTGCCACTCCTTAGCACTGAGGGTTCTACCATCTAGGATAGCTACCCAAATGGAACTAATGTTCACTGTCCCTTCTACTTATCCATGCACTCTACCTTGAAACACAAACCTATCCCTTGTCTTATTCTCCTACTCTACCACAAACGAATGAATCACGAAGGTGCATGATTTTTGAATTTAATTTTTTCACTTCTTAGCATTGCAATTTATCTGCCTTATATATGCAAATTTCCACTTTGGACCTTGATGTTGATGCATGAGAAATGTTCGATTTTCAACCTTAACCTTTGGTGCTCACCATTTAATTTTTAATTATTATAATATTTTAAATCTAGATAGATTTAAATATTATAATTTATTTTTTCTTCTTTGGGCCTTTTTCTTAAGATAAAGTCTTTACCACCATGAAACATTTTTTTTTTCTTTGCAAGTACCACCATGGTAAATCAATTAAACCTTTTATTTTTCCTTTGCAAATACCACCATGGATAATGCCTTGTCTTTTTCTTGCTCACACAACCATGAAGAACCTTGTCTTTTTCTTGCTCCCACATTGCCTCATGTACCCTTTGAATATTATTCTCACCTATCTTTCCTTTGAAATCAATGACAACCAATGTCATCAACCTATGACATCAATCCTTTGACATCAATGACAACACAATATCCTCAAAATTTCCAACATAGGGGACTTCAACTCCCCTTTACCTGTCTAATAAGAAAGGTGGAAATACCATTTCATCTAAGAGCTATGAAGATTTTAATGAATTTGTGGATAAAAATGAATTAATGGATGTCCATATCAAAGGGTCCAGATTCACCTGGAGCAATAGGAGAATAGGAATTCATCACATCCAATTAAGGCTTGATAGGTTTCTTTAATCCAAGGAAGTTATGTGCTTATTTAGAGATGCCATCCTCCAATCCCTTCCTAGAATTAGATTTGATCACAACCCCATAATGTTAAAATACCTCAAACCCCCTATCTTCAAGATCTCCTTTTGATTTGAGACCATGTGGATACATCATCCTAATCTCAGAGAGCGTATAAGTGAATGGTGGTGCCATCCTTTCTTTGGATCTCCAATCACCCAAGTTGCCAAGAGACTTCACTTCATTAAGCACAATCTCAAGGTGTGGAATAAAGAGATATTTGGAAATATATTTGGGAATAAATAGGTTATAAAATATTTATTTCATGCCATTTAATCCCGAATCCAATAAGAATACAATGACAGTCAAATCATGCAAGAAGAGAGGAAACTCCTAGTAGACTATCACAACATCTTAGCCAAGAAAGAAATATTCTAGAGATAGAAGTCTAGGGCACTTTGGCTCAAATATGGGGATACCAATACCAAATTCTTTCATGCCTCAACTCTTAGACACCGTAGCATGAATAGAATAAAATAGTTTACTAAAATTGATGGTACCATCACCAACAACATCCATGAAATTAGGTATGAGGCAGTTGATCATTTCCAATCTCTTCTTGATGTTCAGGATCCTAGTACCTCCTAATCTCATGATTCTCTACTCTATAATATTCCTAATATCATCACCCATGAGACCAATAGGAATCTTATCAAAACCTTCTCTTGTGATGAAATTAGATAAACTCTCTTTTCTATGCTCCTTGACAAGGTCCCTGGCCCAGATGGCTTCCCTCCCTGATTCTTCCAAACCTTTTGGGATATCATTAGAAACGATGTTTGTAAAGCCATTCAAAAAATTCAGTAGTCCAAGTTCATCCACAAGGACATTAACTCAACTTTCCTGACCCTCATACCCAAAAGAGAAGTGTGCAACACTATATCGACTACCGACCTATCAGTCTATGTAATGTACTTTATAAAATTATTTCTAAATTCATGATCAATAGAATAAAATATATCCTTCCATTAATCATTGATTCATGCCAAGGTAGTACTATCCAAGGGAGAACCATTACTGATGGTGTTATTATTGTTCACAAATTGTTGCACTCTACCACCCTTAATAAAAAGTTTGACTTCTTCCTAAAACTCGATATGAACAAAGCCTTTGATAGGGTGTTGTGGGAGTTTCTCTTTGTTGTCCTTCTTAAATTTGGATTTCATCATGAATGGATTGACCTTATTAAAGCTTGCATCACATCAGCCTGATCCTCTATCCTTGTCAATGGATTTGCTACTGGCTACTTTCCTAGCACTAGAGGCCTAAGGCAAGGTGATCCCCTATCTCCCATTTTGTTCATCATACTTTTTGAATCTTTAGGTAGAACCCTATAGGCCCAAAATGGCCACATACTTAATAAAATTTTGTATAATTTTGACTAAGTGATAAAATCATCATTTTGCAAACCTTACAGTATATTTTGAAGTGGAACTGGGTTAGAAGATATGAATATGCTCAACAATTAGTGAAGTTTTCATGTTTGGAGCGATTCCGGGTGATTTCAATTCAGCTCCAGAATGATGGCAGATCTCAAATCTACAAAATTTCCTAAGAGATGATGATGTCAATGATGGAAAAGTGTGGAATGGCATCTTTGTATATTGAATATCTAATTTTGAGAAGGTCCTTTTATTTCTGGCTCTGGATTAATGCTACCTTCAAATCCACAAAATTTTCAAGGATATGATGACATCATTGGCAGAAAAGTGTGGATTGGTGATTCATAGAATGAACAAGTATTTCCTTTTCAGAATGAAGATAATATGGGGCAACAGATTAACGAAAGTGTGGATTCACGATGGAAGAAGTATGTGACTAGCTTTGGACCTGGAAGTGATTAGTGTTTGCTCTATCCAAAATGAAATCCATAAAGACTATAAGAAAGAGGTGATATCATCAATATTCTAATGTGAATTGAAGAATATAATGCTGAATATGATAGATCTTGGAGTGGATTCGATGTTCAAATATCAGAGATCCGAATTGGAGATTCCGTTGCTTCTAATTAAAATATGACATCATCAATTTTAGCATGGAATGACGTTTAACTTATTCTGGATTGAATATGAATCATGTGATGAAGAGAATCAACGGTGGAGGTTAAGCTACCAAATCTTGGTGGTTTAAAATATATTGTTGTGTCATAATTTATAACAGTCAGCTAGAAGATGAAGCATCGAGGGTTTTCCAAGAATATTGAACCAGATGTAGTTACATATCGATGGTGGTAATTCACTCCCAAGAAGGATCGAGGGAGATGCATGATCTTTAAAGGTCTAAAATTCAGTTCCACTGAGTGATTAGCAAGTTGTAGAGACCCTGAGCTGCCATGGTGGACTTTCCTTTAGCAAAATTCTTGGAGGACGGACCAATGAGCTAATGTTAGCTAAATATATATGTTGTGTTGTTGTAACACGATCTTTGGTATTGTTTCTTGTTTATTGTAATGAGAAAACTATAAGTAGAGGTTGAACCCTCGTTTTTAAGGGTTGGCTCTAGCGTGTTTGCTTGTACCATTGTAAATATTTCTGAAGAGCTAAATGAAAGGAGAAATACATTGATCTTCACCTCAAGTTCGCATTCTTATACTTGATGTCAGAGGTTCATATTTCTTAGTTGCATTTTTGTAAATACTTTGATGGTTAGTTTGTACCAAATTTTGGATTACTAGTTGTTATAAGTAATTGAAATATGCTTTTGAATTCATTCTATGTGGTTAGGAAGTACATTTCTATGAAATCAAGGTGTTTGGTAAATTTTGTTACTTGGATTATCATTCCATGGATATTGAAATTGCTTGCTACAACATTTCTCTATTGTGCTTTAATATATGAAACAATCTATTTTGGGATAAATATTGATCTGAGTATATGTCCTTAGCATGGTTTTTTGGGATCTTTTTATGGTAGTGCAATTTTTTTAACCTATCCATCCACTATTATCCACATCTCTCTAGCCCTAACCTTCTCTTACCCTAAACTCCAAACCCTAAGTGAGCATAATTGTGTCAACAACTTGCTAAGTTGACAAGGAACCAACCTACTCTGGATGTTGGATCGAAACCCCTATTTTGGTCCATCCAATGTTGAGTGTTGAGTTGCAGCTATCGGGTGCAAGCCTAGACAGAAAGTAGGAAGATAGACAACCATAGTATCGAGTGAAAACTTGGTGAAATTCAGTGCCCAAAAATTTTGGTATGCTTGGTGGGACTGTTCACAAGGAACATGAAACCCATCTAAATATTTATTGTTATCTCAACCCGAAGGAATCAAGATTTGGTGAATTGTCTTGACCTTGTTAGCGGAGAAAAGAAATTTCACCTGGTGACTCCCTGGTCAGTAGACCCCAAAAAAGTATTGTAGACTAGTACCCTTTCATGTATACCAGGTCTTTCAAGAGGAACAACCCTAATTATTTCTTTCATTATGAGTTACCTCAAAGAGGGGCTGCTATTATCAAAATTTTAGATCAAGATTTTATTGAATAAGAAGAGATTCTGGAAGAAAACCCAATAGTTCCCCCAAGAAGGCCTGCAGCCAAAAATATGCCACAAATGTGGTTCCTAATCAGCCACCACAAAAATACCCTAACTGGGATTCAATCGGGCCCCTTAGATTAGCCCAAATGGATGCCATCCCCAGAGCTATATCTAAGGAAACCCCCATGTATTATGGATTTGGAAAAATAGCTTATGAGCACTGCTAAGATATCTTGAATCTGGTAGCAATCCACAACATAAAAGAGGAAAATATTATTGTTAGAATTCTAGCCTTGTCCTTTCATGGAAAGATATTGCATTGGTTTAGGACTCTGGAAGATAATTCTATCACTTCATGGCAATCATTGGCTGAGCCATTCATAGAAGAATTTAATGAATATGCTGATCCCTTTTATCTACTAAATAAGTTTATAGCCATGCAAAAAACCCAGCAAGGAACTGTCTCGGATTTTAATTTGAGATTTAGCAGAACATGGAAGAGAATTCCCCCCACTGCTAGACCAGTCACATGTTTGGCTTACATGTATTATATTAGATCCTTGGGATTAGAGCTAGGTTTGCAAACACAACAATCTAGAGTAGAAACCTTCCCCCAAGTTTATAATGTGGTTGCCCATGCTAAAAATATCCTGATCAATGTGGGAAGAATTCCCACCAAAACCGTGTTGCCCTATAACTTAGAAACCAATAGTAGCCATGAGAAATCCACAAAGCCCTCCTACATGGACCCCCTTTGTTTACCATATCCATCTCCACAAATGAATTTGATTCCTCGGTCTAAACCTGTATCCTCCACACCTCCTTTTCCTCCCCTTCCTTCTCAACCTTCTCAAGAATTGTCTACTATTATGGATATACAAAATACCATGAAAAATTTGAGTAATAGAATTAATTCGATGGAAAAGAGAGATCAAGAAAGGTCACAGCAGAGGAGATTCCCATATGTAAACAAATATCAAAGACTTGGTCCTAGTAATAGTACTAGGGTTAGGGTTAATGCAACATATGAGGAGTCGAAGTGTTTTGCAGATATCACTCTTACAAATATTTTGTGTTTGGTATGAAATGACCCCCATGACTCACAATCTTGTGTGATGTATCGACACCATGTTAAACAAGCTATGGATCAAGCTGAAAGGAATCAAAAGAGGAGGGTTAATATGTTATGGCACCCTGATTAGATCATGGTCAAAAAAGAGCTAGAGGAAGAAAGTTTGATTGTTGTTGTTATGACAAGGTTTGGAAAGAAATCTTTACAAGTAGACCCCTAGAAGATGGGACAATTCTAGGTCCCTTCTCAAAATAAAGATAACTTCCCCCTCAAAGCAGTGACACTTTTCCTATTCCTCAAGCTAGAGGGAAGGAGAAGACATATAGTCTCCCTAAAAATCCTGAAAGAGAAACATAAGGAGACAGAATGAGATCCAAGGGTGAGGATCAAGAAAGGCTCAGGTTCCCATCTATTACCAAAAGATAAATATTAGAGGGAACCCAAAAATACAAAAGGAAATATGGTGAGCCATACAGAGGACTAGAAAGACTATCCCTGACCAAGTATGAGTACAAAATTTTTGAGGAGATGAAAAGTATTCCATCAAAAGCTAGCCTGTATGACACTCTTTTCATTTTGGGCCAGATTGACCTGCTTAAAGCTTCCCTCAACAAAAATCCCTAGAAAAATCCAACCACCACCATCCTCAGTATACCACCAGAAAAGAAAGAAATGACACTTGTTGTTCTAAAAAACAAACCTCCCTATTTCTACATATCCTTAAGAATTGAAGGATGGGTAGTCCAAAATTGTATGATTGATTCAGGAGAATCAACCACAATTATGCCTAAGGTGATCTATGAAGAAATGGGTATGGAATATACCTGGTCTTGTCCTGGAGTGTTGCAACTAGATGGGACACCTATCAAGATAGTTGGGGTTATTAAATACGTATTGATGAGGTTGCACAGAGCTCTCGAGGTAACGGTGGTGTAGGAAATAGTGGTGGTGGACTTAGAACCCTATTTTGGGTTATGCCTCTCAAGATAATTTACTACAAGGCTATGGGGATGTATGTACATGGATTATTCTAGCATGGTAATCCCTTTCAAAGGAAAAATGATAAGGATAACACTTGAGAAACAAGTTGCTTATCATATTGAAAATATTGAAGAAGATATGTGCAATCTTAATCCTTTGGAGGAATTTGAGGTAGTGGAAAACATTGAGGAGCTAGAAATTGAAGATGAGTTGCCTTTCAAAGAAGACTATAGTCAATTTTTAACTGGTATGGGTACATATAGCATCACAACTAAATTGGAAAAGAAACTCCCTGCTATTTCTAATCAATCCCTAAGAAACAAGGAAACATGGGTTATGCATTTTTATGGTGCTAAATATAGAAATGGTGCAGGGGTTGGTGTGGTTCTACAATCACAGTCGGAAGGGATAAACAATTTTTTTGATATACTGACATGGTCATGTACTAATAATTTTGTAGAGTACAAGGCTTTGTACCTTGGATTGATGAAATCAGAAAGCATGGACATCAAGATTTTAAACATATATGGTGATTCTGAGTTGATAGTCCATCAGGTAAGGAATAAGTGCAATAGTAAGCACCATTACTTAAAAGCTTACAGGAACAGGGTATGGGACCTAATGGATTCATTTGATGCCCTAAATCTAAGTTTTGTTCCTAGAGAAGAGAATCACCTAGCATATTCATTGGCAACGAAGGGAGATAATTTCAATCCTCCTATATATTTTGGAACTAAGAAGACCGAGGGAATTAAAATGGTTTTTAGACCTACAGTGCCAAAAAAGTAGATATTTTGGTAGGTTTTTGAAAGTGATGAAAAAATTCTAGATTTTATGATAAGAGAAGCATACCTCTCAATTGTCCAAGAGGAAGACTTGGAGGAAATAGATCAACAAGACCTTATCCAACTAAGAAACAATCATATTCCAAGGGGATTGGTCACCCTTGAAAGTCTATTTTATAATGAAGATAGAAAGAAGGTTGGAGCCATGAAGATCAGTGAAAATATCTATAAATAAGTGGATTTTGAAATAGGAAAGAAGCTCAATATTGGGATCCAGTGTTCACCTGAGGAAGCAGAAGAGATGAAAAATTTATGCTTAAAATACCAAGATACTGTGGCTTGGTCATATGAAGACCTTAAGGTGTATGACAAAAGGATTATCCATCATACTATTGAGTTAGAGCCTGATGCTAAACCATTCTAACAAAAATAGAGGCCTGTAAATCCTAGGATAGAAGCCATTATGAGAGAGAAACTCTTAAAACTACTAAAGGCTAGGATAATATATCCAATAAAACATTCCACTTGGGTAGCCAATTTGGTACCCATAAGAAAGAAGAATGGGGATATACACCTATGCGTAGATTTTAGAAATCTAAATCAAGCATCCATCAAGGATCACTACCCCCTACCTCAGATTGACCAGATCTTACAAATGGTAGCTGGAGAAAAAAGATTCTCACTATTGGATGATTACTCTAGATATAACCAAATTTGGGTAAAATACGGAGACCAATACAAAACAACATTCACCATAAAATGGGGTACATTTGCCTATCAAAGAATGCCCTTTGGGTTGTCTAATGCTGGAGCTACATTTCATAGGGCCATGGATTATACCTTTGGTACACTTATAAACAAAGTTATTCTGATTTACCTAGATGACATGACGATGTTTTCTCATGATAAAAAGGATCATCTATCTCATTTGGAATAGATTTTTCAAAAATAAAAAGAATTTGGTATCTCACTGAATCCTAAGAAGTCATTTTTTGTAGTACATGAGGGAAAACTATTAGGCCATGTGGTCTCAAAGGAAGGTGTAACCAACAAAAAGGCTCACACCCAATGGCGTCCTATTGCAATAAATGATAAAAGTATAACATGCATACAAGAACAAGAAATTGACAACAAATGGATCAAGAAGAAAAACACTTTATTCCATTGTATTCAAAGTCAACATGAAATTACAAGTACATCCCTCTTAGAGATAATCATTTTGATACAATATTACAATAGGAGTGCACAATTGTTTCCCTCTTAAGGGTAGGTGTGATTTTCAAATACCTTTTAGGATGACACGAACTACTCTAGGGTGGAGGTGCCCTCTTCTTCGGGATGGGGAAGGAACTTGATAGTTGGTTCTCCTTTGAAACTATTCCCTACAGTCAAGAAACAACACAAGAATATAAAAAATATAGGCAACCTCTCATGATGAGGCCCTTTTAGGTAAATTGCATAATGACACCATTAATCATGCATAATCAAGAAAACATGAAAAGTACTTCTAAGCTATGCAAATCGAATCAAGATTCATATAATAGTGTAAAGATAAGTAGCAGCTACACTATGCATGGATTAAATGTATAAAATGAAGCATAAACATGCATTAAGAAACCATTTGAGTCCTAATTTAAGCATAAAAATAAAGAATCTAAACTAACCTAATTCTATGGTCAGAAGTCTACTAAAATATATTTAAACCATGAAAACAACTAATCTAAGCTAGTTAACCATACATAAATGAAAAGAGGAATGCATGTTATACCTCTACTACAAACCGCAACTCTGGTGAACGATATGCACTGTAAACCATGTCTGAAAGCCATGGTTAGCGCTCTAATAGGCTTACCCTCAATTCCAAGGGTAGTGGGCTTGACCTCCTTGTCCAATTGATGTTCAAGGGTCACCTTTAGTGTCCTTCTAATAGGTTTGGTGGTTGAATCATTGTGATGGGCCTTCATTTGCCTTCATTTGCATTTCTTGGTCCTTCTAGGCTCCTAGAACTTCCATGGAAACTTGATCTTTGGGTGAATAGCAAAGTGGCCTTCGAATGTATGAATTCAATATGCAATTCGGTAGGGCTTCATTGCTCGCTTGATCAATTTACTCTCTCTTGATAATTCATTAGTGCTTCTCTATACAAATAATCTATATCTTCTCCCCATTTGGAGGGGGTATTTATAGGATGCCCTAGGACTGGGGGTGGCTTCCTAGAGAATCCAAGATCAAGAAGAGGTGGTTAGGACAGTTGGAATGGAAGCCTCTAGAATCTTCCATCCATTAATTGCCTTCTTCTAGATCAAATGGTCATTCCAACCGATTTGGCTTGGATTGAAGGCCAACTGAACTCCAATTAAGACCGTAGGTCACAGCTACAGTCTAGACTGTAAACTATAGGTCTCAATTGTGGTTCAGCTATAAACCATAGGTTTGGGCTACGGTTCATACTGATTAGGCCAAGGAGCCCAAATTGAGTGGTTAGAACCACTGCTCTATCATGGAATCTATCCAAGATCTTCCATATGGTCTTGTAACATGTCTATATGAGTAGTCGCCCTCAACATGATGCATTTTAGGTGTCTACATATGCCCATTTTGAGATGTGTTATGAGATAGAACAACGCTGAGAAAAAATAGACCTCCTAAAATGATGTCAAAGGTTCTATGATGACCATTAGTTAGATCAACATTAGATACCCCAAGTCCAGCAAAAGGACACGCATCCTGGAATCATTACTTCCAACTCTTTGGAGGCTTAAAATTGAAAGAGTTTGCACTCGTCATTAGACATTCGAGTAGCTTTGGTGCTACAATAGGATTTAGGCCTATATAATTGAAAGGATGAGAGTTACAAACAAATTATCATATTTGCTATTTTCCCCAAGCAAAGGGGTAAGCTTATGATAGTTGTTGACAATGATTCACAAGGATGAATGCAATTTTGACAAGATCAAGGGATCTACGATTTTAGGGATCTTCTATTAATTTTTATTATGATTTGATATTATGACTACCCCCTCAAGCGATGAGTCGATGAGGGTAATGACAATGAATAAAGTGACGATGTCACTTGACCACCATGGATGATCTGAACAAATTTAGATTTGAGCATATTAATGCATTGGCTAGGCCTAGTTCAGCTTTTGATTCCCATTGTTAATAGTATTTGCATATTTCTATCCCATGGAGCAGTCGGGCTACAATAGCCATCTTAGGGAATCAAATTGATACAAATCCAATCAGATTTGTGTTGAATCAAATTATCGATGATTTGCTAAAAAAATATCATAGGAGAAATGACATGCAATACCTCGTTCCCATGGAGCAATCTAGCCATGAAGGCCTTCTTAGGGATTGAAAAGAAGTGTATCAAATCAATGATGACAATTTTACCCCAAATGTCCTTATGGTAATTTACTCATCCTATCGGATTGCATGGATCGCAAGTCGCTGCAACCGCCAAGTGTATAGGGTAAATTACTGAATACAAGGCGCATTTGGTGTTTTAATTATTTGATTTTTTTGAATGTTTTGGTTTATGAATTGAGCTTATTTATTTGGTTGGGAGGTGCGTCGCTCCATAAAAGTATTTTCATAGTGACTACCTCGATTGAATCTACTTTATACTCTCAGCTAAATTTTTAATTTTTAATTGGATCCCGATGCTTGATTATCACCAAATTTCCAAATTAAATTGCTTTTATTGAATTCTGACCCAATGGGAGGCATTAATTTATCTTTTTGGACTATTCCCATGGTGGGAATTTTCTAAATTGCTTTCCAGTTGCAAACCACGGCTAGGGTCTGTGGTTCCCATTTGCAATTTTGGGAACCACGGCTAGGGCCTTCGATCCGTGCAAAACATGAGAGGCCTATAAAAAGTCCAATTTTCAAATGTCTCTCATTATTTCCTGATAGTGACTTGCAAATCTGGAGCTCTGATAGTGACAACTGAGAACTCACCTAAAATCTACCAAACTTTACCCGCACACCGACTCACAACACGATGGCAGAGCGCGGGCAAGCTTCTTCGAGCTACGGTAGACGAGGCAAGGGTAAGGTAACTCAAAAACCAAGACCTCGCATCCATTACCACTAAAATGAATCCAATTAAGTAATTGGTAAATCAATCTCACTAAATTGTTGACAATGAACCTCATCTTAGGCTAGGGTAGCTTAGGTTTTAATTTTTTTTTCATTTTTGGCCACGGTATCGCACCCGATCGGATCTCAATTGGAGACCGCAGGTACCAGTTGTGGTTCCCAATTGGTCAATTGGGGACCGTAGCTTCTAGCTACGGTCATCATTCAAAATCCCAACGATAAATTTTGGCGGGGACCCGCGATTCGCCAACTTTAGAAAAAATTGTAAAATTTTTAATTTTTCTAAGTTTTAAAAGGCAATTAATATCATTTAATGCATTTTTGACCTGTTTGATTGACAAATTTGATTTGTAGGCCTGCATGATGACATGTTTTTGCAATTTTATCAGTTTTTAACTATTTTTGATGATTTTTAGATCAGTTTTAAATGTTTTTGCTTGTTTTAGTTAGTTTTTTCTTATATTATGTTGTTTATTTCAGAGATTGACCTCTAGAGCTCGAGAGCCTGACATTCTTAAGGCTCTCCATGGAGAGCTCACTTCTGGTGAGCGAGAGTGGTTTGGAGCTGTCGGCTTCAGCTACGTATTGGATCTACCCACTATCTGGGTAGATCAGGCCTATTTGACTGCGTTGGCTTGGCGTTGGAATGCGCGGACCTACCCATTTCACCTGCCTATAGGGGAAATGATAGTTACCTTAGAGGATGTATACAGGATCTTTAGGATCCCCATCGATGGCGAGGCCATCGTCTCTTTGACTTTTGGCACTAAGGAGTCCATATTTAGTGTACCAATCATATGCCACCTCATCTAGGGTTCCAAGAAACATTCTACATGCCACATCCTCATGTTTGACATTCCATCTAACTAGGATATCCACATAGGCTTGAATATGTTCCTCGGCTAATGTTGGACCATTGTGTTTAAATTTGGGTAAACATTTTTCTACGTTCTTGGGTAAATCATGAGAATATCCACTAATGTTCAAAGGATTAGCATGTATCCCATACCACGTTCCTGTAGTTGTAGCCATTTATGAAACTCAAAGAATAACTTCAAAACCAATTTGTTAGTCATGAATAAAAGAAGGAACCATGACAAAGCAATATTCTAAAAATGTAAATTAGTTTCTGATTCACCAGATCGCATATGCACAAGTGAAGAGCATAATCCTAGTGTTGTAGGCTTTCTGATTCAAAATATTGCATTACACACAAGTGAAGAGCATAATACCGACAACAAATACATTTTAGACAAAATAATTCCTTACAAATAAGCATGAAATGACTAGCAAATATCAAACATGTAACGTATTAATAATCATGTTAGCATCAACCAAGAGATGTATCCATTAAACTTAAATTAAAGTAATTGCATGGAGACAACCTCGTTAGTCAAGACCAAAATTTTTTAAAATCAAATCAAAATACATTATTCTTGTATGAACAATCAAAGTGTTAGAACAATGCATAGCAATTCATGTCCTCCTTTTAACACTACAAAGTTGTATTGTTAAAAGAGGGCTAAAGATAATAATCAATAGGGCATGAAATATTCAAACTTTAAATCCCTATAGCATTTAAATCACACTGAAATAAACCAATTCAGGCCCTCCTTCTAGCGCCAAAATGTTGAGTGGTATTTTCACCCAATTGTGAAAGTACACTCTTCCTTAGGATTTGGGTTACAAATCCCATCTTGCAAAGAAGTTAAATAAACTTCTCCAAGGTCTCCGCTATATTAGCATTTGCATATGTGTATTAGTAATATCAAATAAATATATTCATTTTAAATGCTTGGAACACCTTAGTGATTGCAAGTAACTGTAAACAAGGGGCAATGTTGGTTTATTTTACCATGAAACTTTAGTGATTGTTCATTGAACCAAAATAAAGCAAATGTGAGTTGGCCCTCATATCACCACGATGTAGTGCCTTAATTCCTTTTATCTTGAGAGTTTTAAGGTATATTTTATCTTCTTTATTAAGTCCAAATATGGCTTCTTATCATGAATATAAAGATAGCTTTCAATATGATCGATAAACTATCCCTCTTTGGTGAAATTAATTTCCACAAAGAAGCAGTAATTTATGGCCTTGGATAAAGGACTTTAAATGTCACTTTAACTTATCCCTCTTAAATGAAATCAAATTTTCATCAAGAAGAACAATTAAGTGCTTTTAAGAAAAGACCTCCAATGTAATACTCAAATTACCCCTCTTTCGTAAAATTAGAATTTTTATGAAGAGAGGGTAATTTTAGGCTCAAAATGGAAATTTGTGAGAATGCCATAAAACATAACCCCTTCAATGAAATTGGAATTTTTATGAAGGGAATGTCATCATAGGCTCATGAGTGCAAAACAAAACTGAAAAAATGAAATTCCGGCCCAAAATGGAAACTTTCTATTTTCGGATTTTTAAAATCTGTAATAAAACAACTTCGGTGAATTTTTTAAAAATACTAAACAACTCCGAAAATGAAATTTTAAAATGCGTATTGGAAGTCTGAAGTATAACCTACGCAATGGTGAAATTATTTTTAGATTTTGAAAAAAATTTAAATGTTAATTTTTAATTAAAAAAAAAATTAAAATTTCTGAGAAAAAATAAAATGCAGAAAAATGAAAATGAAATGCAGAAAATGGAACACATGATACATTCAGTTTGATGCTATCCCATTCTGACAAAATCGAAGATGTGAGGTTTTATTGCATGCAACCTAACCTATTGGACTTGCAAAACGAGCACAATACGGATAAGCTAAGTGCTAGCTCCTAGGGTTTTAAATGAGGTTTTTAGATTTAAACATTCACATGAAGCAACCAAGAAACTTGCATAAACTCCATTTACAAGCCTAAAATCTGAAAAAGGGAAAAAAATAAACATTTAATCTTGCATGCAGAAAATGACTCCTCCTTTCTTGTCCATAAGATGCAACTTTTTGAAATTTTCTATATTAAAAATTTTTCATTTTACAATAACATAAATTTCTGGTTTTCCCAAACTAGTACATGGAAGAAAAACAGTCCAAATAGGTCCAGAATGGCCCTCTTGCCTTCAAATCTGCAACTCTGCTTGCAGCAATTTCCAACCCCTGTGCATGTCTTTGCTTCCCCTTTTAAAATTTTTGGTGTGGCTCTCCATTTCCATTTTGTGACCCTTTGTTTCATTTCCCAAAAACTTTCGTTTCGCTTTCCCATGCCTCTTCGTTGTTTTGGCTCTTTGTTCATAACTGAAGCGTCATTGAAACGACCCCTTCAATAATATCTATTTTGTAGTGTTCAACACATTTCCTCTTTTTTTTTTTATTTTGTTTTCTTCACATAATGCCTTCATCATAAGCATTTCACCATATTGCATTGTTTTGTCCTTATTCTCCACATACGTTATGGGCTTTTGATGATACTTTAAAACATAATGATACCCCACCTTAATATTTGATTTAATACGTGACTAGCAAGATCTTAAGGTAGGACCCACATCTTAAATCTTTGATATGCATGGAATTTATACCATAGAGGCAAACACCATGCGTTGGACATACAATGGCCTCATCTGGTCATATTTGAACACGTATCCACCCTGTACATTGGCTGATGTGTGTAGTGTTTTGTGACAATCTACTATGTGGTTGTGCTGATCCATCGCAAGTAAATCTTCGTCGCTGACTGTAATTGTTTGCATGGAGCATTACACCATAAACCTTATACCATGGTGTCACATTTTTTTTAGTGCTACCACTATAGACTCTGTCTGCCTGTCAACCAACGATGACATTTGGTATATCCACCGCTCGATGATTTCACTTTGTAATGGCCCCTGTAACCATCGTACTGACTTTCGTTCACTGTCACACTTCTTATTTCAGCTGCCTTCCTGTCCTTTTTGAGTCACGAAAAAGCAACATGTCACGAAATCGTGACATTTCTGTCTTCAGTTTGGTTCTTCTTATTGCATCGCGAAAATGCGACATGTCACAAAATCATGACACTTCTGCCTCTTTGTCCTCTTTTGTTGCTTTTGCCTGTGAAAATGCAACATGTCGCGATATCGCAACATTTTTTCCTTCTTACTCTTTCTCTTCTCTTTTGGTCACAAAAATGCAACATGTCGCGATATCGCGACACTTTTCCTTCTTGCTCTTTCTCCTTGCTTTGGACCACAAAAATGCAACATGTCGTGATATCATGACACTTTTTCCTTCTTACTCTTTCTCTTCTCTTTTGGTCGCGAAAATGCAACATGTCGCGATATCGCGACACTTTTTTCTTCTTGCTCTTTCTCTTCTCTTTTGGTCGTGAAAATGCAACATGTCGCGATATCGTGACACTTTTTCCTTCTTGCTCTTTCTCCTTGCTTTGGACCGCGAAAATGCAACATGTCGCGATATCATGACACTTTTGCCTCCTTGCTCCCTCTTGTTGCTCTCAGCCACGAAAATGCAACATGTCGCGATATCGCGACACTTTTTCCATCTTACTCTTTCTCTTCTCTTTTGGTCACAAAAATGCAACATGTCACGATATCGCAACACTTTTTCCTTCTTGCTCTTTCTCCTTGCTTTGGACCGCGAAAATGCAACCTATCGCGATATCGCGACACCTTTTTCTCTTTGCAGTATTTTGCTTTTCCTTTGATCTTTAGCTTATGGGCCACTTCGATCTTCTTGGAAAATATGCAAAAATGTGGGTCCCCAATTTTGGGGTATGTTGTGGAGTAGCCACAACAATTATGTTGTCTATTTCAAATATTGGCCTTTAGAGCTCGAGAGCTTGACATTCTTAAGGCTCTCCATGGAGAGATCACTACTGGTGAGTGAGAGTGGTTTGGAGCTGTCGGCTTCAGCTACGTACTGGATCTACCCACTATCTGGGTAGATCAGGACTATTTTATTGCGTTGGCCAAGTGTTGGAATGCATGGACCAACCCATTTCACTTGCCTACAGGTGAAATGATAGTTACCTTAGAGGATGTATACAAGATCTTTAATATCCCCATTGTTTGGCGAGGCCATCATATCTTCGACTTCTGGCACTAAGGAGTCCATCTTTGATGTCATCTTTGACACCTAGAGCGAGGAGGCTTAGCATGACATTGACCACAAAGGGGTCCACATCATCTATTGGTAGGGGAAGAATGTATTCTCTATGCGTGAGGTCGTATTTATGCACTTGGTGGTGCAAGTTGTGCTTCCAGACTCCTCGGGTGTAAGGATTTCTTAGAATATTCTAGCTACTATGTGCAGAGTTGTTCAGAGCTCTATCTTAAAGCTACTGCTCCTAGCCTAGGGGAGTACTCTATTGTGCTAGATGTATTGAGAGCTCTATCAGATTACTAATAGGAGCCATCGGGGGATCAGCTACAGTCTACTGCTTTAGATTTGGGGATGGTAGCATATCAAGATAGAGCATCCTAGGGAGTTGCCATTACACATTATAGAGATCGATGATGCATATCAGTGCTATGCTATTTTATGGCCTTGATAGGAGGAGGGCTTCCAGAGGAGGACCCATGATGGCGACATCCAGCATTACATTACCCGATTTGTAAGACTTGGGCCAAATGATGTCGAGTGGCGACCCTACATGGAGTGTCCTGACTGGCCTAAGGTTGATGAGCAACTTTGATAGGCTCATCGAGATAGATGGTTACTCAGCCAGAAGGTCGAGATCAAAGAGTACCAATTTTTCTCTCATGTCTTGCATCAATTTGGCATGGTGTAGGACATCCTAGAGATATCATTTACCTATAGGTGCCTGGCTTTGAAGAGGGATCTGCCATGGATCTAGCCTTCAGATCTAGGTGATGCTCCAAATGACTTTCGAGATACTGGAGTTGATAGAGCTGTGACCACTCCAAAGTATGAAGAATGGTGGTCTATGTTTCGTTGGTATGGGATAGGGCCTCTGGTCCGAGATGCAAATTAGGTAGGGGTAGAGGTGGATCCTGATGGGTGCAACTTGTGCCAAATTACCAAGGATGGTTGGGGCACAGAGGCTACAACTGAGGAGGCTCCTAAGGTTGACCATGATGAGGAGGCTCTTGAGGAGGGTGAGGTCCCTCCTGATAGTGTAGAGGGACTAATCCTGGCATAGGTGGCTGACCTACAGAGTCAGCTAGGGTGATTCCAGATGCAACAGAGGGAGTGTGACACTACTATCGCTACTCTACAGGTGTAGTTGACTGATAGAGATCACCGACTAATGTAAGAAGAGCAAAATATTGCTAGCCTAATAGCATGGGCTATAGTAGCAAAGACCCAGGTTGGTGAGTTCACCAATTCTTGTGATTTGGCATTGGCATAGAGGGATGTAGTAGTAGTAGAGTGGGATCTTCTCAGGGCACAAATGGGGATCCTCCATCCTCTTAGGCGATTATGGGGTCTCTGACAGCACCAGTAGCAGCACTACCAGGTGGTCAGGATACTATGGTAGAGATCTAGTGCTTGTAGGGCTTGCTGATGAGTACCAATGATAGGCACGCATCCAAGGTTTCTCAAGTGGACCATCTAGTTGGATATATACAAATGTTAGGTACAAATGTTTTTGAGGATTTGTATACTCTAGAGTCTCAGTGGACTAGATCCGGGACTATAGTATAGTCTACTACTAGCTCGAGCCATCGTACCCATCGAAGTGAGAGGACACACAGGTCCTCTAGCACACATGGTGGAAGCAGTCACACCAAGACTATGGAGGTAGGGTAGTCTACTGCAGCATCCAACCATAGGTCCTGATGCACAAAGGTGCCCATTGCACAGGTGGTGGTTGGGTGAGTGCTAGGCCTCTTTGGGCTAGGTGGTACTCAGGGCTCTCAATAGGGTCTATAGCCAACAACAGGGCAGCAGGCAGAGCAGGATCTTGGGCATAGTACTGAGGGAGGCGATGAGAGCTCCGGTACAGGGGGAGAAAATTAGAGCTAGAGCTCTACTATTGCAAGATATATTTTTGATACATATCATTTTTGGTGTAAGGTCGAGGATCTACACATTTGTATACTACGAACATTTTTGTACTCCCGATGTACTCTGAGACACATATTTATATATGATACGACTAATCATTATTTTATGGCTCATTATTGTGTACTCATTTATTTTTTATTTTTTATTTATGTGATGCACATGGATGCAATACTTATGTTATGTTGATGCTATATTATGTGATGTATGGATGACATGCACTAGATAGCTATTTAATTTATGATGATGATATGCAGTTATCTAGATGCTTAGATGTGCTTTTTGTGATGGATGCATATGGATGCGATGCTCTTTAATGCATATTTGATATTGCTTTCTTGTATGCATTGATGTATGTAATGATTTATTTACACGATGCTAATCTAATGTAAATAGACCTGTATGATTTAATCACTTAAAACATAAGGAATAAATGCAAAAATGTTTATCAATCTAATTGATGACACCACAGAATGTATAAAAATCATGAATGTAATTGAAACTCCATAAGATAATAATTTAATCAATTAATCACCCATATATGAAATGCAATGGTATGTGATGTTTATGATGTGAATGATATAATGTGTCATTAGATTTTCTTTCTTTTGCACTTTGACTAATATGCACGATATAGTCAGTGGTCGTCTAAATATTATTTCTAATATCCATCTAGTATCTATCTTATATGTTGATTGTGCTTTATATAAATATGTACAATGGATTCGATACTTTGCAATTTGATGATTTATATGGTTGCAATATTTGACATTTTGTTGCTATGGGAGAAATTTTTGAGGTTTTCCATGAGACTCAAACATCCTAATAGACTTATCAAAAGTTGCATACTAACCAAACTAGACTTCTGAGATAAAAGGCTTTTGCTAGGATAGACCCTAACTATTCATTATCCCTCTGTGTGCACATGATTATTTTAAGATAAGACACGAGCGTTCCTCGATGTTAGGTGGGATTATTTCAGCCCATTTCTAAGATAGGGGTTCCACAAATGTCTTATCCAATCTCAAGTTTAGATTTTAGTTGGACTAAGCCACTAGGCAATGCAGGACACCTGAAGCTAGCTCTTCCACATTCAAACATTGGTTTTGTTCATAAGCGAGATGCTAATGCATCAAACATATCATCATGCATAAGGTATAGTAGTGCTAACAATTCTAGGGATTCAGGCTCATTCCTTTCTATCCTTTAATTTTTGAGATACTTGCTCATATGTAGTGAAGTAAGGGAGTCGATTCCATATTCTTTTTGAACTGTCTTTGGATCTTCATTTGATCTCTCTTCGAACTAGATTTTGGATCTTCATTTGATCTTCACTCAAAATTTTGATTTATGATCTTCATTTGATCTTCACTTTTGAACTTCACTTTGAACTTTGATTTTAAGCCTGTTTTTTGATCTTCATTTTTTGGCATTATATTTGATAAATTTTCTTCAAAAACTTTCTTTTTGGGGGATTTACTTGGGAAACTATTTCTGGTATATCGATTGAGAATATCGATCTTATGATATCAATATGAGATATCACTATGGGGAGTCGATCTATGATATCGATCTAGGGTATCAATCATGAGGATTGATGTGGGATATATCTTGGGATATTGCTCATTTTATCGTAAGCAAGGGATTTTGAATAGGGAACTAACCTGTCCTTTTACCAACTGCCAAAATTTTCCATATCGTTTGCACAAAGGGATAAGCAAGAATAACTCTTTTCTCTTCAAGATACTCGGTCTTGCTTCACGGCTTTCATCTTCCCCTAGTCCTTGTTAGGATTGTTTAAATTTTTTGATTAGTGATAGGATTCTTATATGCTAAGGTCTATACTAACTAAACCTTAGCTACAAAAGCAAAGCAAGCTTTCTACCAACTCTTGATAAGACCACTAGGTATGGCTGAGTGACCAAAAAACCCTAGTATATCTCCATAGCAACATTATAGGTTGTGTTGAAAAACATAATTACTCTCATGAATGATGGATATGATAAATGCAGAGATGCATGATTTAAACACAAACGTGGCATCATTTTTAAGACTGACAAACACAATGCCTTCTATTACGAAATGCAATGGATGGCAAATGCCTATATACAATGCAATAATGCAGCGAATGCATGTGTAAATGCAAAATGAAAATGTAAAATTCAAATGCAAATGCAAATGTTTTTGGATTTTATGCTTTACCAATTTTTTATTTGGATTTTAATGATTTTATAATTTTTATGGGTTTTGATACTCATAATTGACCAAACGGCGAGTACATGCCTCTAGAGCCTTTAGATTGACCAAGATATTTTTAAGAATCCTTGGAGCTTTTAAGATTGACCAAAGGGATTATGTGTACCTTTGGGGCATTTTGGGATGACCAAGCGATTTTGAGAATCCTTGGAGCCTTTGGGGTTGACCAAGTAGTTTTTTAGAAACTCTTGGTGCCTTTTGTATTTGACCAAAGGGTTGATAGATGCCTTTGGAGATTTTTTTTGGATGACTGAGCAATTATATGTAAATTCTTAGGGCTTTTAACTGACATGACCAAGCGATTTTAGGGACCCTTGGAGCCTTTTGGGATGATCGAGCGGTTTTGACCAAACCCTTAGAGATTTTGAGGTTGACCAAAGGGCTTACAGATGCCTTTGGAGCTTTTTGAGGTTGACCAAAGGGCTTATAGATGCCTTTGGAGCTTTTTAATTGACCAAACCACTTATGGGAGTGTTTGGAGCTTTTTAGGATGATCGAGCAGTTACAAACAACTCTTGGAGCCTTTTACTATGTTGCTCAAGCATAAAACGCCTTAATATGGATGATGTTGAGAGGTTAAGGCTCTTCAACACCCCCTAACAACGTTAGGCGATAGGTACCCAGACCAATATTTTTAGATATGATGTAGGGTCCTAGCCAATTAGCCACGAATTTGTCTCGCATATCTAGTGGTAAATTAGAGTTTTGTTGGTTTTCTTTCAAGACAAGATTCCCAACTTCAAAGTCTCTCTGGTGGACTTTGATATTTTAAGCTTATTTTAGTTGCTCCTAATAAACTTAGAGATGCTCCAAGGCATTCAAGTGATGTTCATCGAGTAGTGTTAGTTGATCTAGTCGAGCTTGCCATGCGATGTCATGATCGATGAACTCTTTCAATGCGACGCACAGCATTGGAATTTCTAATTCCAAGGGCATAATGGCATTAGTGACATATACTAGTGAGAATTGTGTTGCCCCAATGGGCGTCCGAATACTAGTCTTGTAAGCCCATAGCACAAGGGGCAGCTGGATGTGCTAGTCTTTATGGTTTTCTTGTACCATATTTTTCAATATGGCCACCACTATCTTATTTAAAGCTTCAGCCTACCCGTTTTCTTGCAGATAGTATGGAGTCACAAAACTGTGTTTGATTCTATATTTAGATGTCAAAGCTCTCATAGTTTTGTTCTTAAAATATGTTCCATTATCCGATATTATTTTGGATGGAATCCCAAAATGACTTATAATATGCTCCAGTATAAACTCTGCTATACGAGCTCCAATTGTCATTGTTAAGGGTATTGCTTCCACCCACTTTATAAAATACTCAATAGCCATGATTATGAATGTATGTCGGCCTAATGACGAGGGAGATATCTTGCCTATAAGATCCAATCCCCACTGAGCAAATGGCCAAACCGCTTGAATGGGTTGTAAGGCCTATGATGGCAAGTGCGTAAGATTAGCATGATGTTGGCATTTAACGCATTTCTTGACATACAAATTGTAATCCTCCATAGTGGGCCAATAGTAACCCATTCTAAGGATGCACTTGATGATGGCCATGCCATTGAAATGGCCATCACATGTACTATCATGGGCTTGCAAAATCACCCATGATGCCTCTTGGGGCTCTAAGCAATGAAGGAGAACTCCATCGTAGCTTCATCAATACAAGATGTCTCCTATTAAGACATATTTAGCTGCTTTCTATTTAAATGTGCACTTCACAGCATGCAAAAATCCCTCGGGGATTATACTAAGCTTTAGGAAGTCTTTAATTTACATCCAATTTTGATAAATCTTAGCTTTGACAACCAAGATGACTTGCTCCCCCTACGTATTTACTTTTGCAAATGCAGACTCGAAAACAACCCTATGGTGAATGGTAGTACCACTCCCCATGGGACTCTGAGAGGTTAATGACCCCCAGGGTACCTTCTTAAGAAAGTCTTCAGCTTTGCAAAACCATTCATCTTATGGTTCTACACTGATCATGTTGACCAATTATCTATTATCATAGGTTGCACGCTCTATTGCTGGATGCGAGAGCATCTTGACATGGATGGTAGTGAAATCAGTAGATGGATTCTGAGGGATTAAATATCCTAGAGAAGCCATGGTATCTGCAAACCTATTTGAAAATTGAGAGATTTTCTCAATGTCATACCATTCAAGTTTGGCCAAATATGTGTCAACTAGATCTTTATAGGATTTCAGTACGGGACATCGACACTAAAAAAGCCCCTTGACTTGATTTACTATGAGCAAGGAGTCACCAAAGGTGTTCAATCTCTTAATATTCATGGCGACAACTATGTGGAGGCCCAATAGTAGGGATTCATACTCAACATTGTTGTTGGTGCACAAAAAATCCAACTTGAACGACAAGGGCATTGGAGCTCCTTGTGGCATGAAGAACACTATTTTGGCACCACCCCCTTGTTCGTACTTTGAACCATCGAAGAACAGAGTCATATCAACATTTTTATCTGGTTCTTCGGGTTCGGTAGCTTCAGATATGAGAAGACTGCATCGTATGAAAGCTCAATTATTAGAGGCCTACCATTTGACAGTGGCACCTTAGCTAATCGATCTACTATTACCTATACCTTAATGGGATTTTGGCTTATGAATTCCAGATCAAATTCTGTCAAAAGCATGATCCACTTTGCAGTATGCGTATTGTGATAAGTCTTACTCATCATGTACTGCAAAGGATTCTGTTTGGATATAACATACGTCGTATGACTTAACATATAGTGTCACAATTTCTTTGTAGCGAACACTATTACTAAACACAATTTTTCCACATATGCATATCCGAGCTCATAGCTTACCAAGGTTCGACTAATATAATATATGGCATGTTCTTTGCCTTGCATGTTCTTTTGGGCTAACATGGTTCCCAGTGTAAATTTAGTTGCCGATATATATAGTAGAAAAGGCACCTCTGGCCTTGGTGGAGCTAGCACTAGTAGCGTTGCCAGGTATTGCTTTATCTTAGTGAAGGTTGCCTTGCAGTCCTTGTACCAGTTGAATGGGACCCCCTTATGTAGCAGTCGATTCATGGGTCAATATTTATGTGATAGTTGGGCAATAAATCACTTTATCGAGGCTACCTTGCCCTTAAGGCTCCTTAATTCCTTAATATTGGTGGGAGGACACATTTCCAAAATGGCCTTGACCTTCGTTGGGTCTACTTTGATGCCTCTCTTGGAGACAATGAACCCTAGTAATTTTCTAGAAGTTATGCCAAATATGCACTTCTTAGGATTCAGCCTAACATTGTGCTCTATCAGGTGATCGAAGACTTTTCTTAAGACCTCTGCATGCTCTTCTCACAGAAATTACTTGGCTAACAAGTCATTGATATAATCTTCAAGAATTTTGTGTATATAGTCATGAAAAATGTATGTCATGGCCCGCTGATATGTGGCACCAGTGTTTTTGAGGCCGAATGACATAAATTTCTAGAAAAATGTTCCCCATGGCATTATAAATATGGTTTTATGTTGGTCTTTGGACTTAATCTAAATTTGATTGTAACCAAAAAAACCATCCACTAAGGAGAGCATTTCATGACCTGCAGTTGCATCTACGAGAGCATCAATATTAGGCAACAAAAATTAATCTTTGGGTGTTGCCTTGTTTAGGTCTCTGAAATCCATGCAAATACGGATTCTTCCATTGGGTTTTCCCACGCATACCATATTGGACACCCATTTTGGATAATCAATGGAAATCACAAATTCCACATCCAACAGCTTTTGTTGCTCATATTTCACCATCAAGGCTATTGTTGGGTGCATTTTCCTAAGATTTTGCTTGATCGACTTCTTCGTTAGATCTAGCGAAAGGTTATGCGTAACCAATTTTGGGTCTAGACCTGGCATATCCTTATACGACCAAGAAAAAAAATTTGGTCTCTCTTTCAGAAGAGGGATGAGGGTGGTCTGCTCATCTGGAGTGAGACTCTTTCCAAATTTAACCTTCTTTGCAATGGTGGGATCACTACTGATATCCATATCAAAGGTTTCCTCTACCGACATATGCGATCCCTCCTCAAAATGGTGAGGTGTAGGAATCAGATGAACGTCATCAGTTGGATTGATTAGTTCTATGTTGGAAGCATTTTTGGCATGATAAACATCATATGCACAGCCTGGTGCAAAATGGAAAGGTTGCAATATTTCTTCATTGGGAAAGAAATCCTCAGGCTCAAAGGGTGAATCAACATGATCCCAGTCGATAGCATCTTTGTTAAGATACAATGGTTTAGAAGGATCTGATGGATTACGGAGTGGAGTGGTCAAATCAATGGATACCATGTTTATGGAATGGAATTGATTTCCAGGACCATACGGACTGACCTCTATAAAATCTGCATAGTCCTCATACCCATGATCTAGATCTAATGGAACAGGCACAAAAGGGTCTTCCCTATGAGGACTATGAATAACTAGATCCTTCCTATGCACTAAATACAAAATAGAATCATTTGGATCATAGAGCTTCATGTATGTCGATGGAAGGGGATTAACCAACTGATGGATTTGATCCAGGTTTAACCATCTTGCTCTCAGACGCGGACCAACATGTAGCTGCGTATAGACCTCATCGATGTCGATAGGTTGATGATGGTAATGCAAGTAAGGAGGACCAAGTTAGGCCCTCTCTAACTCATCTTCTTCGTCACTATCATAATAGAATCCTTCATTCACCCCCACTCCTGGAGGGCGCTCCTCTAAAAGAGGCCCCATGAATCTTACTTCTTGCATGCTGTCATCGCTATCCAAAAAAATTAGGTAATTATACCTCGTGTACGATGCTACCGAGAAAACTGGCTCGATCTCTTCCCCTGACCTATATTTGATTATGAACGATTGGATGACCAGGGCAAAGAGGCACTAAGAAAAAGGAATAGTGTAATATTTGTAAAGTGGAAATAGGAGAAGGTAAATAAAGACTCTTCTAGGTAGGATCGAAGGAATGATAGGAATCAAGGGAGGTTCAAAAGTGATTTCAAGGAAAGAATCACAACTCTATCAATCACAATAATGAAAACAATAAATCATCTCAAGGACATGCTAGTCCTCCCATCATAGCAAAGAAAGTAGTTGAGGGGCAAAAATAGAAAATGCACCCAAGACCCAAAGTCGGATGTTTTGATTGTCGTGGACCACATTATGCTAGTAATTGTCCACTCAGAGCAAGAATGAATTCAAAAGGAAAGGAACCAATGTTCAAGGAACCTGCAAATAGGGAACTAACTCACAAGATTTGTGCAGCAATAGGAAAGCAGGATCTAGATGGGAAAGCCACTCCATTGCTAATAATGGGTAAGGTCTTTGGTAGAAATGTTAAGATTTATATAGATAGTGGTGCTACGGATAGTTTTGTTTCCACTAATTTAATTAAATACTGGTCTGAAAGACCTGAAATATTGGCACATGGGTGGAAATTTGAGTATGGTTTGGGATAAACCTACTCTATGAGTCAGTGCTACCCTATGGAAAAAATTGCCTTACCTAGTGGAATGACCCAAGGATATTTATATGTTGCACCATTGCATGCCTTCGATGTTATCCTAGGAATGGATTGGATGCAAGCACATAGGGTTATGGTCAAATTTCAAGATAGATGGATAGAGTACATGGAATATAGTGGGAAGGTGCAAAGGATGTACAACCTACAAGGAGCTTTCCAACCCCAAATCCTTTCGGTGATGCAACTCAAGAAAGCCATGAAGAAAGGGGGAATGGTATATGTTGTTAAGCTAAATGAGATAGATGTTGGAGATAAGAAAGAAGTGTTTGGAAGATACCCACTTTTGGAGGAGTTTAGGGATGTATTTATAGAATATTTACCTGGATTACCACCTAAATGGGAGTTCAACTTCATGATTGAGCTCCAACCTAGAGCATAACCCATACATAGAGCTCCCTATAGAATGAACCCCATAGAAATGCAAGAGCTAAAAGTGCAGCTACAAGGGTTACTAGAGAAGGACTAATCAGACCAAGTGTGTCACCTTGGGGTGCACCAGTTCTGTTTGTTAAGAAAAATGATGGTTCTTTAAGGTTATGTATAGATTATAGGATGTTAAACAAGGTAACTATTAAGAATAGATATCCCCTACCCAAGATTGAAGATCTCTTCTATTAGCTAAAGGATGTTGTAATATTTTCAAAGGTTGATTTGAAATATGGATACCACCAATTGAGGATCCAAGAGGAGGATACTCACAAGACAAGTTTTGAAACTTGTTATGGACATTATGAGTTCACAATTTTACCTTTTGGTTTAATAAATGCTCCAACTGCATTTATGAATTTGATGAACAATATCTTTAGGAAGCATTTGGACAAGTTTGTGTTGGTATTCTTGTATGATATCTTGATTTAATCTCAGAATAAAGTAGAGCATAATAAACACCTTAGGGTTGTGCTAGAATTGCTAAGAAAAAATTAGATGTATGGAAATTTATCCAAGTGTAAGTTTTATGTGTTGGAAGTGCAATATATGGGACACATTGTTTTAGCAGAATGGATCATGGTAGATCCTAAGAAAATAGAGGCTATTCTAAATTGGTCATTGTCCATAAGTGTGATATAATTCTAGAGCTTCTTAGGGTTGACTGGTTACTATAGGCGTTATGTGAAAGACTCTGCCAAGATCACTTCACTAATGACCAACCTACAAAGCAAAGGGAAGGAATTCAAGTGGTCAGATAAGTGTGAGACTCTACCAAGATCACTTCACCAATGACCAACCTACAAAGCAAAGGGAAGGAATTCAAGTGGTCAGATAAGTGTGAGTCAGCTTTTGAACTACTTAAGAAAAATCTTACCACACCTCCTATATTAAAGGTATGATCCTCAAGGAAGTTTTTTTAAAGAGGGAGACCAAGATACGAAGTGGGGAGGTTTTCTATATTACACCCTAAATTTTTTGCAATCCTTCATTGCCTCTGAATGGGGGTGTTCAAGAAATATAACTTGCTTTTACTAAAATTAACTTTCTGACTAGCAGCATCCTCGTAGAGTTGTAGGATGCATTTAATTATTTTGGCCTCAACCACTGATGCCTTAGTCAATATAAGGGTATAATCGATGAATTTTTGATTAGAAAAAGCCCTAGTGAGAGATGTTACCTTGATTCCTGATATTAGCCTTGAACTACAAGCATTTTTGATGGTTTTTCCTAAAGCTTCTGCCACAATGATGAATAACATGGGGCTGATAGGGTCCCCCTGCCGAATTCCTCTATGACTTTGAAAGTAATCAACAATTTTTCCATTAAATAGAATCAAGAACCATGCTTTAGTAATACATTCTTTGATAAAATTAACCCATTGGTGGTGAAAACCAAACTTAAGGAGGACAACAATCAAAAAGTCCCAATTTAGCCTGTCAAATGCTTTGTTCATATCAAGCTTGCAGGCAAAAACAAACCTGTTAGTCTTATGAGCAAAGTACAGAGCTTCATGAACTATGATAAATTCATCCAAGATGGCGTGCCTTGGACAGAGCTTCCCTGGCATGGATCTATGATGCGGGGCAGAATATTTCTCATTCTATTTGCAATGGCTTTAGTTAGGATCTTGTAGGAAACATTGCACAGACTGATTGGCCTGAAGTCAGCCATAGATTCAGGGGTTTGCTTCTTAGGAATTAGAGAAATAAAAGTAGAGTTGATACCTTTTGGGATATGATTTCTTGCTTGGAATTCTCTAACAACAAAAATTAGATCCTCACTTACGATGTCCCAAAAATCTTGATAGAAGTGAGGGGGAAAGCCGTCAGGTTCCGGGGCTTTGTCTGGATCCATGCTAAATAAGGCTTCCTTAATTTCCTCATCAAAAAATGGAGCTAGAAGCTTAAGGTTTATATCCTCATTTATTATGCTAGGAATGGATTGCAATAAAATATCTTTGGCCTCCTCATTGTACTGTGATTCCTGACCAAGGATATAATTGAAATAAGTTACTACCTCATTTCTTATTTCTGTTAAGTATTGAGTAATAGAACCATATGCTTTTTAAAAAAAATTATCTTGTTATTGCTTCTGTTTCTAAGTGTGGTGACATGAAAAAACTTGGAATTTGAATCTCCATATTTCAACCAAAGAGCCCTTGATTTTTGCCTCCAATATATTTCCTCACAGGCCAAAATGTTATGAAACTCTACTAGTTTTGTTCGTTCCTCCTTCCTAGTAGTTTCATTAGCATCATAATGTTGGATCCTCTAATCAATTATCTTCAAACTTTCAACAACCTATTTTTTATGTTCAAAGAGGTTCCCAAAGACCTATTTTTTCCAAGTTCTAAGCTTTTCCTTAACAAACTTTAATTTTCTAGCAAGTTTAAAACCTGCACTACCCCTGATAGGTTGCTGCCACCATTGACTTAAGTTATCTCTTAAACTAGAATGTTTGATCCACATAGATTGAAATCTGAAAGGTTTCTTGAAGGATAGAGAGTTAGGGATCTCCAAAAAAATGGGATTATGATTAAAGGTAATTTTAGGAAGGGCTTGCAATGTAGAATCATCGAACAAAATTGTAGCCTCCTTTGATAGAAAAAACCTATCAAGCCTTTTTTGAATGATATGACACCCTATCCGTCGATTTCTCTAGGTATAATTCAATCCTCTAAGTTTTACATCCATCAACATGTTGGAGTTCACAAAGTCATTGAACTCATCCATGCTCTTGATAGGTGGTCCATTTCCACCCATTTTGTCTGAAGGGTAAAGAGGAGTGTTAAAATCCCTAGCCAGAATCTAGGGGACATTATGGAAGATTTCACTCAGATTGCCTAAGTACTCCCACAGTAGAGATCTCCCTTGAATTGAAGTCGGGGCATAAATATTTGAAAGGAGCCATGACCTATTGTTGTTTATTTCCTTAAATAAAACACTAAGAACCCTATCATCTTTCTTAATAATTGTGACTTCTACTATCTGAGGATCCCATAAAGTCATAAGGCCTCCAGATGCTCCTTTAGCTGATTTGCAAACCATCTCCCCTTGATTCCAGATTTTTTTTGCTATTTTTTTGATTGAATCTCATCAGTTTTTGTTTCTTGCAACATGATAATAGTTGGATTCACTTGATTTCTTATTGCATTGACTTCCCTGTGTTTGGGCAGGACATTGAGGCCTCTCACGTTCCATGAGATGAACTTCATTTAGATTGTTTGGGATTTATTCCTCTCCCCCTCCCTTAAGGGGGTTTTCCTAATTTGTTGTCTTCAGAACCTGAAATAACCTATTGAAACAAGGTTCTTTGTTTTCCACTGGCAATGTCATTATCAATTTTAATTTTTTGATGCTCAACATTTGATATTCTTCCTCTTTTTTTTCATTGCCAAAATCTATAGGAGACTTCATAGTGCTCCTGGTTTGTTTAGGACTAAACTAAGGGGAGGTAATTTGTTGCAGAACCGAACTGCCATATTCCTTAGTCTAAAGAGTTTCACATATCTCCACCCCTACATCCAAATCTTCTCATTTTTTCCTATATTCCCCTAGTCTATGGGATGACCCCTCAGTAGGATTCACTTGGCTCCTAGTGATGATGTTAGGGAGATGAGATTTTTTATTTTCCAATGCCTCAAATTTCTTCCTAAGTTCTTTAGCATTAGGGTTTGGATTTGGGATGCCCACTGGGCTTGAAGTATTTCCAGCATTGGGGTTTAAGGATCTTGACTTGGATTTCTAGAGATCAAGCTTTAGGGTTTGGATTTGTGATGCCCACAGGGCTTACAGTAATTTCAGCATTAGGGTTTGAGGATCCTGACTTGGATGGGGATTCGAGAGAGTCAAAAAGGTTAGCCTAAAGGTGTTGGGCTTCCATGTCTTCTGATAATCCTCCTACTCCCATATTGGATAGAATTGAAAATTTATTTGAAACTAGAGGATTGGAACTTACCTGAGTATTTTGGTTGCCAACAACTTGTTGTTTTCCTTTGTCTTGTTGGGACCCTACACCCTCTCTTTTATTTTTTTGGTATACATAGTTTGCCTGATTAAAATTGCCTCTGCCAGGGAAACTCCTCAAATTTCCTCTGTCTAGCATTCCTTGCTTCTGATTTTCTTTATTCATTGCCATGTTAGGGCACTAATTACATAGATGTCCTTGATTTTTACATTCTATATAGAATGTCGGTCTGTTCTTGTTTCTACCAATTTTTTTCTATAGTATTCTCCATAATATAGCTCCACAAACCTTGGAAATTTATTATTCAACTTAGCATTTACGAAGATTCATGCATGAGTCATCCTTGTCCTGGCCAATGTCGCATGGTCAATGGAGATCAGGTCCCCTATAGTTCTGTCTATGTCCTAAAACCAATATTCATTGAATAACTGGGTAGGTAGACTTGGGAGATGAACCCAAATAGGGACAATGTTAATATTTTTCTTTTCAGGGTCAAAATCTTCACCCCATCATCTGAGAAAAAGTCTCCTTTTGCCTAGAAACCAAGGACATCTTAAAATGCGGTTAGCATCCTCCATATTGTTAAAATGGATAATGAAGAACCCTCGAGTTAGAGCTACCAACTCCAAGCTACCTACCAATCATAATTTACCCATTGCCCAAGCCTTGATAGTCTCCATGTCCGGCCTACCTCCCAAAAACTTGCCTACTAGGGAGAATTTTTCCATTATAAGAAAAGGGCTCATGGAACTTGTCGGGGCTAAAATTTTATTATTTACTGGAACTAGGGGCAGAAGAGAGATAACCTCCTTTATTTTTCCTCTAAGATTCTTAGCAAAATACAACCACTTCTTGGGCCTCGCATTGTCCTTTGTATCTTTTTTGTTGAGGTATTTCTAAGGAGGGTCGGGTCGCCGTGTGATGCCCGCTTCCAAATCCGTTATAGCCTGATTGCCTTCCTCTGGATCCTTGCTTGATCCATGATCGATGTTCCCACCCACCCCTTTCATACCTGCTCTACCTCTACCGCCTTGGCTAAGATTCCTACCCAAAAAATTCAAACCCTCACTCCCGCCACACCCGCTAAACCTCAGCTCACTCATTCCTCTTGCTGAAGGAGAACAATTCACTTAATTTCCATGGTAATAGTGATATATTGGAGTCTCAAAAACAATCTAGAATTTTACTTATTTTAATAGGTCAAGACTATCTATACTATGTCTAAGGTCTCGTAACAAAATAGTGCCATTTTAGGTGAAATCCAAAAACGTATGGAACATACCCAGGTGTTGTAGGTGAGTTGGAGAGGAGAGGGCAATCCTCCAATGGAGGTCCCAGGTTCGAATCTCCACCCTACCAAAAATCTGAATTGGGTACCCAAAATCCAATTGATAATATTGGTGCGGGCAGGGTTGGGTGCGACCCCCGGGTGACTTTGACGGTGTAGAACCCCCTATTCGTGGTCTCTTAGACCCAGGCGGCCCCGCAAGGGGTTTTTCACTTAAAAAAAAATGTATGGAACATTGGTTTCAACAATATAGAGAACAAGCTATGTTACCAAATATTATTCTCTTTTCATATAGCCTTTAATAAAGCAGTATTCATACAAAAATTTAAGCAATTAATGTAGAAGTGTTTATAAATCCAACCTACTGCATAAATTCAGATGTACTATGAATGCTTCAAATGTTTTAGAAAGGAACAATGCTTCTTGGTTTATTTCGCTCTAAATATACTATGCCATTCTCTATTTTTTCTTCTCCAATTATTTTCTTTCCTCTTCCCTTTAATTCACTCCCCCAAAGCCATCCAAGAAGAAGATGAAATCATAATCAAATTTCACCTCTTTTTGTCATTAGGGAAGACATTTTTAAATGACCCAAAATATTTTTTTGCATGTATTTCTATGCAAATCTAACACAAATGCTTTTTATTAATTTTCTATCTCCTCATAAATAAATCATTAATAATATTAAATTATTAAGTTTTCTAATATTAATGCAAAATATAACATTAGGAAAAAGATGTGGTAATTAAATTAATTGCACCTTTAATTAATTTAATCAATGTCTAATGTTAATATTAATTATTAACATTGATAATACATATTTGGGCATTAATAGAACCTCTATATTTACCATGAAGTCAACCATTCGGAACAAGGGTAGTGACAATTTTTCAAGTCATGAAAAATGAATTTGCAAAGTGTGAAGGATTAGGATTTTTTCCTGAAAAATATCTCATCTTTTAGGAGCCATATCTTCATGAAGAGTTATTTGATTTAGCTGATTCTTGGACCAACTTGTGCAAAATTTTAATAGCTTTAAAATGAGTGATCATATGCAAAAATCCAAGCAATATTGAGGGAGATACGATCCTGTGAAGTCAACCATTCGAAACAAGGGATGTGATAATTTTTCAAGTCACGAAAAACGAAATTGCAAATATTTGCCAACTAGGGTTCGAATTATGGGAAGAGCAATGGAGGGCTAGGACTTAAACGAGGTAAGATATTCTATCTGGACAAATAATTTTTTAGCTAAGTTTTTTTCCCTTTATTAATCTTAGAAATTGTGTGAAAATTTTATAAAGTTTTTATCAAATATTATATTTGCTATAGGAATTTCAAATAAATTTCATTAGATTTTGAGTTTTCTTTCCATGGATCGATTTATAGTTAAATCCTTAGAATCATCCCTAGTGGTAGAGGTTAGTGAGCGCACCTCGGAGAGATCCTCATTGCTCCAAGATAGGGTACTTTTTGGTAAATTTAATGGGTATTGGCTAGGGGCTTCAACCTTGAGAAAATGGATTGATAGGAGTTGGAAGTCTCCAAAAGTGATATTATTATTTCTTCCCAAAGGTTTCTTCCTAGCCATTTTTTGTTCTAGGGAAGAAATATAAATAATCCTAAAAGGAGGTCCTTGGTTTATGGGAAGAGCATAGCTCTTCCTTACCCGTTGGTATGAAGGATTTTCACCTGAAAATGTTAATCTATCCCTAGTACTCGTCTGGGTTAGGATGTTTTGGTTACCCATTGAATTTTGGGAAATAGATACCTTCAAGAAAATAGGAAACACTCTAGGAGAATTCCTTGAGATTTTAGATACAACAAAAGATGGATTTTTGGCTATTTATGCTCAAATACTAGTCATGATTGATATAAGTAAAGCTTTACCACAATCATTCATTCTTAAGTATGGGGATAAGATGTGGACCCAAACTATAGATTATGAAAACATATATTTTAGATGTATAATATGTCATAAGGTGGGGCATATTGAGAGATCATGCCCTAAGAAGAGCCCAACAAAATAATTTATAGAAATTTGTAAGAGAAATTTACAAATGGTTATGGATAAAGATGGTTTTCAACTTCCAAAAAATAGATCTAGAAAAATTAAAGAAAATGAACAATGGATACCAATAAGGAAGGATACTGGAAGAAATTCTAATTCTTTTGAGGATTTATCCAATGAAGAAAATGTAGATCAAAACTTAGAGGACACAATACAACAATTTAAATTTATTACCAAGGAATCATCTATTCAATATGATCCTAATATAAGGAAGAACATTCTCGATGAACCTAAGGAATGTGTCTCATAAGATTTTTAAGACTCTCTTTAAGTACCATGCACCATTTAGGAGAAAATAATTGGTAAAGAAAATGTAATTTTAGAAGTTAATACCTTTGCTATTAATAAGTAAATACTTGTTAGGATCTCATCCTAACCCTTAATGTAATAACTTCCTTGATGTAATAATTCCTAGTGAACGTGGGTAGTACCCATGATTAATATTTTGTAATGTTCTAAGTTTTAGCTTAGGTAGTGCCTATGAAAAATGGCACCCTTTTTTATGACACATGGTAGATAGGTGGCATTGTGCATGAATCTGTGGCATTGTGCATGTAATTCGAGTGGCATTGTGCATGAATTCGGGTGGCATTGTGCATGTAATTCAAAGTGGCACTATGCATGTTTCGGGTGGCATTTGCATGTAATCCGGTGGATTTTTCATGTAAGCCAACCTTGGAAGGAAACTCCTTAAATACCCGAAAGGGCACCAATTAACCATCTTTTGCAAAATTAATGAAGTATTGAAGAGGTTGCCCCTCGAAGAGGCCGATCAGTCTATTGTGAAATTGTTCTTTATGCAAATTTCTGTTATATTAATGTGATGTTTATGTGAGTTATTTCCAAGCAATTGTGTGAGAGTGTGTTATTTGAGTTTATTTTATAGCAGGATCCTAACAATACTAGAAAATGAGCAGGACAAGTCGAAAGCTTCTATAATAGAGCCATGAGAGGATAAATATGTTGAAAAATAAAATTGGGAAAGAACATTGAGGAATAGAATAATAATACCTACTCTTGATATAGGCAAGGAAAAAAGAGAAAAACCCTCAAATTATCAAGCAAGATCCGGGGAAGCAAGAACAAACATAGAGAAAGGAACACAAACTAGTTGGTTGAAATTATCTTTACCAAACAACAAAATGATATTGGTAATACACAAGAGGGGCCAAAAGCCCCTAATGAGACATGATTATCATCTCTTAGAATATAAGGTGTGCTAATACCCCCTCAAAGCATAGGTGTATTAGGGACCTATGTTTAAGTAATGAGCCTGAAATTCTATGTATCTAGGAAACTAAAATGATAAAATAAGTTTCAAAAACTATGAAAGTAGTTTGGGAAAGATGTGAATGGGATGCTATGGATTCTGAAGGAGCAGCAAGTGGAATTCTAACTTGTTGGAATCCTTCTAGAACCTCTTGTGTAACCATTACTAAAACTAGGCATTGGATAGCCTCTTTAGTCACTTGCTACTTTGCAGATATTTGCTTCATCCTTATCAATGTTTATGGACCTACAACTCAGTCAGATAGATTAGAAGTTTAGAGTGGGATTGAAACCTTAATGAGAAGTAAATACCAAGTAACCCGATTCATGATCATTGGATATTTTAATGCCATAACCAAGTTGAACAAAATATTTGGGAGAATTAGAAAATTAACCTAAAGTATGAAAGATTTCTGAGCTTTTATTCAAAACAACAATCTATGCGAAGTTGAGTTTGAAGAAGATAACTATACCTGGACCAAAAATAGGAGAGGCTAGAACCTAATAGCAGAAACATTAGATAGACACATTCTATCAGATCATTAGCTTGAAGAAGGAACTTGTGCTAAAATTAATACCTTAACAAGGATTGGTTAAGATAATTGGCCAATAAGATTTAAAATGGTGGTAAGTGAATTAAAAAAAGATCATATTTTAAATATGAGAATATGTGGGAATACCATCCTCAATTTGTTGCTATGATAGCTCAAACATTGAATTATTTAGGTAATGATGGATTGTATGCTCTTCCAAACCAAATTAAAGCTATGACATATAGATTAAAAGAATGGAACAATAACACCCTTGGAAACATTTTTGAGAAGAAAGAAGAACTAAAAGATAAATTTTTAAAATTCCAAAAAGGTGATGAAAATAATACAATATTAGATGAAAGGGAGTTTCTTAGTTAATATCATAATATTTTGAGTAAGGAAGAGAAATTATGGAGATTAAAATCAAGATAAACTTGGTTAAAAGAAGGAGATAAGAATATAAAGTTTTTCCTTAGGATGGCTATAGTGCAAAGATCATCTTCTAGAATTAATATAATTAAATGAATATAAGGGGTTTGGATTGAATATTAGAGTGAAATTAGAAAATATGTAAAATTGTTTTATCAAAATATTCTAGGTTCAAAGGAGACCAAAGTTCTTAAAGATAAAATTCTTCAAGATGTTCCTTCGATTATAACAAATGAAGACAATTGGAAACTGATGGAGCCTATTACTCTAGAATAAGTTCATTTAGCTCTTTTCTCTTTTAATAAGGATAAATCCCTAGGTCTAGATGGGATCTCTACAACTTTTTACCAATATAATTGGGATATAGTGAAGGATTTTTTATTGGTGGTTGTGGAATAGTCTAGGGTAAAAAAATACATTCCTTATAAAATAAATGCAACTTATCTTACCCTAATTCCAAAAAATAAGGATGCTGAATTATTTTATTATTTTAGACCCATAAGCCTATGTAATATGGCATATATGATTATTTCCAAAGTGATGGCGAATAGATTAAGGCCATTGTTAGACAAAATCATTTCAGAAGAGCAAGGAGGATTTGTGAAATGGAGACAAATTCTAGATGGGATCATAGTAGCTCATGAAGTTATACATTCAACAACTTCAACAAAAGAGAAATATATGATCTTAAAACTTGATATGAGTAAAGCCTATGATAGGGTTAAATGGGATTTTATTTTTGTAGTTTTAGATAAATTTAGTTTTGAGAATAAATGGGTTAGATGGATTAAAGTTTGTGTCTCTATAGTTTCTTATTCAGTTTTGGTTAATGGCTTAGTGATAGAAACCTTTAAAGCCAAGAGAGGCCTTAGACAAGGAAATCCTCTATATCCTTATTTGTTCATTATTATGGTAGAATTTTTGAGTAGGAACTTAAATAAGGCTTACAAATATGGGTTTATTAATGGACTTAAGGTTAGTAATAACATCAATAACATCACCCATCAATAGTTTGTAGATGATACAATCCTTTTTGGAAGGGCAAGGATAAATGAGGCCAAAGCTTTGAATAAATTTTCAAAAATGTACAAAAGAGCTTCAGGACAAAAAATTAATAGGACTAAATCCAAAATTTACTTCCTTAACATTCCTCCTAACAAGAAAGCAAGAATTTGTAGGTTTATTCAAATGGAGGAGGAAAATTTACCAACACATTTTCTAGGTATGCCTTTATTTGAGGGAAGAATGAGGATAGATTTATGGAATCTAGTTATTAGTGAAGTTAAAAATAAACTTCCAGCTTGGAAAGGTAGATGGTTATTGTTAGCAGGAAGAGTGCAGTTAGTTAAGTCAGTCTTACAAGACATTCCAACATATTATATGCCATTGTTTTCTATGCCAAAATCAGTTGAAAAAAATTTAATCTTTATTATGCAATCATTTTTATGGTTAGGTTTACATGATAAAAGGAAATTTCCTTTGGTGAAATGGAGCAAGTTGTGTGATGAAAAAACTATGGGAGGTCTTGGTTTAAGATCTCTTATAGATGCAAACTTAGCTCTTAGGGGAAAAGCTATCTAGATATTGTAAAAATAGATTCAAATACAATGGACAAGAATTATTCTACGTAAGTATGTTGCTCCCAATGACCCAAGTTCCATTCTCTCTCCCAAATGGTTTTGCTCTTTGGAATGGTTTAAAAAAATCTATTGATATTATGATTAAAGGTTTAATATGGGTGGTGGAAATTGAAGAAAAAATTTCTATTTGGATGGATACTTGGTGTGATAAAAAACCACTCAATTTAGATCCAGTTTTGAAACCTTGGATGAGATTGCTTCAAGACAAATATGATGATAGGGTTTCAAACATCTTGTACAAGGATCGAGAAGGAAGATACAAATGGAAAGAAGATTTTTTATAAGTATACAAGACATTGATGCTAAGAGGCAATTGAGTAGAAAGATAACAACTATGATTATTTTGAGGGGTGCCAAGGATAAATTGATTTGGGAGTTGAATAGCTCAGGAGAATACACAACAAGTGGATATAATGTTCAACACCAACATAATAATAATGTCACTAGAATATGGAGAGATAATTGGGATACCCCAAGCATTCCTAAAGTTAAAATGTTTATTTGGATAGTAGGTCATAGAATAATTTTATCCTGGGATAACCTTATGAAAAGGGGTTTTCATGTCCCTTCTCAATGTGTTTTCTATAATAAGGAGGAAGAGAGTATTGACCATATCTTGGGAAATTGCTCAATAGTTTAGAATATATGGCAATGGATTATTAATATGTTTAGTAAATGCATATTGATGAATAGCAGAATTAAATATTGGTTAAAGCAATGGTAGAACACTTATAAAAGTGAGACTTAATAGACAATATGGGTTATATAAAAAGATACAATACTTTGGACTATATGGATAGAAAGGAATAAAAGAATATTTAAAGGAAAGGAAAGCATTTTAGAGGTAATGAAAAAGAAGATATGTTTAGCCATAGAGGATTATAAACCAACTCTATCAACTTATCCAATTCCTAATTTGGAAGCAGAGAGTCTTGATAGATGGAGTCAATCCATTAAATTTAATTATGATGTTGGGTACAAGAGAAGCAAAAATAAGGTAAAGAATATAAAAAAGAAACCACCAGATATGAATTGGGTTAAATTGAATTTTGATGGAGGATCTAAAGGAAATCCAGGACCAGTAGGAGGAGGAATAATTAGAAATAATAGAGGAGATATTTTATCTCATTATGCTTTCAATAGTAGATTTAAGAAAAATAATGAAGTTGAATCTTGGGTAGCTTTAGAAGGATTAAAAATATGTAAACAAATGAAATGGAATAGAGTATGGATGGAAGGTGATTCTTTCATAGTAATAAATGCAATTTTGAGGAAAGTAAAGGCTCCATGGAACATACAAGAGATAATTATGGAAATTCAAGATCTTGCTAAAGAGTTTGAAGAAATTAGGTTTACACATATATTAAGAGAAAGAAATAAATGTGCAGATAAGCTAGCCAATAGAGGAATTTTGATTAAAAATTGTGAAGTTAAATTCTCCTTTCCATGGTTAGAGGAAGTATAAAGTTTAGTTGAAGCTGAAAAAAAATGTTGATTGCGTAAATCAATTAATGATTAAGTTTTACTTTAATGTTTTTCATTGGTAATATCTATTTTATTTTGTAACAATAATGTGTTTTCATTTAGACTATTTATTATAATTTTTGTGGTTGCACTTGTGTTTCAGGAAGGAAACTAGCAATCCAGATTTGGTAAAGTAGACTATGATAGTGCGATGTTTTAGAAATATTACTCTACTAAGATGCAAGGCATAGATAGTAGAGGTGAAGTTTTGGTATTGTGAAGGGCTATAGGAAAATGTCAAGAAAGATGCTAAATTATGGAGTAATTGTATTCAAACAAAGATTTGAAAAGATCCAAAAAATGAAAATAAAGAATTAAGATATTTTATGTAAAATGATGTAGGTTTCTAGCTATAGCATCTAAATTGAGATGAGAAATGTATCTACTTGTAAAATCTCAAGCTCTACAGAAGAGAGATGTAATTTTTTAAGGGTGGGAGACCTGAGCACAACCCCTTATTATCAAGCAAAACAAAAAAACTCTATATTTATCAATACCCTCTTTGATGAATCCTTTGCTAGACTCATTTCATGTATTAAACACAAGCATACCAATAAAAAATGCCTACCAACCAAATAATTTCATTACACCACCTCTTGTCTCTAAGTAGTAGGTTTTATGATGATTACCATATCATCACTTATCTATTAGGAATTGCTCCATTAATAGTACCATATTCTATACACAATATAATACATACATAAAAAGCAACTAATCACATATCTTGATATCATAAAATAGGATTAAGCATTATGCATCCACATATCAATACATAATTAAATATCAAGAATAAGTTTTTCCAAGGAGAGCTATGACATACTCCCTCTTTTGGACTAAACATAGTCCTCTATGTAAAATATAAAGCATACATTTCATTCAAATAAATATGGGAATTACCTCGTCATTTTATTAGCATTTTTCCAAGTAGCATAGTTTTCAAAATATTGGTCCCACTAGACCTTACATTTTTCTAGGGTTTGTTTTCTCATGGCATTTCAATTAATCCCTAAAATATTTATTGGTCTAAATTCAATGACTGATGGATTTACCATATGCAATTTAGATACATTCCAAAAATGTGAAGGATCAACAACGCACAAGTGAGCCTCACGATTCACTCATACAATTATTTATATCTTTCCCTAGTGCAAGGTGCAGGTCTATGCCTACAAATTCTCAAGATCGCTTGGGCACCTGCGGGCACACCCAGGCACATCTACGCGCCTGCGGGACACCACAGGTGCAACCGTGTACCTGGAAACAAAATGGCACAAAGACAAATGCAATAAAAATAGTAGCTAACCTCCTCCAAATTTCACAAAATTTCATCCACACATCATGCACATTCTAAAATCAGGTTTTGTAAAAACATAAATTGTTTTGCAACCATAATTTTTGCGAATAAACCAAATCTTAAAAATATGCTAATTGAGGCATAAAATGCAGCAAAACAATCCAAATTTTTACAAAACTCACATTTGATCATTCTACATTACATTATTCATCATCACATACAATTGTGCAAAAATTGGGGTTAAATGAACCTCGTATCTAGTAGGTTATTCTATAAACTTGGCGATTGCAGCGATAGTCATCCATGCAATTCGGTAAGATGAATAATCTACAATAAGAAAACTTGAAAATGATCATCATTCATTATCACATTATCAAAGATCACAATCATATTTGGCACCTCAAATTTTGAGTATAGCTTTGCCAAGAATAATTTGCTCAAATGCGGTCATTGATGTCCTTTTCTGTGGGGCACGAAAACACAGGTAATCAAAATCACAAACACTCATTCATTTGAAAACAGTCACCATACAGGACATATCGATATATTGATTGGTTCCATTATGGAACTGGAAAATAAATTTCCACAATCACTACCCCATCCCTACATTGACTTAGTCATCATGCATCTTCATAAATTGCGTACTCAATGACACCATTGTGACATCTTATTGAACAACATCGAATCATCCCAAAGTTTGGGGTAACCACAATTTGATTATGATATCATATTTTACATCATTCATATCTTCCACAATCACATGGTATTATACACCAACCCCTCTCCCACCATTGGGGTATAAACGGTATCACATTTTACATCATTCATATCGTCCACAATCACATGGTATTATACACCAACCCCTCTCCCATTGTTGGGGCATAAACGGTAGCACATTTTACATCATTCATATCATCCACAATCACATAGTATTATACACCAACCCCTCTCCCACCATTGGGGTATAAATGGTATCACATTTTACATCATTCATATCATCCACAATCACATGGTATTATACACCAACCCATTTCCCACCATTGGGGTATAAACGGTATCACATATTACATCATTCATATCATTCACAATCATATTGCATTTCACAAATTCACCACATCACTCATTATTGGCACAAAAAGGATTTTTCAATTGGATTGTGAGATACATTCGTTACTCATTCACCAATTGAGGGGGTAAGCTACAAAAATTCCAAAAATTCTTTATTATTTTGTCTTCAACATTAGTTCTCAAATCCAATGATAGAGATAAGCTGCTTCTGTGCCCATAGCCCAAGCGGGTGTCTCAAATTTTTGCATCATATTGTGTTTCACGCAACATGGTACAAAAAGGGGCATCTGTAGACACCAAATTACAGCCACTAATCCTCCATCCTAACCATTCCACAACCCACTTGTCCACCATACACCTTTCTCACCAATTATTTGGCCCAATTCCACCTTTCCAATTATTTTGCCCAATGCCACCTTTCCCACCATTTCCTAACCCAATTGAGATTATTTTAATATTATTTTATATTATTTTGTATTTAATATAATATTTTATATTATATTATAATATATTTATTATAAAATATATATTTATAAACTCAATTAACCATAGTTGTCCGATCCAATCTAATCCCCATCATCCATCTTCATTAATCCATGCCACATCTAAAAAGTAATCTCAACCTTAGGATCTAATTTAATCTTAGCCACATGATCAAAATTGTAAGGCTAAAACCCTAAGAAAACCCTAGGTTGGATTATAAATAAGGGCATTTGTAAATGCCCAAACCCTGGAACCTTGATATTAGAAATTACACCCTGGAGGAGTCATTGTTGAAGCCCTAGCGAAGCAGAGAGAGATAGAGTTTGAATATCTAAAGCCCTATCTAATCCAATAAGACTTTTTATATTCTAGCT
The DNA here is from genome assembly GCA_028583015.1 of Wollemia nobilis. Lineage (NCBI taxonomy): Eukaryota > Viridiplantae > Streptophyta > Pinopsida > Araucariales > Araucariaceae > Wollemia > Wollemia nobilis. The sequence continues at coordinate 94,825 of JAQPPZ010001217.1, forward strand.
ACCCCCCATTCATCCTCCATCGTCATCGTATCCCCCATCCATCCGCTGCATTCATCGCCACCCCCTCGATCTGCTTTTGCAAATTCTGCCCTAACCCATAGGCGCCCTCTAGAGCTTGTGAGGCTCACTACAGAGCCTACGAAGCTCTCACCAGAGACTATTGTATTCCATAGGTGCTCTCTAGAGCCTATTGTATCCTGTAGGTGCACACTAGAGCCTACGAAGCTCGCATCAGAGCTTGCCAAGTTCGCGTCCAAGCCTGCTACAATCATAGAATGTGAATCAGATCCTGTTGCATCATGCCATCTATTGTCAAACTGCAACAACAAAGCAAAGAAACATCACAAGCAAGGTATATCTTTATTTGGTTTTATTCTATTACATAATCTATTGATTTTGCATACCTTTTTATCTATTTTTAGTTAGGGTTTACTGATGTCTGAGGGTCTCACACTGTGGAGCCCTCACAGGTGTTATTAACCCCTTTATCTATTTTTTTGTATGAAGATATGTAGATTCTACATATTTTTGAACGACTCTTGAAGCTGGAGTGGTCCGACATCGGATACCTGAAGCCCACTCATCTTGTTGGAAGTGAGGACACACTAGTTGAAGACACTTCATTGTTGTAGCTAGGGTTTTGGAGAACCCTAGCGTATTGTAAATCATTGTATCAAATACTCTCATTGAGGACAAATTGTATCAAAAGGAGTTTATTGGCTCCCCCCATTTTATTGAATATATCCATTTGTGCAATCTTGTGTTTTTCATTGTGTTATTTGATTTTCTTATTTTATTTAAGTGTCGTGTTTTCGTCTTCACACATAGCATTGTATATTTTCATAAAATTTCATTAATGGCTATTTCTTAAGTATTTTTTAGAAGTTTCTACTCTTATTTAAATGCATATTAGTTAGCCATTATCATAGATAAAATATTGCATGCTTATTTTATTACTTGTGGTTGTATTTCCTTTAAGTTTATAGCTTCAAAATCTAACATGCTTTTGGAATAGAGGATATTGAAGCAATAAGAGTATCATCCACAAATTTATAGTGGGTTATGGGATTGCAGGAGGAGGTAGGATTTATCCCTAAAATTAACACCTTAGACTATGTTGCCTAAATAGATCTGCCTAAGGCTTCATCCATAATAAGAAATAGAAAAGGAGATAGTGGGTCCCCTTTTCTTAGTCCTTAGAGCCTTCTAAAATAGCCTTGTGGAGAACAATTAATTAGGATAAAATTCATAACTGAGCATAGACATCCTTTTATTAGCTCTATCCAAATTGGGTGAAAGCCGAATTTACCCATAACTTCAAACAAAAATACCTAGGATACTCTATCATATGCCTTGTTCATCTCTAAATTCAAAAAAATCCATCTCTACCACTTTTATCTATGGAGTGAAGAAACTTCATGAATAGTAATCATGCCATCCAAGATTTGCTTCCATTTAACAAAAGCACCTTGGAAAGGATCAATAATATGAGGAATAATGACCTTAATTCTATTGTCTATGACTTTAGCAAATATTTTATAAATAGTATTATATAAACTTATGGGTCTAAAATTGTTGGAGGAATTAGCTCTTGCCAATTTAGCAATCAGAACCCAAAATATGGAATTGATGTTGCTAGGAATATGAAGGGTATTTTGAATTTCACCTATAGAAATATATATCCTTCCCCATAATTCCCAAAAAAAATTGTAAAAAAATGTAAAAAAACCATCAGGTCCAGTGGGCTTCTCACCGACCATGGAAAACACTACCTCTTTGATTTCAAACTCTTTGAATGGAGTGATAATACTAGAGTTCATTTTTTCAAAAATTAGAGAAGGAATAAAATTCAAAAAATAATTATAGGTATACTCATCTATAGGTGCCACCACTCCTAATATATTTTTTAAAAACTGTACAACATCCTCATAAATTTCTAAAATATTTCTAGTTTTAGTACCATCCTCCTTAACAATTACAGTAATCTTATTGAAACTCTTGTGTCTCAAGGTTGTGGCATGAAAACACATGGTATTTATATATCCATATTTCAAATAGAGAGCATGAAAGAACCTAGACTTTTGTCTCCAGTAGGATTCCTCATAGGCCAAAACATTATGGAAATATTCCAAAAAAATCCTTTCAAGATCTCTGTTAGCTTATGATGGGAGAAAAGAGTCCACAATAGTTTCAATGGCTAAAATTTAAGATTTCAGGGATTTCTTCTTTTGGAAAATGTTACCAAAGATATTTTTATTCCATTATTTTAAATTGTGTTCATGAATCTTAATTTATTGGCGACTTGAGATATTAGGAAACCTAGAAAATCCTTCTTCCACCAATCAACTATTAGGGCCTCAAGGGTATCATTTTTAGCCACATAACCTAAAAATAAAAGGAAAAATTAAATATTCTATTCCCAATTGAAACATCCAGTACCAAAGGATTGTGATCTGATCCTATTGTTGAAAGATAAGAGGGAAAAAAGTTTCTAAAATGATGAAGCACTTCTTTAGAAACAAAAACCCTGTCCAGCTTTGATTGGATAATATGTCCCTCCAACATTTTGTTGCTCTAAGTGAATTTACTTCCTTTTAGCTCTAAGTCCATCAACTCATTAGTATTAAAAAAAAAATTGAATTCCTCCACACCATTAGAGGAGGATTGGAGTTATTTTTTTTTATGTAAAGAGGGTTGAATTAAAATCCCCAACCAACATTTACGCAAGGTCAGGGAAATAATTTCTATTTATGCTCAAATCCTACCATATTCTTCCTCTTCCCATAACTGATTTTTGAGAATACACACTAGTTAAAACCCAAGATATTTTAGAAACTTTGTTGTAGGAAAACATGTTAATGAACTTGTCAGAAGAAGAGAGCACTCTATCGTAATTTTTTGAATTATCCCAAAGACACATTAAAAACCTTGAATCTCCCAAATCATGGCTTGTAGAATAATAGGAAGCCTTCCATATGGAATTATTAACCATATCAAAACTTTTCTTCTTAATTTTAGTTTCTTTAATCATACAAATATGAGGTTGTAGACACAAAAAATTGACCCATTGAAATGAGTCAATTCTTCCTTAGATCCCTAGTCAACCACCCAAACTTGCTAAGTACAAATTTGGGACCCTTTTCCCTTACCCCTTTGCTTTTTTTCCTTATATTTACCAAATCTGCACCCAATCCATACGAGACATGAATTTGTCTTGCCAAAGTCCTACCCTGTAATGGTAGGGCACGAATTTGGTGTTCTAGGGGTTTTTCTCACTAAAATCCCTCCCTTTGTTGGTCCGTTTTGGGGTCAGCCCTTGCCCATGATGAAATTTTGTTTTCCTACTTTTTTTGCCCTCCAAATATCTTATAAATAGAGGATTGGATTCCCTCTTTAACCCCAATAGTTTTTCTTGAGATTCTAATTCTTAACTCGCTCATTTGCTCATGCTAACAAGTTCCCTTCTACTGCAAGTTGTTGTTTTGTGCTTTGGTGTTGGTTACCCTTGGGGATTGAGTGGAGGAGCCTTAGTGATTGGATAGATCAACCTTCTTGGAGTGCTTCTTACACCTCTTCATTGCTTCTTTATTTCTCCATTAGCTCATTAGATTTTTCATTTACTTTAGTTGCTTTACAAGTCTATTTTTGTTGTTTTACACTCTGTTTTTTTGTTTATTTAGGGCATGAAAATGGCATCTAAACCATATTGAGACCCTGCCCATATAGGGAATGAGTTTGGTAATTCATATTGATGCTCCCTATTTACAAGGTATGAATTTGGTAAATTAGGACTTGGGGACAAGTTTCTCACCCCAAAACTCTGATTTTGCATTTGCATTTTAGTGTTTAGTTGTGCCCACCCTGTCTACATTATATTTTACTATTATCTATCTATTTCACTTTGTTTGTGCATGTTCCAAGAAAAAATATCACTTTAATTTCAAATTGTTAGCAAAAATAACCAAGGGGGATTAATTTTTATGCCTCAAAAATCAATCTTATAGCAACCTAAGCAAGCCCCCAAATGTTGATCAAATTTTCTAGGGTTTGTGAAGTTATTTTGTAGGTTTGAAACCATTGGATATTTTGGATGCAAGATAAATCTTGGATCAACCACAAGATCAGATAAGTACCCTAATAGATCCCTAAGTTTTTTGGTGTTTGCTTTTGTTCATTTCTCCTCAAAACCTACATTACAAGTAAAGGAAAATATTTGGTTGAATTTCTAGGTATTTGAAAGAATAAAAGCATATAGTGTGCATCTAGGGATTTTATCTTGTTTGTGTATTCCCTTGGACCCATGATCAAAGAATTTATTTTTTAATCTTAGGATCAGACATCATTTAATTACATAATTATACTAGGTTTGGTTCTTCTCTTTTTGTGTCTTGCATTGTTCTTTTAATTTTGTAGCTTAGTTTAGAAAGACCAAACAATAGGTGTATGTTTAATTGACACATTAAATATTCCCACCCTGAGTTTGGAGTGAGTCCTAAAACCGTTCTTAGTGAACCTATCATCTTGTGTCCCTAAGTGTGGAGAATATAACACACCCCTATGGTGCACCTCAACTCCTAGCAAATCCAAACAAGAATCATACATGGTAAGGTAGTTTCCCCCCTCTACATCTTTGGTGAACCCAACTTGAAAACTACCATGTTGTGTACGATTCTTGGTTGGATCTTCCCATGGGGGTGTGTTATATTCTCTACAATTAAGGATATGAAAGGATGGGTTCACAAAGTATAGTTTTAGGACTTTCTCCAATTCCATGGTGGGAATGTTTAATGTGTCAATTAAGCATACACCTACTATTTGGACTTTCTAAACTATGCTACAAAAATGAAAGAACAATGCAAGACACACAAGATGCAAAATGACAAGAACTAACCTTAGTATAATTCTATAATTCAATGATGTATAACCCTAAGATTGTAAAATAAATTCTTTGAGCATGGATCCAAGGGGATGCATAAACAAGATAAAATCCTAGGTGCACATTATATGCTTTTATTCTTTCAAATGCCTAGAAATTCAATAAAATATTTTCCTTTGCTTGTAATATAGGTTTTGAGCAAAAATGAACAAAAGAAAATACCAAACATCCTTAAGATATATTAGGGCACTTATATGATCTAGTTGTTGATCTAATATTTTATATTGCGTCCAAAATATCCAATTGTTTCAAACCTACAAAATAACTTCACAAACCCTAGAAAATTTGGTCAACATTTGGGGTCCTACTTAGGTTGCTATTAGACTAAGCTTGGAGGTAGTGAAGCCCCATTGGTATTTTTAGCTAACCGTTTGAAAGTAAAATTATATTTGACCTTTGGAACATGCACAAACAAAGTGAAACAAATAGATAATAGTGAAATATAATGCAGATAGGGTGGACACAACAGAACACTAAAATACAAATGCAAAATTAGGGTTTTGGGGTGCGAAACTTGCCCCCAAGCCCTAATTTACCAAATTCATGCCCTATAAATAGGTATCACAAATTTGTCTTACCAAATTTGTGCCCTGTACATGTGGGGCATGAATATGGTTTAGATGCCCTTTTCGAGCCCTAAAACAATGAAAAACAAAATTGTTAAGCAACTAAAGTAAATGTAGAACCTAATGAGTTTATGGAGAAATAAACGATCAATGAAGAGGTGGAATAAGCATACCAAGAAGGTTCTATACAATCACCAAGTATCCTCTAATCAATCCCCATGGGCAACCAACACCAAAGCACAAAACAACAAAACAACTTGTAGTAGAAGGGCACTTGTTAGAAGGAGAAAATGAGCATTTCAAGAATTATAATATCAACAATAACTATTGGGGTTAAATAGGGAATACAAGCCTCTATTTATAATAGGTTTGGATGGCAAAACAAGTGAGAAAATAACATTTCACCCTGGGCAAAGTTGACCCTAAAACGAGCTGATGAAAGGAGGGGTTTTAGTGAGAAAAATCCTAGAATGCCAAATCTGTGCCCTACCTTTACAAGGCATAAATCTAGAAAGCCACATTTTTGCCTCGTATGGACCAGGTATGAATTTTTTAAAGCTAAGAAAACAAGGCAAAGGAATAAGGAAAAAGGATCCCAAATTTGCACCTAGCAAGTTTGGGTGGCTGACTAGCGATCTAAGGAAGAATTGACTCATTCCAATGGGTCAATTTTTTGTGTCTACATTTTACCCTCTCTTTGATGTATTTTATGGCCAATTAAATGCATCAAAGAAATATATAGAGTCCTATGGGCCAAAGCAACAAACACAAAAAAGGGGTGGCCAGGTTTGGACAAAAGGGTGGTGCAAAAAGGGGTGTTAGCCTAAAAACCATAAATTTATATGTAAAATGAGGTATTACTACCATTAATGTCTCTACAGCTAGGGTTCCCCCTCAATTTTAATAAGGAATGTATAATTTCTAATGAAACTTGAAACAACAAACTTGAAAGAAAAGAGAGTGACAAACAACAAAAAGAAGACGCCAAATGGAAGAAAGAAGAGAGAAAAAGACAAAAGGGAAAGACAAGAGGTTAAATTGCAAAAAACAAAAAACCAAAAAAAAAAAAAAAAAAAAAAAAAAAAAAAAAAAATATATATATATATAGTAACAAGATAATCACAAATAGAATGAATGCAATGCAAAATGATCCTAACTAAAATGCTTGAGTGAATCTGACTAAATGAAATGCAATCTAACATGTAAGCTAAAATGAATGCAAACCAAAATGCATGGATGAGCGGATGGAAAAATCAAAAGTTAAACAATGAAAGAGAGAAGAAATATAGAAGAAGAAGAAATTGAAAGCTCCAAAAGGTCAAAGGAAACAAAATAAATAGAGCAAAACCCTATGAGGATGTATGATTGCAAATGGCCAAATGGAGGCTGCCCATCGCTAGTGGCCATGAAGCTATCCTGGAAGGGTGTTATGCTTGCAAATTTGGACAAGTGAAGTGCTATACTTCTATGGGTGAAGTGCTCATTGATGACCAGATAAAAGTAGAGATATACCCACTAGGATTTATGCTCGTAAATGGTCAAATGGAGGTTGCTCCTTTCTTGTGACCATGAAGCTATCCATTATGGGGTGTTGATATGATATGATTGATTTGAATTAGTGAGTACTACAAAATAGGAGTGTAGTATGTACAAAATATGAGTGAACCTAGTGAGGCATAACCTTTGTGTGTGTGCTAAAAATAGAGAGAAGAAATAGAGATGAAGGACTCTCTATGTACTCTTATCAAACTTTTGAGAAGTAAGAGATGTACGTAAGATATACAATGGCTGCATGAACATAATAAATTAGATTCATGTAGTATATATCCTATCCCATGAGTATACCTTAATAATAAAAATATCAAGAAGAAGAGGATGTGAGCAAAAAGCAATATTCCCAAAATAAAGGACGTGTATCCTTATCATGGCAAAAAGGAAAAAAGAAAAAACATGCAAATGGCAAGGATACACAAAAGAAGAAATATATTCCTTGAATTGAGGAGGATAAAAATATGATCATTAAAAATTTCAAGGCCAATGAATCCATAAAGGCATGAACACATGCAATGATAGAAATGCATGGAGATGATCCCTAGGTTGGGGATTTGCTAGGCAACAAAGCCCTAGTGTGAGTGCAATGCATGTGACCTATGACCTAACTAGGTATCATAACTTGCCATTGTCATGAAATCCCTAAGAATCTACATGATCAAGCAATCATGTAGGTAAGAACAAACAAAAATGCAATTATGACAAGCAAAATGTAAAGCAAAATGTTAGGCAAAACATCCAAAAGATGACATGTAGTCACGCAATATGAACAAGTAAATCAAATGCAGTATGAAAACTAAGCTAAATGTAATATAAAGATATAGAGTGCCAAGTTATTCATAGTATCTATTTAGATGCATTATATTCATTGGTTATTTAATTTTTATACCTTTGAAATAATCCAAGCGATAGGCCCTTGAACCAAATTTGGTTGTTATAATAAATGGGCCTAACCAATTGGGCTAAAATTTACTTTTAAGATATGATCAAGCATTGGTGTTGTTCTAATATTCATTAAGGACAAAGTCCCCAACCTCAAAATAATGATTACAAACTCCATTGGAATAAGATAACTTGAGCCTATTCTCATAGGCTCACAAATGCTCTAAGATATGTGTACTTTTCATCCAACAACTCCAATTGATTTAAACGATCTAAGCTATACTCATCATTGATTGAGGTATATTTTAGTAAGATGCATAATAAAGAAACCTCTAACTCGAATGGAAAGACTATCTTAGTTCCATATAATAAGACGTATGGAGAGAAACCTATAGGAGTTTGCACACTAGTGTGATAGGACCATAGAAATGGATAAAGTTAGATATGCCAGTCATGATCGGTATTACTAACCAACTTCTTAAGGATCTTGATCAAAGACTTATTGGATCCTTTAGCTTATATGTTACCCTGAGGATAATATGGAGTTGACAACCTATGTTGAATCTTGTACTTTATTGGATGCTTTAGCTTGTCTCTTACCCTGAGGGTAATATGGAGTTGACCACATGTGTTGAATCTTGTACTTAGCACAAAGTTTATGGATATCCTTGTTCTTGAAAGAAGTATCATTATCATAAATGATCACAAAATTAATACGAAACCTACAAAGTATCTAGTTAAATATGAACTTAGAAACCTGAGCTCCAGTCATCATGGGCAAAGGCATGGCTTTGGCCCTTTAGTGAAATACTATGTTGTTGTTATGATAAACTTATGACCATAAGATGAATTGGGGTTAATCTTCTTGATGATAATTAATCTCCACATGGAAAATGGCCAATGGAAAGAAATAACCAAAAGGTATTGAGAAGGAGCATGAACAAGGTTGTCATACCATTGACACTTGTTGTAACATCAAATATGGTTATAAGAATATTTCTCCATGGAATGCCAATAGTACCCCATCCAAAAGAATTTTTTGGTAATGGCATTATTGCTAAAATAGCCTCCACATGAATCTTCATGAGTCTCACTAAGAGCTAGTTGAGCTTCATCGAAGTTAAGGCATCACAAGAGGATGCCTTAAAAATAACATTGATACAAAGTATTTCTAATTATGATGAATTGACACACTCTTTTGTGCAAAAGCTTATGTTGATTGTGATCTAAACCATCAAGAATCGAACCATCCTTAAGAAAATTAAAGATGTTAGTATACCATGGTTTATATGGGGAAGCTTTGATGGTCAAAACATCTAATGGAACAAGACAAGAACAAAGTGATGTGGGCTCCTAGCATTGTCTAATGATAATTGATGGTTGATCATCATACAAATACAAAGGAAACAAGGATGCAAAAATGACCATGGCAAAAGTTAGAGGTTTTTGGAGTGCATAAGGTAGAGTAGTAGTAGATACAATGTAGATCATTTTTTCATTATGGAGGGTTAGAGACTTCCATTGCATAACATTGTACATTTTTGTGAGATTTCATTAATTGATATTTCTTGAGTATTTTCAAAAGTTTCTACTCTTATTTTCATGCATATTAGTTAGCTATTATCATAGATATAACATTGCATGCTTATTTCATTACTTGTGGTTGCATTTCCTTTAAGTTTATAGATTCAAAAGCTAACAAGATTTTGGAATAGAGTATCTTGAAGCAAAAATATTATCATCCATAAATTATTGGTGGGTTATGGGATTGTAGAAGGAGGTAGGATTTATCCCTAAAATTAACCCCTTAGACCTTGCTACCTGAATAGATCTTCCTAAGGCTTCATTCATAATAAGAAACATAAGGAGATAGTGGGTCCCTTTGTCTTAGGCCTCGAAGGCTTCTAAAATAACCTATTGGAGAACTATTAATTAGGAAAAAAATCATAACTGACCATAGAAATCCTTTGATTAGCTCTATCCAAATAGGGTGAAAGCTGAATTTACCAATAACTTCAAACAAAAACTCCTAGGATACTCTATCATATTCCTTGTTCATGTCTAATTTCAACAAAAATCCATCTCTACCACTTTTATCTATGGAGTGAAGAACTTCATGAATAGTAATCATGCCATCCAAGATTTTCCTCCCTTTAACAAAAGCTCCTTTGCAAGGATCAATAATATGAGGAAGAATGACCTTAATTCTATTGGCTATGAATTTAGCCAATAGTTTATAAAGAGTATTACACAAACTTATGGGCCTAAAATTATTGAAGGAATTAGCTCTTGCTAATTTAATAATCAGAACCAAAAAGCTTGAATTGATGTTGCTAGGAATATGAAGGGTATTTTAAATTTCACCTATAGAATTATATATATCCTTCCCCACAATTCCCTAGAAAAATTGGTAAAAAATTGCAGGAAAACCATCAAGTCTAGTGGCCTTCTCACTGGCCATGGTAAACACTACCTCTTTGATTTTAGTCTCTTTGAATGGAGTGATAATACTGGAGTTAATTTTTTCAAAAATTAGATAAGGAATTAAATTCAAAAAAGAATTGGAGGCCTACTTATATATAGGTGCCACCACTCCTAAGATATTTTTTAAAAACTATACTGTTAGAGTAAATTTTCCATCATTTGGATATTTTACCCTTTCCTTACATTAGGTATATTTTATTTATTGCATGGTAAAAAGTAGCTTACTTTTACTTTTACTAAATTTATATGTTAATTTGGAATTGTCATATTAGTTAGTTGGCTAGTTAGTAGCATTTTGTTAGGCTATGGCATTGTATTTAAACATTATAGATTTCAATATATTTTTTAATGTTGCCTAACTTCCTATATGGTATCAAAGCCTACCTGAGCACTCGGCATCGACATCACAAGGGGACTGGACATGGAATTCTAAGGTTATTTTCCTTCGTCTCATTTCATATGGCCCCATGTGGGTAGTGGTGCTCCCCACCTCCACACTAAGGTGGAGATGCCACCACCATGCGAGGGGAGGACCTTTTGCGTTGGACAACCTGCATCGGTGACCGGCCCATCGAGGAGGGCAGGAGTGCCCTCTTGCGGGACTTACATTGGCACATGCCAATTCAAATTTAGGGTAGGTGCGCCCTGACTCAACAACTTGATAGTCTATCAAGAGGATGAACATGGGATAGGCCCTGGGCACGGGGACACAATCCCCACCACCACCTGACAATGGAGACTGACGCACCAGGATATCAAAACCTGCTAACTTGGTAGCTGGCACGATATCTGAGGAACACTTGGACCTGATTGGCATGACTCCCAAGACTACCACATGATGGATCTTTGGGATATGACATGGACTGGGACGAGTATCGATGTCAGCGTCTGATGTGATTGACCTGCTAGACCAATGCGACTCCCAAGACTGCCACATGGTGGATATTGGTGAGCTGACATGGACTGGGGTGGGTGAGCTAACATGGACTAGGCGAGGTGACCTAGCAAGGCGGTTGCTGATGTGTCTCTCTATGACTAGATCTCTATGGCTACTGATGGGTTACCACATGGCGTTCTGTGGTTCGATTCTTACCTGGCGCTAGACGGTTCGTTGGAGCATTTGGCAAAAATACTTACGGGTTGGATGATTACCCGAAGGCAATAATGAGAGAGGTGGTGACATTGCAATTTTAAAGAAGAGAAGCATTGCCTCACAGGTGATGTGGGACTAAAAGTCCCAAAAAATTTCCCGCCTAGAAGAAGGCTAAGCCTTCAAAGTGAAGGCGTTTGCCTTCACTCCGTGAGAGTACGGAGCACCACCAAGCCACACCCACGAGTGCGGGTCAATCGGGCCTAAAAGAAAGCTAAAAAAAAAATAAAAAAGGAGAAATAAAGGAAAATATTTATATTTTTAGTTTTGGAAATAAATTAAAATTTATTAATAGTAAAAGATCTAGAAAGAAATATTAAATACTAAATCTTAAAAAAAATAAATTGAAATTGGAAAAAATTGCAAAATAAAGGTCAAATTTTGCAAAAATCTCAAACTAATCACCCATTTTGGAGATAAAAGAATAAAACTCAAATTATGAAAAAAAAGAAAAATTGAGAAGGAAAGGTATTTGAAAAAAAAAAAAGTTCTCAAAGGAATAAAGACAAAAAGAATTTGTAAATGAAAATTGAAATTTATCATGGGGGGAAGAATAAATAAAGTATGTGACGAAGACTTCAAAGGGGTCAGTGACTGTCTTGAAAGGAGGTGACTAAGTAAAAAAGGGGGATAGAAGAAATTGTGATGAAAAGTAAGAAAAGGGGGAATTGGAGTAAAAGGTGAACATTGTAGAACCCTTAAAAGGACAAGGGATTGGTGAAACCAAGTGATAAAAAAGGGTTGTCCTTTATAGATAACGCAGTTTGAATAAAAACAAAAGAAGAGATCAAAAACCCAAACTCATAAACGTGACACCGGGTAAACAAGTCAACACCCCCATCAAAGGTAAATAATCACTTGATCACCTCTGTGGCTAATCCTCAAAACACCTTTGAAAGTGTTAAGGGGCATAAAACCTGAGAGTAAAAAAGCTTCAAAACCCCCCTTAATGCTCTATTGTTGGTAACTCAAAACTACCTCTGAAGGGGTTTAGGTAGGAGCATAAAACTAAAAGAAAATAAGATCTCAACCTGAGGGATATTGAAAGAAATACACTAGTACAAAGAGGCCCATCAGGAACACAAAAAACAAGTGATACAAATTTCTAAAGGGTCCTAACTATGAGGAAAAAAGATGAAAGCATTGGAGAGGATGTGGGATTTAGTTGATGGATTGAAAAATCCGATCCCGAGAGATAAAAGAGGGAAAAAAAAACGCTCTCAGTGAACTTGCAACATGATGAGATCCAACCTCACAAAGTGAAGCTAAAAGGAAATTGCAGGGATGACTAGTACAGAAGGCAAGAACAACAACATTAAAACCCAAACCAACTCAACACTCCAATGAAGTTAGGTGAACAGAGAATATCTCAGGACAAGTCTAAGAATGCTTTAGGGGAAAAAAGAAACACCATTGACCAATTGAGAGCTCTCGAACCTAAAAATTGATACATCCTAATTACAAAGAGTGTCACGTGGAGTAGAATGCTAGGGGAAGAAAAAAAAAGATGAAGGTTGAAAATGATATAAAATAAGGGATAATAAAAAAAAAAATGGGGATCATTACAATATAAGGGAAAAAACCAAAGAGGCTGAGAAAAGGAAAAGAAAGGGGTTCAAAAAAAGAAAAAAGAAGAAAAGGAAGAAAAGAAAAAAAGCACAGTAGTGAAGGAGTTTGACATAGTTAGAAAAGAAAGTGCATTGCTAAGGAGTAAAGGAAAACATTTGTCACCTGAGAAAACCATTCTTTCTCTTTGTTAGGCTCATAAAAGCATAAGTTTTGTTTGAAGTACTTGTAATAAAGGGTGTTTATACCTCTTTTAGGCTTCATAAATAGCAAACTCATGTTTGAAGTTCTTGTAAAAAAGGAGGGAATTTTCTAGTGTAAAATTGCTAGGAGGAATATTTGTAAAATCCTTCACAAAGCTTCTTAAGTTGCCATATTTTGGAATTAAGGGGGATATATCTTTCTTCACAATTTTGGTAAAAGGGAAGAAGATATAAGGAATTACACTTAGTCAACTTTTTAAATTATTACAACAATTTTGACAAGAAGGGAACTTATAAGGGGATTTTTGTCCAACACTAGCACCTTATCTTTTGCAAACTCATATGTAAACAAAGAACCTCGTAGAAGTGACATTCTACAACAATGATGTAGGGTGGTTACCCATGAAAAGGTTGGATGAGTAATTACTATAAGGATATTCGTTAGTGTGAAGACAAAGTGAGAATGACCATTTTTGCTTAGAAGCGATTTGTGAGAGCAAGAACCAGATCGACATCATTTTCACTGTATTGGGGTAGTTATATACTTTACCCAAATATTGTTGTATTAGAGGATATGTAGTATACCCAAAAAGTAAAAGGGATGTTAAGAAAATATTCCTTCATTTGGATATTTTACCCTTTCCCACATTAAAATTTAAAAATACTAATAATACAGAGATAAAATAAATTCAATAATATGTAACTCCATAAAACATCCTCATGAATTTCAAAGATATTTCTAGTTTTAGTACCATCCTCCTTAACAATTGCAGTAATATTATTGAAATTCTTGTGTCTCAAGGTTGTGGCATGAAAAAAAAGGGTATTTATATCTCCATATTTCAACTAGAGAGCCCTGGACTTCTATCTCCAGTAGGATTCCTCATAGTCCAAAAAATTATGGAAATATACCAACAAACTCCTTTCAAGATCTCTGTTAGCCTCTAATGGGGTAAAAGAGTCCCCAATAGCTTCAATGGTTGAAAGTTACAGTTTCACGGATTTATTCTTTTGGAAAATGTTACCAAAGAAATTTTTATTCCATTCTTTTAAATTGTTCTTCACAAATGTTAACTTACCAACAACTTGAGATATTAGGGAACCTAGAAAATCCTTCTTCCACCAATCAACTATTAGGGTCTCAAGGGTATCATTTTTAGCCACATATCCTAAAAATGAAATGGAAACTTAAACATTCTATTCCCAACTAAAACATCTAGTACCAAAGGATTGTGATATGATCCTATTTTTGAAAGAGAAGAGAGAAAAAAGTTTCCAAAATGATGAATCCCTTCTTTAGAAATAAAAAACCTATCCAAATTTTATTGGATAAGATGTTCCCCCAACCATTTTTTGCTCCAAGTGAATTTACTTCCTTTTAGCTCGAAGTCCATCAACTCATTAGTATTGACAAAGAAATTGAATCCCTCCATACCATTAGAGGGGGATTGTATTTCTTAATTTTTTGAAGGAAATAAGGGGGGATTAAAATCTCCAACCAAAATTTAAGCAAGTTCAGGGAAAGCATTTCTATTTATGCTCAATTCCTCCCATATTCTTCCTCTTCCAAAAACTAAGTATGGAGCATACACACTAGTTAAAACCTAAGATATTTTAGAAACATTGTAGTAGAAAAATATGTTAAAGAACTTTTCAGAAGAAGAGAGCACTCTACCTTCAATTTTTAAATTATCCTAAAGACACATTAAACCCCCAAAAGCTCTCAAAGCATGGCTTATAGAACAATACGAATTTTTCCATATGGAATTCTTAACCTTATCAAAAATTTCTCCTTAATTTTAGTTTCTTGAATTAGACAAATATGAGGTTGTAGACATGGAAAATTGACCCATCAAAATGATTCAATTTTTCCTTAGATCCCTAGTCAGCCACCCAAACTTGCTAAGCACAAATTTGGAACTCTTTTGCCTTCTCCCTTTGTCTTGTTTCCTTAGCTTTACCAAATATCTACCTAGTACATATGGGGTATAAATTTGATTTTTGAGATTCATGCCTTGTAATGGCAAGGCAAGGATTTGGTGTTCTAGGGTTTTTTCTCACTAAAACCCCTCCATTCATTGGTCCGTTTTGGGGTTAACCCTTGCCCACGGTTAAATTTTATTTTCTCACTCGTTTTACCCTTAAAAACTCTTACATATAAAGGATTGGATTCCCTCTTTAACCCCAATAGTTCTTCTTGAGAATATAATTCTTGAAATACTCATTTGCTCATACTAACAAGTGCCCTTGTACTACAAGTTGTTGTTTTATTATTTTGTGCTTTGTTGTTGGCTTTCCTTGGGGATTGATTGGAGGAACCTTAGTGATTGGATAGATCAGAATTCTTGAAGTGATTCTTCCACCTCTTCATTTCTCCTTTCTTTCTCCAATAGCTCATCAGGTTCTACATTTACTTTAGTTAATTTGCTAGTCTATTTTTCGTTGTTTTGCACACTATTTTTTGTTGTTTTAGAGCTCAAAGAGGGCATCTAAACCAGATTCATACCCTACCCATATAGGTAATGAAATTTTCTAAGGTTTATTCATGCTCCCTATTTAAAAGGTATTAATTTGGTAAATTAGATCTTGGGGATAAGTTTTGCACCCTAAAACCCTGATTTTACATTTGTATTTTAGTGTTCTATTGTGCCCATCCTATCTACATTTTATTTTACTATTACCTATCTATTTCATTATGTTTGTGCATGTTCCAAAGATCTAAGTTATTTTTAATCTCGAATGGTCAACTAAAAGGACCAAGGGGGCTTAATTTTTGTGCCTCCAAGCTCATCCTTATAGAAGCCTATGTAGGCCCCCAAACACTGATCAAATTTTCTAGGTTTTGTGAAGTTATTTTGTAGGTTTGAAACCATTGGATATTATAGATTCAAGATAAAAGCTTGGATCAACCACAATATTTGATAAGTACCCTAATATATATTTAGTTTGTTTGGTGTTTGCTTTTGTTCCTTTCTTCTTAAAACCTAGATTGCAAGTAAAGGAAAATATTCGGTTGAATTTCTAGGTATTTGAAAGAATAAAAGCATATAGTGTGCATCTAGGGTTTTTATATTGTTTTTGCATTCCCTTGGACCTGTGCTCAAAGAATTTATTTTGAAATCTTAGGGTTAGACATCATTGAATTATAAGATCATACTAGAGTTAGTTATTATCTTTTTGCATTTTGTGTGTCTTTCATTGTTCTTTCATTTTTAGATTAGTTTAGAAAGGCCAAATAAAAGGTGTATGCTTAATTGACACATTAAAATTTCCAACCCTAAACTTGGAGCAAGTCCTAAAATTATTCTTGGTGAATCCATCCTTTTGTGTCCCTGGGTTTAGAAAATACAACACACGCCTATGGTTAACCTTAGATCCTAGTGAATCTAGCCAAGAATCGTACGTGGCAAGGTAGCTTTCCCTATCTATATCTTTGGTGAACCCAAAGTGAAAACTACCATATTACGTACGATTCTCAATTGGATCCATTGGGATCTAAGGTGAACCATGTGGATGTGTTATACTCTACACTAAAGGACACAAAAGTATTTATTCACTAGGAATAGTTTTAGGATTTGCTCCAAGTATGAGGTGGGAATGTTTACTATGTTAATTAAGCATACACATATTTTTTGGCCTTTCTAAACTAATAAACAAAAATGAAAGAACAATGCAAGACATAAAAGATGCAAAAATATGAGAAATGACCCTAATATAATTCTTCATTTCAATGATGTCTAACCCTAATATTGTAAAATGAAATCTTTGAGCATGGCTCCAAGGGAATGCACAAACAAGATAAAAACCCTAGATGCACACTATATGCTTTTATTCTTTCAAATTCCTAGAAATTCAACCAAATATTTTCCTTTACTTGTAATCTAGGTTTTGAGTAGAAATGAACAAAAGCAAACACCAAATAGCCTAAAGATCTATTAGGGCACTTATCTAATCTAGTGGTTGATACAATATTTATCTTGCATCCAAAATATCCAATGGTTTTAAACCTACAAAATAACTTCACAAATCCTAGAAAATTTAATCAACGTTTGGGGACTTGCTTAGTCCGCCATAAGACTGATATTGGAGGTGCAACATTCAAGCCCACTTTGTCCTTTTAGCTGATCATTTTAAAGAAATTTTATTTTTGACCTTTGGAACATGCACAAAAAGAATGAAACAAATAGATAACAGTGAAATATAATGCATACAGGGTGACCACAATAAAACACTAACATGTAAATATAAAATTAGGGTTTTGGGGTATGAAAATTTTCCCAAATCCCTAATTTAGAAAATTTATCCCCTGTAAATAGGGAGCACAAATTTGGCTGATAAAATTTGTGTGCTATATGGGTGGGGTGTGAATCTAGTTTAGATGCCCCTTTTGGGCCCTGAAATAGTGAAAAACGAACTTGTGAAGCAACTAAAGTAAATACAAAACTTGATGAGCTTATGGAAAAATAAAGGAGAAATGAAGAGGTGGAATAAGCACTCCAAGAAGGTCAATATATCCAATCACCAAGGATCCTCCACTCAATCCCCAAGGTCAACTAACACTAAAGCATAAAACAACAAAACAACTTGTAGTATAAGGGCACTTGTAAACATGAGCAAATGAGTGTGTTAAGAATTAGAATATTAAGAAGAACTATTAGGGTTAAAGAGGGAATCTAATCCTCTATTTATAAGATGTTTGGAAGGAAAAAACAAATAGGAAAGTAAAATTTCAAAGTGGGCAAGGGCCAACACCAAAAATGGATCGACGAAAGGAGGGGTTTTAATGAGAAAACCCCCTTGAATGTCAAATTTGTGCCCTACCATTACAAGCCCGAATTTGAAAATCCAAATTCATGCTTCATATGGATCGGGCATGAATTTGGTAAAGATAAGAAAATAAGGCAAAGGGAGAAGGAAAAAGGGTCCCAAATTTGTACTTAATAAGTTTGGATGGTTGATTAGGGATCTAAGGAAGAATTGACTCATTATGATGGGTCAATTTTTTGTGTCAAAATTTTGCTCCTTCTTTGATGCATTTATGGCCAATTAAATGCATCAATGAAAGATGTATACTCCTATGGGCCAAAGTAGAAAACACACAAAAAAGGGTGGTTGGGTTTGGATACAAGGGTGGTGCAAAAGGGGTGTTAGCCTAAACACCACAAATTTACATGCAAAATGAGGTATTACTACCATTAATGCCTCTATGGCTAGGATACCCCCTCAAGTTTCAAAAGGAATGTAGAATTCCTAAGGAAACTTGAAATGGTGGACCCGAAAGAAAAGAGAGTGACAAACATAAAAAATAAGGTGTCCAACAAAAGAAAGAAGGGAGAAAAATACAAGGGAAATATAAGAGGTTAACTTGTGTTTGTGTTTAATATATATATATATATTATGTAGTAAAAAAAAAATTATGTATATATATATATATATATATATATATATATATATAAAAAAAAATATAATAATAATATTTAGTTGTATATAAAACATTATATTAAAATAAATAATATATATGTATAAAAAAAAAAAAAAAAAAAAAAAAAAAAAAAAAAAAAAAAAAAAAAAATATATTATATATATATATATATATATATATATATATATATATATATATATATATATATATATAGTAACAAGATAATCACAAATAGAATGAATGTAATCTAACATGCAAGCTAAAATGAATGTAAAGTGAAATGCATGGATGAGATGATGGAAAAATAAAAAGCTAAACAATGAAAGAGAGAAGAAATATAGAAGAAGAAGAAAGAAAAATCTCCAAAAGGTCAAAGGAAACAAAATAAATAGAGCAAAACTCTATGAGGATGTATGATCGCAAATGGCTGAATGGAGGTTACCCCTCGCTAGTGGCCATGAACCTATTTTGGAAGAGTGTTATGCTCACAAACATGGACAAGTGGAGTGGTACCTTGATATAGGTGAAGTGCTCATTGATGGCCATAGAAAAGGAGAGATATACCCACTAGGATGTATGCTCATAAATGGTTGAATGGAGGTTACCCTTCGCTTGTGGCCATGAAGCTATCTATTATGGGGTGTTGTAATGATATGATTGATTTGCCAAAGCGAGTACTACAAGATAGGAGTATAGTTCTTAAAAATTGAATTGAGTGAGGCATAACCTATGTGTGTGTGCTAGAAAATGAAGATAATAAATAGATACGAAGAAGAATAATTGTATGTGTGTGTGCTCTTATTGAAATTTTAAGGAAGAGATGTGCATAATATAGTCGATGGACATATGAACACCATAAAGGATATTCATGTGATATCTATCCTATCCCATGAGGATCCCTTAATAATCAAAAGATCAAGAAGAAGAGGGTGTGAACAATAAGCAAGATTCACAAATAGAAGAAAGAATGTGTATCCTTATCATGATGAAAAGGAGAAAAGGAAAAACACACAAAGGGCAAGGATATACATAAGAAAACTATATTCCTTGACTTGGGGAGGATAAAAATATGATCATTAAAACTTTCAAGGCCAAGGAATAAAAAACAACATGAGTGAATGCAATGATGGAAATGCATGGATATGATCTCTAGGTTGGGGATTCTCTAGGCATAAGAGCCCTAATGTGAGTGCAATGCATGTGAGTTACGATCTAACTAGGTGTCATCACTTACCATTGTCATGAAATCCCAAAGAATCTATTTGATCAAACAGTCATGTAGGTATGAACAAACAAAAATGCAATTATGACAAGTAGAATGCAAAGTAGAATGTTAGGCAAAACATGTAAAATATGATAGGTAGTCATCTAATATGAACAATTAAACCAAATGTAGTATGAAATCTAAGCTAAATGTAATATGAAGATACATAGTTCCAAGTTATGCATAGTATATCTTTAGATACATTATATTCATTGGTTCTTTAACTTTATACCATCCAAATAAGCCAAGCGACAGGCCCTTGAATCAAACTTGGTTTTTATGAGAAAGAGGCTTAACCAATTAGGTTGAAATTTACCTTTAAGATTTGATCAAGCATTGGTGTTCTTCTAATATTTCTTAGGGACAAGGTCCCTAACTTCAAAATAATGATTACAAAATCTCTTGGAATAAGATCACTTGAGCCTATTCTGATAGGCTCACAAATGCTCTAAGGCATGAATACACTTTTCATCCAGCAACTCCAATTGATTCAAATGATCTAAGCTATAATCATCACTGACTGAGGTATCTTGTAGCAATATGCACAATGAAGGAACCTCTAGATCAAATGGAAAGACTACCTCAATACCATAGACTAAGACATACAAAGAGGCACCTATAGAAGTTTATACATTGGTGCGATAGGTCCACAGAATTGGATAAAGTTGGATATGCCAGTCATGATTGATATTACTAACCAACTTATTGAGGATCTTGATCAAAGACTTGTTGGATACTTTGGCTTGTTTGTTACCCTGAGGGTAATATGGAGTTAAACATTTGTGTTGAATCTTGTACTTAGCATAAATTTTATGGATATTCGTGTTCTTGAAAGGAGTGTTATTTTCATAAACGATCATAAAACGAATCCTAAACCTACAAAGGATCTAGTTAAAGATGAACCTGAAAACCTAAGCTCCAGTCATCGTGGCCAGGAGTATGACTTTGATCCATTTAGTAAAATACTTTGTCACTATTATTATAAAATTATGAACATTAGACAACATAGGGTTAATCTTCATGATGATGTCCAATATTCACATGGAAAATGACCAAGGGGAAGAAATAACCAAAAGGTGTTGAGAAGGAGCATGAATAAAGTTGTCATGTCATTAACACTTGTCACAACATCGAACATGATCGCATGCCTATTTCTCCATAGAAGGCCAATAGTACCCCATCCAAAAGAGTTTTATAATAATGGCATTACCACTAAAATGGCCTCCACATGATCCTTCATGAGCCTCACTAAGATCTAGATGGGCTTCATCGGATTTAAGGCATCATAAGAGGTTACCTTCAAAAGAATTTCAATACAAAGTATTTCAAATTATGATGAGTCAACATGCTATTTTATACAAAATATTACGTTGATTGTAATTTAAACCATCATGAATCGAACCATCCTTAACAAAATTAAAGACATTGGTATACCATGGTTCATATGAGGAAGCTTTGATGGTCAAAACATCTAACAAAACAATATAGGAACCAAGAAACACAGGATCCTAGATTTGTGTAATGATAATTGACCATTGATCATCATCCAACTCTAAATAAAATAAGGAAGCAACAACAACCATGGCATTCGCATGGTAGTTGGAGGATATAGGGATAGACTCTATGGTTACCTAATCGAATGTGGATAAAAGCCTAGTGACAATCTTTATATATTTTTAGCTTGACCACAAGTTGAGAGTCATTGTTGGAAATATTGAGTGTATTGAGTTGTCATTGATGTCAAAGGATGCTTGGTACTCAAGGCAGAAATATTCTTCAAAGTTGATGAGGTTTTAAGGTTGGACAAATTATTACAAAGGAAGTTTATTGCAAAGAAGGAAGATAATTATTTCTAACTATTATAATATTTAAATATTATAAAGATATGGACAAAGGCTTGAGCAAGGACATATTTAATATTTCAAAGGAATAAAGGTTTAAAGACAAAAGGGTTTAATATATCAAAGGACCAAAGGTTTTAAAAATAATATTATAATATTTAATTTGAATATTCAAATGGGTTTAATTTTAAAAGGCACTAGGAGCAAGCATAAAAGTCAAAAATCAAAGCACCAAAGTCCATGGTGAAAATGAAAAGACACATATAAATGGAGAAGCAAAAATCATATCCAATGGGAAATGTTTTAATAGTGTGATTCGATATTATTCCAACACATTATTTTCAGTGAGCGAAGAGGGCAGGGAGCACAGTGACAAAGTTCGTCATTGGATGAAATCAGAAGGAGATAAATAATTGGTTGTGCATCTTGGTTCCCACCTGTTGGTGTGTCCCAATTGGTTGGTTGGTACTTGGTAGGGCACTTTTGTGTAGAGAGATAGAGGTTCGAATCCCGTCATGAGGTTTTTGCCATGTGACTTTTTGGTTGGAGGATAAAGTTGCGAAGGATACAAATATTACCGTCGAGCCCTTAGGTTTCACCCGCTAGGCTAGCTTAGCTGGTCGAAGGTCCTTTGGGAGAGCGTTGCGTTGGGCAAGGTGAGGAGATTGAATCTTTTGTACAAATTTTTGATAGTTTAGTTTTTTGAGGTAAGGGCAATAATGTTTTAATTCTTATTAAGTGGGAGTCATAAGGTACAACATTAATAATTATTTTGTATATTTTGTTTTGAGTTAGTGGGAGTCATAAGGTGTATGAGGATAAATTGAATATTGTCATTCGCACATTGTGTTAGGTGTATTGGGATAAATTGAAGATTATCATTTGCACATTGTGTTAGGTGTATTGGGATAAATTGAATTTTGTCATTTTCACATTGTATTAGGTGTATTGGGATAAATGGAAAATTATCTTTTGCATGTGATGTGAGGGTGTTGTAAGGCATATTGAGATAAATTAAAATTTATCTTTTGTATATTGTGAAAGTAGGAGTTATAATGTGTGATTATGGTTTAATTTTTAAATGTATTTTTGCATGGTAGAAGAAGGAAATTTAAGGGCTTAGTCACTACTAAAAGCTTTATTTTGGGAGACTAAAAAGGAGTCATAAAACATTTTTTTCAAGCCTTATTGTGCATATCATTTTGAGAAGGGTTTTATTGTGGATGATTTGAAAGAGAGATTTACTAACTAGGTTTTGATTGGGACAAGAAATAGAAATTATTTTTGAAGCAGGTTTTGAAGGCACATCATCATCAAGGCAGTTTTAGAGGTATGGTGATTTAATTCCTTCTTAAGGTGGTTGAGTTGTCATATTTTTGGAAAAGTAAGGATTGATTGAGTGTGCATTTCTTTGATAGAAATTGGAAATAAAAGTGCAAGAGTTTGAAAGTAAATTTTATGTGCATTAGTGATTGATTGAATATGGGAGTAATGGTGAATTATTGTTGAATGAAATTTGAAATATATGTGCTAGGGTTTGAGAACAAAGTTATGCATTATTTTTGAATGAAATTGGAAATATATGTGCTAGGATTTGAGAATAAAGTTGTGCTTTATTATTGAATGAAATTGGAAATATATGTGCTAGGGTTTGAGAACAAAGTTGTGCATGAATTTGAAAATATACTAGCAAGGGTTTGAGAGCAAATTGGTGCATTAAATTTGAGTCATATTGGGAATGAACTTGCAAGGGTTATAGACCAATCTTGTGAAGCAAATCTATGCATTAGTTTTGAGTGATATTGGAAATAAATTTGCAAGGGCTATATAGCAAGTATGTGCATTGGTTTTGATTAATTTTGGAAGTGCATAAGAAGGTCAACTATCAAATGCTAGACTAGAGTATTCTTTTGAATGCAATGAATGTGAGACATGTGAAAGCAACAAACTTAATGAATGTGAAAGAACATACTGAATATTTATAATGCATATCATTCTCTATATGTTCATGAAGAAAAAGAATACTAGGTAGAATATGTTAGACTTACTTTAGTCAAAGAAAGAACTTTTGGGAAATATATATGCAATTTTTTCTATGCAAGAATTAGGAATGGTTGAATAGGTTTTGTGAGCAAGTTGAGCAGATTTTGTGAGAAGATTGAGCAGATTTTGTGAGCAGGTTGAGCAGGTTTTGTGAGTTGGATTTGAGAGCATATTTGAGCAGGTTATTGAGGTGTATTTGAACTAGTTATTGAGGCAGATTTGAGTAGGATTGAGGTAGATTTGAGCAGGTTTATGAGCAAATTTAAGTAGATTTTATGAGAAAATTAGAGCAAGCCTTGTGATTAGGCTTGGAGTAGATTTGAGCAAGCCTTATGAGTAGGCATGGAGTATATTTAAGAAAGCCTTGGAAGTAGGATTGTAGAATATTTGAGAAAGCCTTGTGAGTAGGCTTGGAGTAGATTTGAGAAAGCCTTATGAGTAGCATGGAGCATATTTGAGCAAGCTTTATGAGTAGGCTTAGAGCATACTTAAGCAAACCTTGTGAGTAGGCTTGGAGTAGATTTGAGTAGGCTTTGGAGTAGACTAGAGCAAATGGGATTGGTGTCTCCTATGGATAGAGGTCCATAAACTAGAGCAAAGGGGATTGGTGTCTCCTATGGATAGAGGTCCACGAACCAAAGCAAAGGGGATTGGTGTCTCCTATGGATAGAGGTCCATGAACTAGAGCAAAGGGTATTGGTGTCTCCTATGGATAGAGGTCCACAAACTTGAGCATAGGGGATTGGTGTCTCCTTTGGGTTTGTGCCCATAAACATTGTAATAGGGAATTGGTTCTCAAGAGATTTATTGAGAAAATTTATAAGAAATATTTTCTTCGTGGACATAGCCCACATTGGGTGAACCATGTTAAATTTGTGTCTCTTATATGTGTGATGATCTATGCATTTTTTCATTATTGCAATTGATAATATTGGATAATACTACTTTGGAAAGAAAAGTAAAAAGTTTTATCTTATATTGTTCACCCCCATCTCAGTATAAGCTTGTGTGCTTCAATTGGCATCAAAGTGAGTTCCTTCGTGAAATCCTAACAACTTGAAGGAAGATATTATAGAAACACACATGGCTCATAAGGAAGGTTTTTCATCAAATAAGGCTCCATTGTTGGATGGGACTAACTATGCTTTCTGGAGTGTGAGGATCAAGACTTATTTGATGGCACATGGATATGATACATGGAAATATATTGAAAATGGATTCACACCATCTAAAACTCCTCCTAAAAATACAAGTGGTAAGAAACCATATGAAGATAATGCCAAGGAAAGGAATGTAATTTCGAGTGGGTTATGTGAATCAGAGTTTGTGAAAGTCATGCAATGTACTTAAGAAAAATAAAGGTGGTATAAGTTATAGAGAACATATGAAGGAGATGACAAGGTCAAAATGGCAAAACTTCAAACACACAAAAGGAATTTTGAAGACTTGAATATGAAATATGATGAAGATAATGATATGTATCTACTTTGTGTTGATGAGGTTGTCAAAACTATTCATGGACTTGGAGAAAATATTGAAGAATCTAGTATTGTTCAAAAAATATTGAGGTCACTCCCTATGAGGTATGATGCAAAGGTTTTAGAAATAGAAGAGATGAAGGATCTCAAAACTTTAAGCATAGATGAGCTACATGGAATTCTCATAGCCTATGAGATGAGGATAAAAAAAGAACAAACATAAAAAATAGAGGTAGCATTCAAAGCTTCAAAGAAGAAAAATAATAAAGAACTGTAACAACCCTCAGTTAATTAACTATGTTTTTGTCTATTTTATTTGTAATAATATGATATTGTTGATCTTATTATGGTTGCAGGTGCACGTGTCACCGATAAAAAGAGCATTTTAAGAAAAGTGTACCTTCTCTTGATGGTATATAAAGAGTTTTGATAGAAGGTAAATTGAGAAAATGATGAGTTGCGGGGTATTTACCATTGTTAGGATCGAGAATCCTACTGACAATACATCTGCCAACGGTCCATGTAGTTGCATTCATGTAGCTGCATCATAGGGTTTTGTGTGTTTTTATTATGAATAATATGAAAATATATAAATATATATATATATATATATATATATATGAATAAATATATATAAATAAAATTATAAAATAAAGTATTAATTAGTAAATAAATAAAATAAAATAAAAACATGATAATTATAAAGAAAGATTAAAAAATAATAATAAATAAATATATATATATAAAATAAAATTAAACAAAATAAAAATCAACTATGGTGAAGTGGTGTAACGCATTCATATTGAACCATCTAGCATGCTTCATTTCAGAATTTATACATGGAAGTTACAGGTGTTGTATATGGTGTTAGTATCCTTAATTATATATTAAGATAAGGAAAACTGGAACATCATCTCTTCGTCTTAAGGAAAACTTCATGTTGCTATTTCGGTACGAGTAACAGAAAAGGGAG
Source organism: Wollemia nobilis (assembly GCA_028583015.1). NCBI lineage: Eukaryota > Viridiplantae > Streptophyta > Pinopsida > Araucariales > Araucariaceae > Wollemia > Wollemia nobilis. The sequence goes on from JAQPPZ010001217.1 coordinate 121,184, forward strand.
AAGCTAATCATTTCAGGTCAAATCTCTGGTATAGTGTATGTGATTGGAACATTTCTATGTTTTTGCTTAACAATAGAGCTAATTGATATTCACAGAGAAATATTACATATACTAAATTATTACTGTGCATGTTAGTGGTGAATGACTAAATTTATTAATTTATGTGTGACTATTGAGAACTATTAAGTGGAATTAAAAATGAAATTGCATTATCTATGCACATGATATAATTAGATTGCATGCATATGTAGAAGGCCGCTTTGATTCCCCACTCATTATAAAAAGTAAATCTACAATGGACGTTGTTAAATATGCGTAAAGGGTAAACTCCAGTTCAATAAGAAATTATGGCATCGTCAAGGGCATCGCTCGTATGCCGTAGATATAAGTTCAACCTTCTCATATGTTTAAAACTTCTTACATTTCATAACTATGTATAAGTTGTAGATGTTTTCAACAAAGTGAGGAGTATTGAAGATTTTATCAATGTTGAAGAGTTGTCTATGGGTATTTGTGTTTGATATTGTTGTAACGGGATTGGGTTGGGTTATAAGATAATACCTAGCTTACCAATAACCAGCTATCATTCTACAATGGTATGGGGGAATCTAATGACATTCTATACTTGAGCTTTATTGTGCACGGTGTATTTATTCTGCGTAGAATGCCTGGATTGCATGTACGATCTAAAGATTGTATAGTGAATTGGTTAAAATCCAAATGTCTCTGCTAATGCTTGGTTTTGAAAATAATGTATAGTGATGTTTGATAAGAATATAGTTAAATTCTAGTGTCAATAATGAAAAATTAGATAGGAGTTATAATTTTATATTATACTTTAAAACACTTAAGTATTGCTCGTTCGTATTCAAATAATCAACTAGAACATAGTCTACCCTTCAATGAATATACAATTGGTTATATATATACATAATAATTAAGTAATTGATATACTTTGCACTATATTTTATTTCTGATGGTAAAGCACACCCTCTTAGATTGTTGTTTCTGCCTGCTCTAGAGAATGGATGTTGACCCTGCTAAGTAAAACAAGTATCGTTAAAGTAAAATATCTATAGCTCTAAAAGGCCAATCTATTTTAATTCCAAAGTACACTTTTTCGTGTGCACCCTTGTTCCAAAATAAAATATAGCTTAAAAATTTGTTACCAATAGTGTAGACCAATAATTACCTAATTAAAGTATGATGCTGGTAAAGTGTGATTGTAGAAATTTTAGAATTGAAAATGTTTCATGGGATCACTTGTAAAATAATTTATTTCAGAATGCTAGGGGTGGGGATTTATTTAGACATTTAACATGATGACCCTAATATTTTCCAAAGGTGGGGTAGGTGTGAATCATGATATTGGATAGTGATAGATTAAATATTTCTTTTTAAGTGTTGGGTACTATGTCAAAGAAGAATAACTTGAAGTATCATGCTTCTCCCAAGGAAGCACCAATTTTTAGCAAGGACTAGTGAAATGTTCAATAGCATAATCTGCACCTTAAACACATTATACCCAGTAGTTGTATGGTGGTAGTTTACATGGCTTCACATAAGATTTAAGTCCCAGATTTTTAAGGAAAAAAATATATATAGGAAAAAAAATTTGCATGCGATAAAGTCGTGCTTCTCTATTTCATAAAAGTGGTGCCTCTCTTATGTTCGTAAATTTGTGTAAGTCTAAAATGTGTTGCCTCCACTACAAAAATGGTTTCATATGAGCCAGATACATTATGATCTTACTAGGATCAAGTTGGGAATGCATTTGCTTAGAACCCTACAACGCAGCCAATTATGGATCATATCAACTAAAAGGAGATCATGGAAAATATTTACTTCAAAATATTTCAAACACGTCAAAACCTTTACTACTTATTAACGAATTAAATATTAGGAAAAGTGTAGGTTTGAATTCAAAAGATAATTATGTTTAAAGTTACGTAATATTAATATTATGGTCTAGAAGGAAGTTAGTATTTCTATTGAGATTAAATTCCAAAGTAATTTAGTCGATATTTCTTAATTTTCAGAATTGTTTGTTTTTTTCCTTACTATATTTTAATATTGTATATAAAAAGGTTTGTTCTTAAGTTTTCGGGTTTATATATACTTTATGGGATAACATAAAAATTCATTATGTTTTTACATATTATTATGTTCTAGGTTTAATAATATTTTAATACCAAAATTACTGATAAAAGCTAAAAATATTTTTACACTCAATCATGAGTAGGAAATCCCTACCCTTTAGCATGCAAGTATAACCTATAAATAGTAGAAAAATAAAGAAAATAAATTCTAGATTATGGGTAGAACAATATTTGATGTTATCAATATAGATGATTGTGGGAAGACAGACATCTTTATTCAGAGATAACTGAACTCTTTATGAGAAGGTCAAGATGGGAGGTAAAGGAGGATGAAATGGATGTCACTCTTAGGTTATCACCTGGTAGTATGGATAGGTGCTTCTTGAGATTGAAACGATTGAGGGTTATCCAAGGATAATATGAAATGGGACATCAAGTCATTAATCAAATCAAGACAAACAACACCAAGTCTTTTACCAGGATATTGGTGGACCCTAGATGAACTCTAGGGTAGGTGAATGCTTGTCTAGCTCATGCATGCTCACACTATTTCTTACATTGTATTTAGTCATGGTAATATTTGGGGAAAATATGCATCCAACCTCTAGGTGAAATGGGCCCTAGAGGATAAAACCCTACCTAAACTTGGATTCTCAAGATGAGAAATTTATTTCACCTATGGCAATGAATAGTGGGATCTGGCCAGTCTCAATCTCTTGGATTTTTTGACTACAGTGAAATAGGTGCCTAAGAAGAATTTGCATGCCTTGTACTCTAATAAATATTAAGATTTGTTGAATTTTTTTATTTTGTGGGCTTGATAAGGGACAACCAAGTAGGTAGGACTTGGGTTGTTACAAGAACAAGAATCAAGGGATGAATTAAGTAGTGAAGAAGAGGTTAACTTTGTGAGAATAAATAAGAAGGGTTTAAGAAAACACAAAAGTATGCAGACTATGAAATATTTTAGCCGTGGTAACGTTGGTCACTATGCATCTAATTATCTACAAAATGGAGGTAGTAGCAGTGAAGAAGAAAATGATTATAAGAAAAATAAGGAAAGAAAGTTTTATTATGAAAAGAAAAATAGGCACGGTCAAGGCAAGCATGAAAAGAAGATCTTTCAAAGGCACAAGAAGAGTTTTTATGTTGAAGAAGTAGTGCTTCAAGTGACAGTGATGAGAACCTCTCTACTAGTGAAAAGGAAGAAATCCTATTTTTGGCCATGGAAGAGAATTAAGATGCTCATGTTTACAAATACCAATAAGAAGAGAATGATCTTGTGATTAAAGACCTTGAAAAAGAGAAAGATTCAAAAAATGAAGAAGAAACCATGATTAAAATAGAGGAGAAACTTATTGCTACTCTTGGAGAATTGAAAAGGGTTAGAAAGAAGAATTCAGAATTGAAGGCTCAAGTTCAAGAGGATGAAAAAACAAATACAAAGCTCCTACAAGATCTCATAGACTTAAAAGTGAAGGTTGAAGAGGTAAAGAAATTTGAAGAATGTATGGCTGAACAATTAAATGCAAAAGAGCTAGAATATGAAAGACTAGAACATGAAGCTGAAATGCTTAGGAAGGGACTTGAAAATATAATAATAAGATATATTAGTTTAGGAAAAACTCAAAATATTTGGATGATATTATCAAAACATAGAGATCTTCATTTATGAAGACTGGACTTTGTTATGAGGAAGGTCAAGAGGTACAAGAAGAGGAGTCAAGATCAAAATAAATAGAAGTATCAAAGAAGGTATTTGAAGAAGAGCCTAAGACCTATACTGATAAGTTGAGAAGCGAAAGCATAAAAGAGGAAGAAAACAATGCACCATAAAGGAATATGGACTATCACAAGAAAAGCAAAGAAAGAACCATGTGATCATATCCTCCAAGGCAAGATGAATATATCTTCCAAGGTTATTGCTACTCATGTAATATTTTTGGTCATAAAGTTATACATTGTAGGGTTCATTGTAAGAATTATTATGATTTCACCAAGAGAAATTTCAAGCCATTTGCATATTTCAAGGACTACAACATCAAGTGTTACAATTGCAATAATTTTGGGCATAGAGCAAAGTGGTGTAGAACAGAATTTTCGAAACTTCCAAAGATAAGCAAGAAAATGATGCTCAAAATGTTCAAAGATGTATGACTTCAAAATTTTGAAAAAATATTAAAAAATAAGAAGAGCATTGTAAGTTGGGAGAATTTACTCCCATCCCAAAATTAATCACCTCAAGAAAAGGAGGTGGTAAGGGGGCTATGCTAACTGTCTTATTTTTATCCCAAAAGAGCCCTTTGCCATTGATGTCAAAGGGGAAGAAAATTCAGTAAGGGAGAGCAGCTTGTCAGGGGACGCAGATTGGAAATCCGGTTGCAGTAAAAGGAAATTTTTTATAGGGTTGACATCAATGACAAAGGTGGAAATTGTTGGAAATATTGAGTATATTGAGTTGTCATTGATGTTAAAGGATTCATGGTACTCAAGGCAGAAATATTCTTCAAGGTTGATGAGATTTTAAGGTTGGACAAATTATTACAAAGGAATTTTATTGCAAAGCAAGACAATTGTTTTCAAGGATTATAATATTTAAATACCAATATTTAAATATTATAAAGAGATGGATAAAGGCTTGAAGAAGGAAAGATTTAATATTTCAAAGGAACAAAGGTTCAAATATTTTTCAAATGGACAAAGGTTTAAAGATAAAAGGATTTAATATACCAAAGGACCAAAGGTCTTAAGAATAATATTATAATATTTAATTTAAATATTCAAATGGGTTTAAGTTTAAAAGGTGTCAAGGGCAAGAAAAAAGTCAAAAATAAAAGCACCGACGCCCATGGTGAAAATGAAAAGACACATATAAATGGAGAAGAAAAATTCATATCCAATGGGAAAGGTTTTAATCATGTGATTCGATATTATTCCAGCGCTTTGTTTTTAGCGAACGAAGAAGGCAAGGAGCACAGTGACAAAGTTCATCATTGGACGAAATCAAAAGCAGATAAATAATTGGTTGCGCGTCTTGGTTCCCACCTATTGGTGTATCCCAGTTGGTTGGTTGGTCCTTGGTAGGGAACTGTTGTGCAGAGAGACAGAGGTTCGAATCCCGTCATGAGGTTTTTGCCATGTGACTTTTTGGTTGGAAAATAAAGTTGGTAAGGATACAAATATTATCGTTGAGCCCTTAGGTTTCACCCGTTGGGCTAGCTTATCTGGTCGAAGGTCCTTTGGGAGAGCATTGCATTGGGTAAGGTGAGATCAAATCTCTTGTACAATATTTTGATAGTTTGGTTTTTTGAGGTAATGGCAATAATATTTTAATTCTTATTAAGTGGGAGTCATAAGGTGCAACATTAATAATTATTTTGTATATTCTATTTTGAGTTAGTGGGATTCATAAGGTGTATGAGGATAAATTGAATATTATCATTCACACATTGTGTTAGGTGTATTGGGATAAATTGAAGATTGTCATTTGCACATTGTGTTAGGTGTATTGGGATAAATTGAAGTTTATCATTTGCACATTGTATTAGGTGTATTGGGATAAATGGAAAATTGTATTTTGCATTTGATGTGAGGGTGTTTTAAGGCATATTGATATAAATTAAAATTTGTCTTTTGTATATTGTGAAAGTAGAAGTTATAAGATGTGATTATGGTTTAATTTTTAAATGTGTTTTTGCACAGTAGAAGAAGGAGATTTAAGGGCTTAGTCACTACTAAAAGCTTTATTTTGGGAGACTAAAAAGGAGTCATAAAATTTTTTTTTCAAGCCTTATAGTGCATATCATTTTGATAAGGGTTTTATTGTGGATGATTTGAAAGAGAGATTTACTAACTAGTTTTTGAGTGGGACAAGAAAGGAAAATTATTTTTGAAGTAGGTTTTGAAGGCACATCATCATCAAGGTAGTTTTAGAGGTATGGTGATTTAATTCCTTCTTAAGGTGGTTGAGTTTTCATATGTTTGGAAAAATAAGGATTGATTGAGTGTGCATTGCTCTGATAGAAATTAGAAATAAAAGTGCAAGGGTTTAAAAGTAAATTTGATGTGCATTAGTGACTGATTGAAGATGGGAGTAATGTTGAATTATTGTTGAATGAAATTGGAAATATATGTTCTAGGGTTTGAGAACAAAGTTGTGCATTATTGTTGAATAAAATTAGAAATATATGTGCTAGGGTTTGAGAACAAATTTGTGCATTATTGTTGAATAAAATTGGAAATATATGTGCTAGGGTTTGAGAATAAAGTTGTGCATTATTGTTGAATAAAATTGGAAATATATGTGCTAGGGTTTGAGAACAAAGTTGTGCATGAATTTTGAAAATATACTAGCAAGGTTTTGAGAGCAAATTGGTGCATTAACTTTGAGTCATATTGGGAATGAAATTGCAAGGGTTATAGAACAATCTTGTGAAGCAAATCTATGTATTAGTTTTGAGTTATTTTGGGAATAAATTGGCAAGGACTATAGACCAATTTTGTGAAGCAAGTATGTGCATTGGTTTTGATTAATTTTAGAACTACATAAGAAGGTCAACTATCAAATACTAGACTAGAGTATCCTTTTGAATGCAATAAATGTGATACATGTGCAATTGATAGACTTAATGAATGTGAAAGAACATACTGAGTATTTGTAATGCATATTGTTCTCTATATGTTCATGAAGAAAAATAATTCTGGATAGAATATCTGAGTTACTTTAATCAAAGAAAGCACTTTTGGGAAAGATATATGCAATTATTTCTATGCAAGAATTAGGAATGGTTGAGTAGGTTGAGCAGATTTTGTGAGAAGGTTGAGTAGAGTTTGTGAGAAGATTGAGTAGAGTTTATGAGTAGGATTTGAGAGTAGATTTGAGTAGGTTATTGAGGTATATTTAAACAGGTTATTGAGGTTGATTTGAGTAGGATTGAGGTAGATTTGATCAGGTTTCTGAGTAGGTTTTATGAGTATATTTGAGTAGGTTGTATGAGCATATTGGAGCAAGTCTTATGAGTAGGATTGGATCAGATTTGAGCAAGCATTATAAGTAGGAATGGAGAAGATTTAAGAAAGCCTTAGAAGTAGGCTTGGAGCATATTTTAGCAAGCCTTGTGAGTAGGCTTGGAGCAGATTTGAGCAAGACTTGTGAGTAGGCATGGAGCAAATTTGAGCAAGCCTTGTGAGTAGGCTTGAAGTAGATTTAAGCAAACCTTGTGAGTAGACTTAGAGTATATTTGAGTAGGATTTAGGTAAGACAAGAGCAAAGGGGATTTGTGTCTCCTATGGATAGAGGTCCACAAACCAAAGTAAAGGGGATTGGTATTTTCTATGGATAGAGGTCCACAAACCAAAGCAAAGGGGATTGATGTCTCTTATGAATAGAGGTCCACGAACCAGAGCAAAGGGGATAGTGTCTCCTATGGATAGAGGTCCATGAACCTAAGCAAAGTGTATTGGTGTCTCCTATGGATAGATATCCACAAACTTGAGCATAGGGATTGGTATCTCCTTTGGGTTGGTACCCATAAACATTGTAATAGGGAATTGGTTCCCAAGATATTTGTTGAGAAAATGTATAAGAAATATTTTCTCCATGGACGTAGACCACATTGGGTGAACCACGTTAAATCTATGTCTCTTATGTGTATGATGATCTATAAATTGTTTCATTATTGCAATTGATAATATTGGATAATACTACTTTGGAATGAAAAGTAAAATATTTTATCTTATACTATTCACCTCCTCCTTCTCAGTATAAGCTTGTGTTCTTCAACCAAAGACCAAAAGAACTCTAAAATTGAAGGCTAATGCTACTCTAAGTCCAAGGATCAAGGCTTCATATTCAATAGTGTTATTTGTGTAATAAAAATGAAGCTTGAAGGAAATGAGGATGTGTTATTTTTATGGGGTAACTAGAATGAATCCAGCACCAACACCCTTCATGCATCGGGATCCATCAAAAAACAAAGTCTAGGACTCTAGCTCTTTAGCCTCTATGCCAAAGCACTTATTGAGAAAATTGATGACCAAAGGAAGGGCAACTTCTAGGGGAGTAGAGGCTAATTGATCACTAATCATTTGATCCTTGATAGCATTCTAACCTATGAAAGTTAGGTCAAACTCACTATGGGATAAAACCCACTTAGTAGATTGATGTGGAAGGTGGGGTTTAGACATTAAGAAATGCAAAGGATCAAAATTTGCAACTACCAATATCTTATGGCTAAGTATGTAGTGTTTTAACTTCTAGGATGCACACACCATAGCAAATAAAAGCTTCTCTAAGGGAGTGTACTAGGTTTCATAGTTGGCCAAGGTTCTACCGATATAGTAGATAGATCACTCTTTGTTTTTATCATCATGTTGAGCCAACAAGGCTCATAAATCATGAGTTTTGGTTGGTATGTAAAGCATTAAATGCTTATCCGATAGAGTTAAAACTAAAATAAGTAGGGAAGTGAGATACCGTTTGAGTTCATCAAAAGCTTGTTGACACTCAAAATCCCACTGGAACATGATATCTTTCTTAAGAAACTTAAGAAAGGGCCAAAACTTATCAGTTAACTAGGCTATGAACTAATGAATAGCTTGAAGCCAACCCTAAAAGCTACACAACTCTGTCAAGGTACAGGGAAGAGGTATGTTAGTGATAGATACTATTTTAGTGGGCTCCACTTTGATACCTCGACTAGAAATGATTAAACCTAAAAAATTGTTAGATGTGACTCCAAATACACACTTGGAGGGTTTAAGATAAACCTTAAACTACTAAAGCCTTTCAAAAATTCATCTAAGATCATGAACATGATCCTATCAATGCATGGAACAACCCAAAAGATCATCCACATAGTCCTAAAAAATATCATGCATCATGTCATGAAAAATATAAGTCATAACCCTCTGATATGTGGAACTAGCATTTTTCAAGCCAAAAGGCATGACTTTATAGTAAAAGGTACCCCATGGTGTGATGAAAATTGTCTTGGACTAATCCTTAGGGGCAACCATGATATGATTATATCCTGAGAAACCATCCGTGAGATAGCATACCACATTTTGTGGTGAAATTAATGATCTGATCTATGTCAAGTAAGGGAAAATCATCCTTGGGACATGTTAATTTAATGTCAAAAAAGCTGGTACATATCCTCATTATTTCATCTTTTTAGCCATTGGAACGATGTTGGAGATACAATCAAAATAGTCGATAGCTTTTATAAAATTGATGTCGAGTTGTTGGAGCTCCTCCTTGACCAAAAGGATGAACATAGAATGCATATTCCTAAGTTTCTATTAATAGGCTTAGCACTAGGGTGAACTACCAAATGATCCATAACAAGGGAGGGATCAAGTGTAATACCTCAGGTCTACTCACTTGATTGTCTATATACACAAGTAAACATTTTTAATCAAAACACAATAAATTTAGTTCACACCCAACAATTTATTAGTACATAGGTATATAGATATTCATTTCAAGGTATTTGATTGTTGTAGACAGTCCCTTAAACCTTCAATATTGGCCAAATATCGTAGTAGGTGCCATCATGTGAACACATTCATCTCCTTTGATAGATTTCTATGTTCATAGCATGGGGTTGTCCTTCTAGGGCCCATAACACCTAAAATGGTGGACACATAGTTCCTAGCCCATAGCATGGTGTGTTTTGGGTTTCCTTTCCCAAAAGTTTACCTGAAGTACATATGACTTAACTTAACTCCTCCATGCTACGGTCTAGCATTTAGTATGCCTGTGCCTAGCTAAATACCCACCTTCTCTAGATTTAGCTAGGGCCCACCATTTCTCTAGCTCGAGACCAGATATATCATACTATGTTGTGAATGATAAAGTGTTATCCCATTCCAACACTCGCTGGAACTTTTAGCTCTAAGGTTTAGCTACTCCTAAATATTTAAAAAAATCTGCTAATGATTCCCCACTTGAGCATAGAACATGGGTTACCCTCACGTACCACTCGCATATCATTCTAGAGAGAGTGTCCCATTCCACTCCTCGTTACTTGTTCAAGGTAATAGAAGCTACTCATCCTGGGTAGAATTGCCTGAAAATGACTTAATACAATTCACAATATTTGCCTTCCTGCAAATATCAGTATTGGTTGGTTGCTCATCCTTCTCGATGTAGCATCATTGTTTTTTTGAACATCATCTTTTTTGATGGTTAAACATCATTTTTTTTTTTTACCTTCTATAGGGACCAGTATTTGGTTTAAACTCAATTTTTACTATCCTTTTGATGGATTTAGATTGAAGTTTAAGATTTATGCTTGCAAGGATAATGTAGATATTTTCATGGTGGAAGTGGCTCTAGTTATTCATCAACAAGTATAAATTTGATATTTTAATATTTTCATCTATGATGTATACCTATAAAGGTAATAAACTTGCAAATAAAATATCGTATTCCCATTTAAGAAAACTCTTTTAATAAAGGCACTTCATTCTCCTTGAAGAACTAGTAGTACTGGTAGTAATTTGGACTAAAGGCTGATGCAGGTTTGATTATGAGTATCTTTGTTTCATTGAAAGATTATATGGATGGTAATTTTCTTTCCTTATTCATCTTCTATTTTAACTATTCACAACTTTACAAAAATAAAAAATCTATCCTTTATAAATAAATCAATGAATAACTTAAGTATTCAATAATAAACAAATATACTTCTATGCATACTAAAACACATTTGTAAAATAAAACTCCTATACTATATTCTTGGATGTTCAATGATAAAAAGAATATAAAACCAAGTTTCTTTTCTTAATTTACAATTTCCTTATTATCATATTTAAAAACCCACAATTTTTTCTTACTTTATATGTAAAGGAAATCTACCTAATCACTTATTATTATTTCTATGAAACCCCTAGAGACAACGTAACTTAGAGTTTTAAAGCTATTTTAAGCATTTACTCAACAACATCATCTTTTTTAAAAATATACAAAGTACATGGCATTCATGGTCTGAACTAAAATCTACTTATATGCTGAAATATTCTAACCAATATGCAATCACTCATATTCAATCCATGTTACCAAGTAGTTTTCTCCCTAAGTTGAATAATGGTTTGGCTGGTCTTGATTGGAACACATGAAAATGGAAGTTTTGTGGCCATTTACCACAATTCAAGTCTTCTAAAACATATAAATAAATGCTCATACATATCCCATTAGATATTGTTCTCAACCAGCGTTGGGGTATTCATTGCATGTACAAAAGATGAAAAAATAAGTTGTCTAAAATCTGGCACTTCAAGATTTCAACTCAATTGCATGCTTTTGCATGGACTATGGTGTTTCAAGGGCTCCCTTGCAAATCCTGCCTGGCCAAGATAAATATTACTTCAAACAATTGTATGACATGCAATAGAGAAGAGATAATTAAGCATATTTTTTGGGACTGTCCACATGCAAAAGCAGTATGGTGTAATTTTGATCAGACTATTGCTCCTTTCGTTGGAAATCATATATGGTGGAATGTAGCTCTCCTGGGTGACTCCCATTAGTTCCCCTCTCATCTAGTTGGAATATGGCATGTTTTTATAGTTTCAATCCTATTTGGACGTTGGAAGGACAGGTGTTTATCGATTTTAAGTACAACATCAACTATAGTTCTCGAGGATTCTTACAAAATTTTGAAATGTATCTCAAAGTAGTTACAATTTTTTAGTCCAGTTATCATGAGTGAGCTAAGAAAGACATCTGAAATTAAAAATTTAGAATGTCTCCAATTGATTCGTAATCTCTCTTGATTGTTGTATATATTTTCTTTCAATGAAATAGTAAGCAATATTTCTAATTTAAAAATATATATATACAAAGTAGTTACTAAATCTAAGGCTATTTAACACGTATATGCTAATAAAGGAGTCTTCAATATTTTAACACGTATATACATAAAAAAAAGAGTTTACTCTATTGGAAGACATTCATTCTAAAAATATGATTACTTAAATATTTCCAACAGAGGTAAGTCAATGGCAATGTATTAAAAAGTAAACTTAAATTTCGTACGTACAAATCTCAGTTTATATTTAATAAGATTAAATCTTTTTGTATATGTGTAAATATTTCGTTATCTATTCAGCTAAAATATTTGAGCCTTCTTTTAATAAATAATAATGAAAATATTATGTCTTATAAATGAACATATTAATAAAGTAAATATTATATTTACTCGTATGTCAAAGAACCTCTATTCTCAAGTATTTAAAAAGTAAGTCATAACACTTAGCCAAGTCAACCTCTTCTAAAGTCTAAGAATCTAAATTAATTAACAAAATAAATTTTTCTAAAATTAACGTGGCCTTTATCTTATGAGTATGCATCTTCTTCTTATATAGCATTATTCTTAAAAACAAAACCACATTTCCAATAAAGCAACTTTTAATTAATGATAGCTTTTACTAATTATATTATCAAATCATACACAGATGAATACTCTATTCCTACGGATGCCAATGAAACATACCATTCATTTTTTAATATAATTTATTTACTTCTTTAACTAATTTGCAAGTGTAAAACCATTTTAAGTTTACTTTCTAAAAGTTTAGTCTGGGTTCTAAAATTAAGGTATAAATTTTTAAAACAGATAATCGTAACTTTGATATTATCCACAGTTGTGCTGGTTTGGTCCACATGAGTAATAGATTGCCAGACAATTAATCAAACTACCGAAACTTTTACTACTTCACTTTATGTTTCACAAATACAATTAGCTAGGGAAAAGAACCCTTCTTAAAGCATTTACATTGTGATATGATTTTGATTACTTAATTTATTGTCGTGGAAAGCAAATCAACCAGATGACCTCACATTAAGTTTATATTTAATTCCAGTTAAGTCTTCAATTATATAAAAACATTTTTTTACTAACTATTAAAAGAAAGACGTATTAGAAGCTATTCTAATCCTCTACCATTATCAATATAATTATTGTCAACCATGATAAAGAGATTCGTGAAGGTGAAGTGACGTACTACAAAATTTTATATTAGACTCTTATTATGATTAATTCTTGGGTCACAGAACTTAACAAGTTGAATTATGATGTAATCCATTTTAAATGCTATATGCTATAAAGCCATTGCCAGCGACGTATAAAAACAAGCAATCGTATGCAAGCTGAGTTTTAAAAGACTCCAAATATTGGTTTTGGATCTACAAATATGTTCTAATTTTTAAAACACGTTGATCCACTTGCTAATTTTTATAGTAGTTAAAGCTAAAATAAATTATACCCAATCTCAGATAATTAATATTGAATCTGATAAAAATGAAACTGTTCAGGTCAAAATATCCAGCAGCTAGTTAGTTACAGGTAAGGTTGTTACATCATAGACACATGTTTTATTTTCAGAGTATTGATCATTTTGTCTACAGCAAGTTAACTATAAGAAAATAGGTCGTATGCTACTCTGTCATCATTCAATCATCACCATCATTCACCGAAATCCAAACTCATTTGTCCGTCATATCCATAATGGCTCGCCATGGCAAGAAAGTAAGAAATGTACGCATATTTTTTGGGTTTGCACGGTTAATGCATATGCAGTCTATATGAATAAAATCACATAGCTTACATCTTATCAAGCAATTGTATATTTTATTATTTTTATTTATATATATATATATTTCTTTGTATACACAATAGAAGAATTAAAGAAAATCAGTTTACGGCTTTACTTAGTACAATCACCTCCTAAATATGAGGACTAAAATTACACACATATGCACTATATCTCTTAACTGGTTATTACTTCACATACTACTGTAAATCATCTACCATAAACATATCACATGCAAAATAATCGTATAGTCTACTTCATCAACATTCCACAATTAAGCAAAGGCAGACAAGCAAGCTGACATCTCAATAAGCGATTGTAATGAGTTCTCTCCAATCACGTAAACCAGCTCTAGAAATAACAAGTATATGTCAAAGACCAATATGCCCTAGCCATCGAACTATACCTTCTTTTATAAGAGAAAGGTATCTTGCCTTTGGTGACACCTAGACAAAGACATGCACTCACAATATTTTGAAAGATGGTCGGGTGGCACAAACGAATATTGGCCCGAAGTAAGTGGAAACACACTTTTTTTTCTTCATTTTAGTTATAATATATTTACTTTATATATATATTATTTAAATTATTATATATTTTTATTACTAATATTAATATATATATATAAACCAAATTTGCCAAATGACTTTATGCATTAAGTAATTAGATGCACCAAATAAACATACGCAAATGTATTCAGCAGTCAGTCATGTCCTTACATGAGTTTACTTTAGTGAGCTTCCATGTACTCACAACCGTGGTGTTTTTAAGTACTAACATCATTTTCCACCTTACCTAATGCGGATAATCCTTATATTTTTTTCAGAATGTGGGTACCTAGTTCCTCTTTCATGTTCGCTTTATGGAAACACATGTTCCTACACTCATAAAAATCATCAGCAATATCTCATTCTGAAATAATAATAGATTAATAGCAAAATTAGAGGGGATGTTACATTCTCTCCCTCTAAAAAATAACACAATATCTATGTTTGCAATGATAGTTATGCTTTTCACATCGATACTTAAATACTATAATATTTATGCATCATCATGTCAAATTTTAAAACATTCTTCCATATGTAACGTTAAAAACATGTATTACAAAGTCAGAACAAGTTTATATATACATATATCTATTGAAGATTAGAAATATATTAATTTTTAAACAAATATGGAAATTTTCTTTTCATAATAGCCAAATATTCCTATGTGGCATTCCTATAAGAGTAGTGGTCCCTTTAGACCTTGCATTGCTCTATATTTATTTTTTTTAATTGCTTCGTTTTGAAGCCGAGGATTCGGATAGGGCGAACTTCAATGCATTGCAGGTCCAACATCTACAAGTGAGACACATTTCAGACATGTGAAGGGTTAGCCACATATTTTTGGAGTAGAGAAATATGAAAGTATCATGGATTTTAGACAAGTTGGGTGGTAGGGCCAGTTTATAGATGATAGGATTGAGTTTACCAATGATTTTGAATGGTTCTCCAAACCTAAGGTTGAGTTTGGTGGACTTATTTGAGCTTTTGGAGGACCTAACTTGCAAGTATACTCTATCTCCTATAAAGAATTTCCTTAGCATTCTCGTAAGATCTGGATAGCTCTTTTATTGATTGGAGGCTTCTTTTGGTGAATTTCCTTTAACGCTCTTCCATTTGTTTCACTTTGTTCGGACCGATCACTACTCAATCTTCCATATTATCCCAAGGCAAAGGTGTTTCATGCTTTTAGAAGCATTCCTTTTATTTGCTTTATGATGTAGGAGCCTATCTTTAGAGGGTTTTTTTAAATGCAGGAGTCTATCTTTAGAGGGTTTTTTTAATAAGAGTTTTAAAGTAATTGTTTATTACTAAAAATGAAATTTTTTGATGCAAAATATAATTTGCCAAAAATGATAATTATTAAAATTGACAATTTTTGATGAAAAATAATTTGTCGAAAATAGTAATTACTTAAAAAGGTATTTTTTGGTAGAAAAATATATTTACCTAAAATAGTAATTTTTTATTTTTAGAGTTTTAAGCTTTAAGATTTTATTTTAGGGCTTCAAGCTTTAGGGTTTTCTTTTAGGGCTTCAATATTTAGGGTTTTCTTTTAAGGTTTCTTTGGGGATATATATTCCCTTGGTATTGCATTGTAAAAGGAGGAAGTGAATCCAGGAATGAGAAAATAAGATATTTATTGGTTTATTTTCATGTATTATAGTTTTTATGTGAATGGAGGGTTTTACTGATTATTTCTATTTATTGCAGTTTTTATGTAGGAGTCTATCTTTAGAGGGTTTTTTTAAATGCACGAGTCTATCTTTAGAGGGTTTTTTTTAATAGGAGTTTTAAAGTAATTGTCTATTACTCAAAATGGAATTCTTTGATGCAAAATATAATTTTCCGAAAATGGTAATTACTAAAAAAGGCAAATTTTGTAGAAAAAATAATTTGCCAAAAATAGTAATTACTTAAAAAGGTATTTTTTGGTAGAAAAATAAATTTACCGAAAATAGTAATTTTTTATTTTTAGGGTTTTAAGCTTTAGGGTTTTCTTTTAGGGCTTCAAGCTTTAGGGTTTTATTTTAGGGTTTCTTTGGGGATATATATTCCCTTGGTATTGCATTGTAAAAGGGGGAAGTGAATCCAGGAATGAGAAATAAGATATTTATTGGTTTATTTTCATGTATTATAGTTTTTATGTGAATGAAGGGTTTTACTGATTATTTCTATTTATTGCAATTTTTATGTAAATGGGAGGTATTTTGTTTTAACCTCTTGCAGTTGGATTTACATCACTTTGTTGTTTCATATATTACTTTTGCAGCATGACTAAATACAATGGATCGTCCTTGACCATGAGTTACTTGTTTCCATCAGGTTCTTACTCGACCTAAGTTTAAGTAATTTAATTGTGTATAAGTTATGGCTTTCTTAAAAGTGTGATTTTACCACCTCTTTTCAAAATATATTAAACCAATCTATACCCCAAACATTATCAAAAGCATGTAATGGAATTATGTATTAATGCCATATATTCTGAGGATCAAATAAATATGGATTACCTGTATATGTCTGCCCCAACCCATATTTGACCTTCCACCCATTTGCCATATATCCAGGACTTTTTGGTATGTCTTTTATTAAACTAACAGAAATAAAGCTACTAGTAGCTCCACTATCAATTAAAACACATATATCTCTATCAAATATCTTCCCTTAAAAGAAATGGTGTAGCTTGATCGATGAGTGCAAATTTACTTGTTGTTGCATATATTTTGTGCATGGCCTTCTCATATACTTTCTTTCTATCTACTTTGAATGGACATTGGCTAGCATAATGAGCTCCAGTACATATATAACATCCTTTAAGGGGAGCCTTATCTTTTATACATTCTTCATTTCTATCTTGGAATGCGAATTCCTTTCCTGCATTCTGTGTAGAGGAATTATGGTTACTTTTGTCTTGATGACCCTCATACTAAAATATTCCTCTATTTTTGTTATATTTTTTGTAACGGTCTCCACCTTTGAACTTTTTATACTGATCCTTATATCCTTTTGCAGTTACTGTATATTTTCTTTTCTTAGCCTCATCTCTATCCCTTTCTATTTTTTGATAGTAAGCCTTTTTGTTCTTCTGGCTTAGCTCCTCGAATCGAGTTGTATCATAGGCTTCTGATAAATCCTTTGGTTTCACCAGGCCAACAAGAGACCCAATTCTCGGATGTAGCCCCATAAGAAATTTTTGTACCTTTAGTTCTTCTCTTTGATCATATTCAAGTATGTACTTCAACAACTATACAAATATTTGATAATATTCTATGATTGTCATGTTCTCTTGGTTTAAATTGATAAATTCTCTAAAATTTTCCACGTAAAATTATTGACTCAAAAATCTATCGTTGAAATATTTTAGGAACATATCCCATGCAACATTAGCTACCTCTACATGTTTTTCTTGTACATTTTCCACCAGTTCATTGCTGGTCCCAATAAGTGAGCCACTACCCACACTGTCTTGGACTCGAATGAGAGGGGGTTAATAGCATAATACCCCTTAGCTTAATTTATCTATTTTTCTACTGCTTCTCTGTCACCCTTGCCATCAAATTTGTTGATGTCATCATAGCAACCATCATAACAAAATATCCTTTTTTCTAAGTTTTTCGTTCATTTATTATTTTTTATTTATTAACTACTACATATCCATATCTATATATATTTATTTCAAATCTCTTTTTTTTCACTACCAACTCATCTTCAAGTGGACTCTTCAAGCATATCTCCCTATTCCCTTTCTAGATCCTTCTTTTTAGATAAGTTTTCAATTAATTTTTGTTGTTGAACCATCAGTTCTTGTTATTGGGCCATTTGTGCCTTCTACTGGTTCATTTGTTCAGTCAGTTGAACTCTTTGCATTTCCATGTGTTCTCTCTATTGGTTCAACTAATCCTAAGATTGAATCCTTTGTAGTTCCATATGCTCACGCTGTTGGTTCATTTTTTCTTACAGTAGTTGGACCATATTAGCCAAATTATCTTCTACTGGAGTATTTTTATTGGCTATGGGTTCCTTGTATTTTTGAGCAAGTCTATGGGATGTTCTTGCCCCAGGCACTCTTTATGACTCTCTTACGAGTCTCCTTAGTCCTTTTCTCAAACTTTAGCATGTGCTTAATACTGAGGTATAGTATTTTTTCTAGAAGAGCTCACCATTTCCTGGATGCAACAAGAGCTATATCAAAAGCATAGCCTAGAGTTTCACAACCTAGGCTTTGTTACCAACTATAACACCCCATGTCTACTCACCTGGTTGTCTATATACACAAGTAAATTTTTTTAATAAAAACAAATAAATTTAGTTCAAACCCAACAATTTATTAGTACATAGGCATATGTATATTCATTTCAAGATAGTTGATTGTTGTAGACAAACCCTTTAACATTCGATATTGGCCTAATCCCACAGTAGGTTCCATCATGTGAACACATTCATCTCCTTTGCTAGAGGTCTATGTTCACAATATGGGATTGTCCTTCTAGGTCCCATAACACTTGAAAGGGTGTATGCATAGTTCCCCCTCTATGTCTATATACACAAGTAAAAATTTTCAATTAAAACATAGTAAATTCAATTGACACTCAATAATTTATTAGTACATAGGCATATGGATATTCATTTCAAGATAGTTGACTGATGTAGATAGTCCCTTCAATGTTTGAGATTGACCAAATCTTGTAGTAGGTGCCATTATGTGAACACATTCATCTCCTTTGCTAGAGGTCTATATTCACGGTATGGGATTGTCCTTCCAAGGCCCATAACACCTGAAAGGGTGGACGTATAGTTCCCTGCCCATGTCTATATACACAAGTAAAAATTTTCAATCAAAACATAGTAAATTTAGTTCATACCCAATAATTTATTAGTACATAGGCATATGGATATTCATTTCAAGCTAGTTGACTACTGCAAATATTCCCTTCAACATTCGAGATTGGTCAAATCTCATAGTAGGTTCCATCATGTGAACACATTCATCTCCTTTGCTAGAGGTCATCTTCACAGCATGGGGTTGTCCTTCCAAGATCCATAACACTTGAAAGGATGGATGCATAGTTCCTCGCCCATAGCATGGTGTGTTTTGGGTTTTCTTTTCCAAAATTTTACCAAAAGTACATATGACTTAACTTAACTCCTCCATGCTACGATCTAGCATTTAGTATGCCTAGTACCTACCTGGATACCCACCTTCTCTGGATTTAGCTAGGGCCCACCATTTCTCTGGATTGAGACCAGGTATCTCAAACTATGTTGCGAATGATGAAGTGTTGTCTCATTCCAACACTCACTAGACCTTTTAGCTTTGAGGTTCATCTACTCCTGAACCTTTAGGTAAATCTGCTAATGATTCTCAACTCGAGCATAGAACATGGAATACCCTCATGTACCACTCGCATATCAGTATAGAGAGTGTCCCATTCCACCCCTCGTTACTTGTTCAAGGCAAAAGGACCTACTCATCCTATGTAGAATCTCCTGAAAATGATTGAATACGATTCACAATATTTACCTTCATGCAAATATCGGTGTTGAACAGTTGCTCATCCTTTTCAATGTGGCATCAATGTTTTTTTAACACCATATTTTTTGATGGTTAAACACCTTAAACATCATAATTTTTGTTTACCTTCTATAGGGACCAGTATTTTGTTTTACCTCAATGTTGACTATCCTTTTGATGGGTTTAGATAAAATTTTAAGGTTTATGCTTGCAAGGATAATGTAGACCTTTTTATGGTGGAAGTAGCTCTAGTTATTCATCAAAAGTTGAAATTTGATATTTTAATACTTTCATCTATGATGTATACCTATAAAGGTAATAAACTTACAAATAAAATATCTCATTCCTATTTAAGAAAACTCTTCTAATAAAGGCACTTCATTCTCATTGAAGAACTATTAGTACTGGTGGTAATTTGGATAAAAGGTTGCTGCAAGTTTGATTATGAGTATCTTTGTTTCATTGAAAAATTATATGTATGGTAATTTTATTTCCTTATTCATCTCCTATTTTAACTATTCACAACTTTACAAAAATAAAAAATCTATCCTAACTTAAGTATTCAATAATAAAAAAATATGCTTCTATGCATACTAAATCACATTTGTAAAATAAAACTCCTATACTATATTCTTGAATGATCAATAATAAAAAGAATATAAAACCAAGTTTCTTGTCTTAATTTACAATTTCCTTATTATCATACTTAAAAACCCACAATTTTTACGTACTTTATACATACAGGAAATCTATTGAATCACTTATTATTATTTCTATGAAACCTGTGGAGACAACATAACTAAGAGTTTTAAAGCTTTTTTAAGCATTTACTCAATAACATCATCTTTTTAAAATATACAAAGTAGTTACTAAATCTAAGGCTATTTAACACGTATATGCATATAAAGGAGTCTTCAATATTTTAACACGTATATACATAAAAAAAAAAAGTTTACTCTATTGGAAGACATTCATTCTAAAAATATGACCAGTTAAATATTTCCAACAAACGTAAGTCAACGACAATGTATTAAAAAGTAAAAATATGATTAGTTAAATATTTCCAACCGAAGTAAGTCAACGACAATGTATTAAAAAGTAAACTTAAATTTCATACTTACAAATATCATTTTATATTTAATAAGATTAAATATTTCTATATATGTGTAAATATTTCGTTATCTATTCGGCTAAAATATTTGAGCCTTATTTTAATAAATAATAATGAAAAAATTATGAAGATATTAATAAAGTAGATATTATATCTACTCGTATTCCAAATATCCCTATTCTCACGTATTTAAAAAGTAAGTCATAACACTTAGCCAAGTCAACCTCTTCTAAAGTCTAAGAATATAAAATAATTAACAAAAGAAATTATTTTATTATTAACATGGCCTTATCAAGTACATATCTTTCTATATATCATTATTCAAAAAAAAAAATATATATATATATATATATATATATATATATATATATATATATATATATATATTCAATAAAGCAACTGATAGATTTTTACTAATTATATTATCAAATCATGCACATATGAATACTCTATTCCTACGGTTGCGAATGAAACATACCATTCATTTTTAATATAATTTTATTCACTTCTTTGACTAATTTACAAGTGTAAAACCATATTAAGTTTACTTTCTAAAATTTTAAACTTGGATTCTAAAATTAAGGCATATACATTCTTGCTCCACTAATATTGTTAAAATAGAATGACAACAATGGGGAAAACAACAATGGTGGGCCTGCTACAACTGTGATTTTTTTAGGGTTGGAGGTTGAATGCTGAAAAAGATCGCGTGCGCAGGAGGATCGCTCGCTGGAGGATCGAGCACAGGAGGGAGGTCACGCCTGAGGATGCTTGAGTTGGCAGGTCAAATGTCCCAACGCGAAGGAGAACGTTCGAGGGGTGAGCCACACGCTTCCATCAGGGGGGCGATAGACTAGTTTGTAGAAGCTAGGACAATCCACTTTTTGACTCTCTAGGTGGGATCCTCGACCAGATAAATGAGGAATCATTCTCTTTTTTTTTAGGAAGATGTCGCCCGAAGAGGAGTTTCAGAACTGGGTGCGCATCAACTGGATTGCCAAGGGAATCCAAATCCAGTCATATTTGGGATTAGGAGGTCACTACATTTTTCTTATTTTTAAAAATGCAGAGGTTGCCAAATACGTTCTTCAATTTGGTACCCTCTCGGTAGTTGGATCAGCTGCTTATGTTCAATCGTGGCATCCAAATTTTAATCTGTTTGATAAATCACAGTGATGATATTCCTTAAGGATTGAGATCATTGCAATGAAATCAAAATTTAGGTGTCTTATCAGATCTATTGTTGAGCAGTTTGGCAAAGTTCTGATCGAGCCATCCGCCTCAATGTCCTTCATGTACAATCCTAGGGTCTGTGTCGAGGTTGATCTCCAACGAAAGCTTCCTAAGTATTTTAATATGAATACTATGAATGGGACCATACTACAGAAGCTTCAGTATTTAAATCTACCCAATGTATGTTTTGTTTGTCAATCATAGGATCATCAGATTAAATATTACCCTCATCTCAAACCTCCTAAAACAAGTGCTCATGAGACTTACCCACTGTTGAGCAAGGTGCAGCAAAAGAATTGCAAAAGTATTGTCATTGTTGTCAACACAGTCAGATTGATGCAGTTGATGCAGTTCAGAGGTCGATCGGATCAAGTGCGGAAAGTTTCAAGGAAAACGAGAGGTGACCCGATTCAAAAGCGCAAAAAGAGACAAGGAAGAAAAGCGTCGCGATATCGCGACATGTTTTCTCGTCGCGATTTCGCGACAATAGTCGAGGAGAGAGAAGGCACGACCGAAAATGTCACGATTTCGCGACATGTCGAGTTTTCGTTGAGGAGAGAGAAAATGTGTCGCGATTTCGTGACAAAATCGAGGAGAGAGAAAATGCACGCAAAATTGTCGCGATTTCGTGACATGTGGAGGAGAGAGAAAGTGAAAGCTAAACGTCACGATTTCGTGACATGCGAGAGAAGGATAACAAAGGTGTAGCGATATCGCTACATGTTGAAATGAATGGAAACAAAGGTGTAGCGATATCGCTGCATGATGAAAATACATGGAACTAAGGTGTAGCGATTTCGCTACATGTTGAAACAAAGAGAAACTAAGGTGTAGCGATTTCGCTACATGTTGAAACAAAGGGAAACTAAGGTGTAGCGATGGCGCTACATGTTGAAACAAAGGGAAACTAAGGTGTAGCGATTTCGCTACTAGTCAAAAGTGTAGAACTGAAAGATGCAACAATGATATTACAAGTCAAAATTTCATGAAAAGAGGCAAGGTGAAAACACAAGGCACAAAGATGTAAAAATTTCGCCATTGCATGAAGCATAGTGTCGCGATTTCGTGACATGTTCCATTTTTGGATTGGCAAGGAGAGTGTACGGAAGAGCAAAGTGTCGCGATTTCGTGACATGTTCCATTTAGATGAAGGTGATACGGAAGCCTGAAAGTGTCGCGATTTCACGACAAGTGATGATGACGTGCAAGTTGAAAGTGTCTGATTTCCGGATGACAAGAAAGTCACGAACATAGGATGACGTAAAAGTTCAAAGTGTCGCGATATCGCGACAAGATGAGGAAAGCTTCAAGAGCCAAAATCGTGATTTCACGACATGCTTAAGGATGACGTCAAAAAGTTCAAAGTGTCGCGATATCGCGACATGAGCGGGGAAAAGCTTTCAAGGCCAAAATGGTCACGATTTCGCGACAACCTTCAGGGTGACGTCAGCATAAGTTAAAAGTGTCGCTATATCGCGATAGGAAACGATTAGACGGGTAAAAGCCGAAGGAGCATGCAAGGTGACACGTGTCAGAAAAGCAGTCATGCGATCATTCACGTAAAAGTAATCGAAGTCGATAGACAGTTAAACATTGACAGGTGTTGGACATGCAATGCAACGAACAAACATGCATAATTGAAACGCATTCAAAAAGCGAATATGAAGGATAATAAAAGCATTCGAAAGGTCGTATTCACAGGCATTCAAACAGACGTATTTGAAGCATACAGAAAATCGAATATGAAGAATCAGAAAAGCTTTCGAAGAATCAGATATGGAATTTAAAAAGCATTCGAAAAGCCGTATTCGAAGAAATTGAACAGTCAAAGTGCATGAAACAAAATTTTCGTATTGCATGGTTTCAAAAGACGTATTGCAGGGTTTCGAACAGTCGAAGTGCATGGAACCGAACAACCATATTGCATGGATTCGAACAGTCAGAGTATGTGATTCGATTGCATGTAGGATTGAAAGGTTATAAAAGAATAATCGTACAGAGAAGATGTTGCTATTGTTAGAGAGAAATTGTCTGTAAAAGGAGGGTTAGAAAAGAATCAAGAGAAAAATAAGCAGAGCCGTGAGAGTGTGTAGAGTTGGGTTAATTGCAGACCAATCAGGGTCGTGCATGAAGTGAAGACATTTTTATGTCATTCTAAATTGATCAGAATTGCAGTCCAAGTTGGTGCTTGGTACTAGGAGTTGGTGCTCCATCTCATTGTAGCAGAAAATTACGGGGGTTGGTGCTCCTTCCGGTGGATGCTTGGTAAAGTATTTGTAAAATTAGAATTTTGCAAAGACTGGATTTGGATTGGAGTCCAAGCAGTCATTTTTGAGGAGTAGCCAAATTGGTGAACCTCGGTATATTGAGTGTTGTGGTGTGCTCTCTTGTTCAAGTTGTTTTTTAGTTTTCAAGTTCTCTTTATTTCATATTAAATGCTGTAGATATAAAAATTAATAGCTACACTGATTCACCCCCCCCTCTCAGTGTCATTGTGTAATCATCAATTGGTATCAGAGCAAGGTTCCTTGTACAAGCTTAATCAGCTAA
The DNA here is from genome assembly GCA_028583015.1 of Wollemia nobilis. NCBI lineage: Eukaryota > Viridiplantae > Streptophyta > Pinopsida > Araucariales > Araucariaceae > Wollemia > Wollemia nobilis. The sequence continues at coordinate 145,832 of JAQPPZ010001217.1, forward strand.
GGAGATCTTGGAAGAAACAATGGCAGGTGGTGAAGGATTTTCATCCAACAAAGCTCCCTTATTTGATGGAACAAATTACACCTTCTGGAAACTCAGAATGCAAACATATCTGAGTGCATTGGGATATGATATTTGGGATTCTGTAGATAGTGGATACACAGCACCCACTACCCCTCCAACAGATACTGCTGAGAAAAAGAAATTTGAGAACAACTCCAAAGCTAAGAATGCCATAATGTGTGGGCTTGTTGACAGTGAACTGATAAGAGTCATGAGTTGTAAATCAGCAAAAGACATGTGGGATAAACTGAAGAGCATCCATGAAGGAGACAGTAAGATTAAGGAAGCAAAACTGCAAACTCATCGAGCACGGTTCGAAGCACCGCAAATGAATGAAGATGAAAACATAGAGACTTATATCGTTGAGAGTCAACGGAATTATTAATGCAATCGAGAGGACTCGGTGAAGAAATTGATGATGCGGTTGTTGTGAAAAAGGTTCTCGGAACACTTCACAAAAGATTTAACTCCAAAGTCTCTGCAATAGAAGAGGCAAAAGATCTAAACAACTTCAGCATGGATGAGTTGCATGGTTCCCCGACAGACATATGAAATGAGAATAGGACAAACCAAGTCTACGAGACAGAGAAGCGACTTTTAAAGCACACAAGAATGTAAAAGCTGAACATGAATCTGAGGATGAAGGAACACTGGATGAAACAGAAGCCAATTTTGTTCGAAAACTCACAAAAGGAAAAGGAAAATATAGAGGGAAGCTACCTTTTAAATGCTTCAATTGTGGAGGAGTCGGTCATTTTGCAGCCAAATGTCCAATGCGGGAGAGAACCAAAAATGGTGAAGGTTCACACCAAGAAAAAGGTGACTGGAAGAAGAAACAAAATTTCAGAAAGAACAACTTCAAGAAGAAAAGCTTCATAACCAAGAATGTCAGCAGTTCTGAAGAAAGCACAGATGAGGAGTCTGAAGAAGAAGGAGGTGAAGCTCTGTTCATGGCACTTGAAGAAGAAAGAACAGAGGAAAATCAGGAAGGTGATGAAAATTCCAAGGATGAAGTTGAAGTGTATTTGGAAGGAGAATTGGTTGCTTGCACTTGAAGAGTTGAGTGCGAGAAAGGAAGAAGAATAAAAATTTTTCAAAGAAATTAGAGAATGCCACAGACATAATAAACAATCTGAAAATACGAGACGAGAGGAATTCAAGAAAATGTCTGAAGTTCTTGATGAACAATTAACCGTAAAGACAGGTTGAATGCGACAAGCTAGAGGAAGACATTGTTAAGTTAAGGATGCGGTTAGAGGAGATGAATAGAAAATTGAACTGTTTTCATAAGTTTGAAGAAAGTATTGTAAAGTCTGGATAAAATGTTAAATAACCAAAGGCCTTCTGGCATCAAATTTGGTTTAGGCTTTGATGAAGGAGAATCTTCAAAGGATTCAAAGAACTTGAATATAGAACCCATAAAGAAAGAAGAAAAGATCAGGGTTGAACCAGAAAAACCAAATCATGCAAAAGAAAACAATAATGCCAGATTCAAGAAGAATACTGACAAAGATGGATTCACAAAAGTCACACATCCAAGGAGGAGAAGAGTCATGGCTCCTACTTCAAACTGGCAAAGACCGGCACCCAGGTTTAATCATGCATTTTTTGGTTATTGTTTTAAATGCAATGCTTATGGCCATAAGATTTCAGATTGCAGGCATAATGTATCTCAAAGGAATTTTACCAGCAGAAATGTTTTTTCTCCTTTAATGAATTATGCAGTTGAATGTTATAATTGTCATAATTTTGGACATATTGCTAGAAGCTGCAGAAGCACTTTTGCATCAAATAATTATCAGGGTAGAAAATCTCAGCCAAGTGGGTTGAAACAAAACCAGAAATTTCCTGAAAAACAGGCACATGCTAATGAAAGGACAAAGGCAAAACAAGTAGCAAAATCTGCTATCAAACCGGAATGGAAAGAAAAGGAATCTTTGATTGTCCAGACCGCTTTTAAAGCTCAGAACAAATCAGCACCTTGGATACTTGACGGTGGTTGTTCCAGTCACATGACGGGTGACAAGCAAAAGTTTGAGAATTTACAGAATTATGAAGGTGGTTCCGTGAAATTTGGAAATAATGATGGAGCAAAGATTGTTGGAAAGGGATCAGTCAAGATCGGTGATGGCAATATAAAATCAAAAGAAGTCTTGTTTGTAATTGGCCTGAAGCATAACTTGCTAAGTGTAAGTCAAATATGTGACAGAGGTCATGATGTAATCTTCAAGAAGGAGGGCTGTGAAGTAAGAAAGACAAAAAATGGAAAGTTAATAGCCACTGGACTGAGAACTTCAGGAAATCTGTATACACTTTCGAAACTGCAGAAGGAACATGCTTGATTGGACAGGAAGATGAAAAGCGGCTATGGCACAAGAGGCTTGGGCATATTAGTTTTGACAATCGGCAAAAATCAGTTCAAAAAGAGCGATTAGAGATATACCAAACATTGGCAAACCTGTAAATAGCATCCGTGAGTCATGCCAAAAGGGAAAACAAACCAGAGCCACTTTCAAAGCAAAAGAATACTTCACTAGCAAGCCATTAGAACTAATTCACACTGATCTATGTGGACCCATGAGAACTGAAAGCATAAATGGACACAAATATTTTATGTTGTGTATAGATGACTACTCAAGAATGACATGGGTACTATTTTTGAAACTCAAGTCAGAAGCCTTTGAGATGTTTAAAACCTTCAAAAATCTTGTTGAGAATCAATCAGGAAAAAGAATTAAATGCCTAAGATCAGACAGGGGAGGAGAGTTTATCTCCGAAGAATTTGCAGAATACTGTCAAAAACATGGGATAAGAAGACAGGTTTTCAGCAGCTAGAACACCTCAGCAGAATGGTGTTGTAGAAAGGAAGAATAGAACAGTGCAGGAAATGGCAAGGACAATGTTGGCAGAAAACAAAATAGTTGACAGATTTTGGAAAGAGGCAGTTCATACTGCAGTTTACATTCAAAACAGGTGCATGCTGAGACCACATGAAAGCAAAACACCTTATGAGTTGTGGTTTGGCAGAAAGGCAACAACAAGACATTTCAAAGTATTTGGCAGCAAGTGCTACATAAAACGGACTGAAGATAACCTCGGTAAATTTGAAGATAGAGCTGATGAAGGTATCTTTCTTGGTTACTCAACAAAAAGCAAGGCCTACACATGTTACAACAAGAGGTTGAAGAAAATTGTTGAAAGTGCTGATGTGAAAGTTGATGAAGGTAGAGAACAAGAAACTACTTATCAAGAAAACTACCCTATGTATGAAGAAGTCATTGAAGGTGATGATGAAAAAGAAACAGAGAAGAATCAGAAAATTGATCCAGATGGTGTAAAAACTGAATATGAAGAAGAAGAAAACAGGAAATTTAAAACAGGCAACTGGCGAAAAAATTCATCCAAGTGAACAGATTATTGGGGATCCCACGGATGGTATTCAGACAAGAAGAACAGCAGTGAGGAACTATTATCTGTTATCTAGTATTGAACCTAAAAATTTTGCTGAAGCAAGCACTGATGAAAGTTGGATGAAGGCAATCAATGAAGAACTAGATCAGATAGAGAAAAACAATACCGGGGAATTAGTACCTAGACCAACAAATAAAAACATAATTGGCACTAAATGGGTTTTTAGAAATAAATTGAATGAAGATGGGCGAGGTTGTCGGAAATAAGGCAAGATTGGTATGTAAAGGCTATGCTCAGAGTTGAAGGCATTGATTTTGAAGAAACTTTTGCACCGGTAGCCGGACTAGAGGCAATCGGAATGTTTCCGGCATTAGCGAGTTCATAAAAACTTCAAAGTATATCAAATGGATGTAAAATCAGCATTTTTGAATGGAAAAGCTGGAAGAAGAGGTTTACATTGAACAACCGGATGGCTTCCAACTTGGTGACAATCCAGATTTTGTTTGCGAGGTTAAAGAAAGCTTTATATGGATTAAAACAGGCACCCAGAGCATGGTATGCAAGGTCTGGATAATTATCTAATTAAACAAGGGTTTAAGAAAGGTTTGGTGGATAGCAACTTATATGTCAAAACAGAGAAGGGTCATCTTATTGTTCTTGTTGTTTATGTAGATGACATAATATTTGGAGAGCAGCATGGATGAATACTGCAAAGACATATCAATTAAAATGAAAAAAGAATTTGAGATGTCAATGATTGGTGAACTTTCTTATTTCTTAGGACTGCAGGTCAATCAAAATGAAAAAGGCATTTTTATTTCTCAAGTTAAATATGTAAAAGAAATGCTGAAAAAGTTCACAATGGAAGACGATAAACCGGTCAAGCACTCCCATGACAACAGTGCGCAAGTTGAGCAAGGATGATAAATCTCCGAGATGTGGATCAAACAATGTACGGGTCTATGATTGGAAGCTCTTTGTATTTAACGACCACTAGACCGGATATACTACAAGCGGTATGTATGGTTGCAAGATTTCGGGCCAGTCCCAAAGAAACTCATGTAACGACTGTAAAGAGGATCTTCGAGATATCTCAAGGGCACTATGGATTATGGGTTGTGGTACCCAAAAGGCAAAGATTTCACTTTGATTGCATATTCGATGCAGATTGGGCAGGGTGTATTGATGACCGAAAGAGCACAAGTGGAGGAGCATTTTATCTTGGAGACGAGTGGTAGCATGGCACAACAAGAAACAAGAATCGGTATCTCTATCCACTGCAGAGGCAGAATACATTGCAGCAACAACATGCTGTACACGGATATTATGGATGAGACAAACTTTGAAAGATCTTGGTATTCATTTCAAAGAGCCAATTTCAATTAAATGTGATAACACTAGTGCTATCAACATATCCAAGAATCCGATAATGCATTCAAGAACCAAACATATTGCAATCCGATATCATTTCTTGAAGGATAAAGTTGCAGAAGGAGAGGTTAAATTGGATTTTGTTCCAACTACAGAGCAAGTAGCTGATATATTCACAAAACCTTTGCCAAAGGAAGTATTTGAATACCTTCGGAAGAAGTTGGGAGTAGTCACACCACCCAAGCACCGACTAGCTATGGGAATCACATTCTCAGGGGGAGCATTCAAACTTTTTAAGTCTGAGAATGTTGTGCATAGACTCAGGGGGAGTCTACAGCAGCCCTTTGGTATTATTGGCAAAGGGGGAGAAGAAGTTAAGCAAGGTTGCAGTGTGTTGCCAACAATTCCAAAGGGGAGATTGTTGAGCAAGGTGCAGCAAAAGAATTGCAAAAGTATTGTCATTGTTGTCAACACGATCAGATTGATGCAGTTGATGCAGTTCAGAGGTCAGTCAGATCAAGTGCAGAAAGTTTCAAGGAAAACAGAGGTGACCCAGATTCAGAAACTGGCAGAAAGAGACAAGGAAGAAAACTGTCGCGATATCGCGACATGTTTTCTATCGCGATTTCGCGACATGGTCGAGAGAGAGAAGGCGCGACCAAAATGTCGTGATTTCGTGACATGTCGAGTTTCACTGAGGAGAGAGAAAATGTTGTTGCGATTTCGTGACAGAGGAGAGAGAAAATGCAAGCAAATTGTCGCGATTTCGCGACATGGCGAGGAGAGAGAAAGTGAAGCAAATGTCACGATTTCGCGACATGGAGAGAAGGAGAACAAAGGTGTAGCGATATCGCTACATGTTGAAATGAATGGAAACAAAGGTGTAGCGATATCGCTGCATGATGAAAATACATGGAACTAAGGTGTAGCGATTTCGCTACATGTTGAAACAAAGAGAAACTAAGGTGTAGCGATTTGCTACATGTTGAAACAAAGGGAAACTAAGGTGTAGCGATGGCCTACATGTTGAAACAAAGGAAACTAAGGTGTAGCGATTTCGCTACTAGTCAAAAGTGTAGAGCTGAAAGATCGACAATGATATTACAAGTCAAAATTTCATGAAAAGAGGCAAGGTGAAAACACAAGGCACAAAGATGTAAAAATTTTCGCCATTGCATGAAGCAATAGTGTCGCGATTTCGCGACATGTTCCTTTTTTGCTGCTACTGGCAAAGAAGAGTTGTACGGAAGAGCAAAGTGTCAGCGATTTAGACAATAAAAAGTGTCCATTTCGGGAAGGAGAGACGATTCGCAAGAGACGAAAAGTGTCACGATTTCGGAAGAAAGGCGAGAGAAGTAAAGGCGGAGAAAAAAGTGATAAGGATGACAGCAAAGTTAAAGTGTCGCGATATCCTGACAAGATGAGAAAGTCTCAAGAGCCAAACGGTCACGATTTCCTGACATGCTTAAGGATGACGTCGGCAAATGTTCTAAGTGTCGCGATATCGCGACATGATGCGAGGAAAAGCTTTCAAGGCCAAAATGGTCGAGATTTCACGACAACCTTAGGTGACGTCGGCATAAGTTAAAAGTGTCGCGATATCGCGACAGGAAGATAGGCGGGTAAAACCGTAAGAACATGCAAGGTGACACGTGTCGAAAAAGGATAAATAAAAGATCGGTTAAACGTTGAAGGTGTTGAACATGCAATGCAACACCAAACATGCATAATTGAAACGCATTCAAAAGGCCGAATATGAAGGATAATAAAAGCATTCGAAAGGTCGTATTTGAAGCATTCAAAGACGTATTTGAAGCATACAAAAGCGAACATGAAGAATCGAAAAGCTTTCGAAGAATCACATATGGATTTCGAAAAAGCATTCAAAAGTCGTATTCAAGAAATTGAACGATCAAGTGCATGAAACAAAATTCGTTTGCATGGTTTCAAAGACGTATTGGGGTTGAACAGTCAAGTGCATGGAATCAACAGTATTGCATGGATTCGAACAGTCGAGTATGTGATTTGATTGTATGCCTGATTGAAAGGTTATAAAAGAATAATCATACAAAGAAGATGTTGCTGCTTTTAGAGAGAAATTGCTGTAAAAGGAGGGTTAGAAAAGAATCAAGAGAAAAATAAGCAGAGTCGTGAGAGTGTGTAGAGTTGGGTTAATTACAGACCAATCAGGGTCGTGCATGAAGTGAAGACATTTTTATGTCATTCTAAATTGATCAGAATTGCAGTCCAAGTTGGTGCTTGGTACTAGGAGTTGGTGCTCCATCATTTGCGATCAGAAAATTACTAGGGGTTGGTGCTCCTTCCAGTTGATCTTTGGTAAAGTATTTGTAAAATTGAAATTTTGTAAATACTGGATTTGGATTGGAGTCTAAGCAGTCATTTTTGAGGAGTAGCCAAATTGGTGAACCTCGATATATTGAGTGTTGTGGTGTGCTCTCTTGTTCAAGTTGTTTTTCAGTTGTCAAGTTCTCTTTATTTCATATTAAATGTTATAGATATAAAAATTAATAGCTACACTGTGATTCACCCCCCTCTCGGTGTCATTGTGTAAACATCAATTGGTATCAGAGCAAGGTTCCTTGTACAAGCTTAATCAGCTAAGGAGATCTTGGAAGAAACAATGGCAGGTGGTGAAGGATTTTCATCCAACAAAGCTCCCTTATTTGATGGAACAAATTACACCTTATGGAAACTCAGAATGCAAACATATCTGAGTGCATTGGGATACGATATTTGGGATTATGTAGATAGTGGATACACAGCACCCACTACCCCTCCAACAGATACTACTGAGAAAAAGAAATTTGAAAACAACTCCAAAGCTAAGAATGCCATAATGTGTGGGCTTGTTGACGAGTGAAATGATAAGAGTCATGAGTTGTAAATCAGCAAAAGACATGTGGGATAAACTGAAGAGCATCCATGAAGGAGACAGTAAGATTAAGGAAGCAAAGCTGCAAACTCATCGAGCACAGTTCGAAGCACTGCAAATGAATGAAGATGAAAACATAGAGACTTATATGCTGAGAGTCAACGGAATTATTAATGCAATCAGAGGACTCGGTGAAGAAATTGATGATGCGGTTGTTGTGAAAAAGGTTCTCGGAACACTTCACAAAAGATTTAACTCCAAAGTCTCTGCAATAGAAGAGGCAAAAGATCTAAACAACTTCGGCATGGATGAGTTGCATGGTTCCCTGACAGCATATGAAATGAGAATAGGACAAACCAAGTCTACAGACAGAGAAGCAGCTTTTAAAGCACACAAGAATGTAAAAGCTGAACATGAATCTGAGGATGAAGGAACAAATGGATGAAACAGAAGCCAATTTTGTTCGAAAACTCACAAAAGGAAAAGGAAAATATAGAGGGAAGCTACCTTTTAAATGCTTCAATTGTGGAGGAGTCGGTCATTTTGCAGCCAAATGTCCAATGCGAGGAGAGAACCAAAAATGGTGAAGGTTCACACCAAGAAAAAGGTGACTGGAAGAAGAAACAAAATTTCAGAAAGAACAACTTCAAGAAGAAAAGCTTCATAACCAAGAATGTCAGCAATTTTGAAGAAAGCACAGATGAGGAGTCTGAAGAAGGAGGTGAAGCTCTGTTCATGGCACTTGAAGAAGAAAGAACAGAGGAAAATCGGGAAGGTGATGAAAATTCCAAGGATGAAGGTGAAGTGTATTTGGAAGGAGAATTGGTTGCTTCACTTGAAGAGTTGAGTGCAGAAAGGAAGAAGAATAAAAATTTTTCAAAGAAATTAGAGAATGCCACGGACATAATAAACAATCTGAAAATACGAGACGAGAGGAATTCAAGAAAATGTCCGAAGTTCTTGATGAACAATTAAGCTGTAAAGACGAGTTGAATGCGAGCAAGCTAGAGGAAGACATTGTTAAGTTAAGGATGCGGTTAGAGGAGATGAATAGAAAATTGAAGCTGTTTTCATAAGTTTGAAGAAAGTACTGTAAAAGTTGGATAAAATGTTAAATAACCAAAGGCCTTCTGGCATCAAATTTGGTTTAGGCTTTGATGAAGGAGAATCTTCAAAGGATTCAAAGAACTTGAATATAGAACCCATAAAGAAAGAAGAAAAGATCAGGGTTGAACCAGAAAAACAAAATCATGCAAAAGAAAACAATAATGCCAGATTCAAGAAGAATACTGACAAAGATGGATTCACAAAAGTCACACATCCGAGGAGGAGAAGAGTCATGGCTCCTACTTCAAAGTGGCAAAGACCGGCACCCAGGTTTAATCATGCATTTTCTCGGTTATTGTTTTAAATGCAATGCTTATGGCCATAAGATTTCAGATTGCGGGCATAATGTATCTCAAAGGAATTTTACCAGAGAAATGTTTTTTCTCCTTTAATGAATTATGCGGTTGAATGTTATAATTGTCATAATTTTGGACATATTGCTAGAAAGCTGAAAAGCACTTTTGCATCAAATAATTATCAGGGTAGAAAATCTCGGCCAAGTGGGTTGAAACAAAACCAGAAATTTCCTGAAAAATAGGCACATGCTAATGAAAGGACAAAGGCAAAACAAGTAGCAAAATCTGCTATCAAACCAGAATGGAAAGAAAAGGAATCTTTGATTGTCCAGACTGCTTTTAAAGCTCAGAACAAATCAGCACCTTGGATACTTGACAGTGGTTGTTCCGGTCACATGACAGGTGACAAGCAAAAGTTTGAGAATTTACAGAATTATGAAGGTGGTTCCGTGAAATTTGGAAATAATGATGGAGCAAAGATTGTTGGAAAGGGATCAGTCAAGATCGGTGATGGCAATATAAAATCAAAAGAAGTCTTGTTTGTAATTGGCCTGAAGCATAACTTGCTAAGTGTAAGTCAAATATGTGACAGAGGTCATGATGTAATCTTCAAGAAGGAGGGCTGTGAAGTAAGAAAGACAAAAAATGGAAAGTTAATAGCCACTGGACTGAGAACTTCAGGAAATCTGTATACACTTTCAGAAACTGAAGAAGGAACATGCTTGATTGGACAGGAAGATGAAAAGCGGCTATGGCACAAGAGGCTTGGTCATATTAGTTTTGACAATCCGGCAAAAATCAGTTCAAAAAGAGCAGTTAGAGATATACCAAACATTGGCAAACCTGTAAATAGCATCTGTGAGTCATGCCAAAAGGGAAAACAAACCAGAGCCACTTTCAAAGCAAAAGAATACTTCACTAGCAAGCCATTAGAACTAATTCACACTGATCTATGTGGACCCATGAGAACTGAAAGCATAAATGGACACAAATATTTTATGCTGTGTATAGATGACTACTCAAGAATGACATGGGTACTATTTATGAAACTCAAGTCAGAAGCCTTTGAGATGTTTAAAACCTTCAAAAATCTTGTTGAGAATCAATCAGGAAAAAGAATTAAATGCCTAAGATCAGACAGGGGAGGAGAGTTTATCTCCGAAGAATTTGCAGAATACTGTCAAAAACATGGGATAAGAAGACAGTTTTCAGCGGCTAGGACACCTCAGCGAGAATGGTGTTGTAGAAAGGAAGAATAGAACGGTGCGAGGAAATGGCAAGGACAATGCTGCGAGAAAACAAAATAGGTGACAGATTTTGGAAAGAGGCGGTTCATACTGCGGTTTACATTCAAAACAGGTGCATCTTGAGACCACATGAAAGCAAAACACCTTATGAGTTGTGGTTTGGCGGAAAGGCAACATCAAGACATTTCAAAGTATTTTGCAGCAAGTGCTACATAAAACGGACTGAAGATAACCTCGGTAAATTTGAAGATAGAGTTGATGAAGGTATCTTTCTCGGTTACTCAACAAAAAGCAAGGCATACACATGTTACAACAAGAGGTTGAAGAAAATTGTTGAAAGTGTTGATGTGAAAGTTGATGAAGGTAGAGAACAAGAAACTACTTATCAAGAAAACTACCCTATGTATGAAGAAGTCATTGAAGGTGATGATGAAAAAGAAACAGAGAAGAATCGTAAAATTGATCCAGATGGTGTAAAAACTAAATCGAAGAAGAAGAAAATAGGAAATTTAAAACAGGCAACTGGCAGAAAAATCATCCAAGTGAGCAGATTATTGGGGATCCCACGGATGGTATTCAGACAAGAAGAACAGCGGTGAGGAACTATTCTCCGTTATCTAGTATTGAACCTAAAAATGTTGCTTGAAGCAAGCAGCGATGAAAGTTGGATGAAGGCAATCAATGAAGAACTAGATCAGATAGAGAAAAACAATACCGGGGAATTAGTACCTAGACCAACAAATAAAAACATAATTGGCACTAAATGGGTTTTTAGAAATAAATTGAATGAAGATGGGCGAGGTTGTCGGAAATAAGGCAAGATTGGTATGTAAAGGCTATGCTCGGGTTGAAGGCATTGATTTTGAAGAAACTTTTGCACCGGTAGCGGACTAGAGGCAATCGAGAATGTTTCCGGCATTAGCGAGTTCATAAAAACTTCAAAGTATATCAAATGGATGTAAAATCAGCATTTTTGAATGGAAAAGCTGGAAGAAGAGGTTTACATTGAACAACCGAGATGGCTTCCAACTTGGTGACAATCCAGATTTTGTTTGCGAGGTTAAAGAAAGCTTTATATGGATTAAAGCAGGCACCCGAGCATGGTATGCAAGGTTGGATAATTATCTAATTAAACAAGGGTTTAAGAAAGGTTTGGTGGATAGCAACTTATATGTCAAAACAGAGAAGGGTCATCTTATTGTTCTTGTTGTTTATGTAGATGACATAATATTTGGCGGCAGCATGGATGAATACTGCAAAGACATATCAATTAAAATGAAAAAAGAATTTGAGATGTCAATGATTGGTGAACTTTCTTATTTCTTAGGACTTCAGGTCAATCAAAATGAAAAAGGCATTTTTATTTCTCAAGTTAAATATGTAAAAGAAATGCTGAAAAAGTTCACAATGGAAGACGATAAACCGGTCGGCACTCCCATGACAACGAGTGCCAAGTTGAGCAAGGATGATAAATCCCGGGATGTGGATCAAACAATGTACGGGTCTATGATTGGAAGCCTGCTGTATTTAACGACTACTAGACCGAGATATATTACAAGCGGTATGTATGGTTGCAAGATTTCGAGCCGAGTCCCAAAGAAACTCATGTAGCAGTTGTAAAGAGGATCTTCGGATATCTCAAGGGCACTATGGATTATGGGTTGTGGTACCCAAAAGGTAAAGATTTCACTTTGATTGCATATTCGATGCAGATTGGGCGGGATGTATTGATGACGAGAAAGAGCACAAGTGGAGGAGCATTTTATCTTGGTGACGAGCTGGTAGCATGGCACGACAAGAAACAAGAATCGGTATCTCTATCCACTTGCAGAGGCGAGAATACATTGCAGCAACAACATGTTGTACTCAGATATTATGGATGAGACAAACGTTGAAAGATCTTGGTATTCATTTCAAAGAGCCAATTTCAATTAAATGTGATAACACTAGTGCTATCAACATATCCAAGAATCCAGTTATGCATTCAAGAACCAAACATATTGCAATCCGATATCATTTCTTGAAGGATAAAGTTGCAGAAGGAGAGGTCAAATTGGATTTTGTTCCAACTACAGAGCAAGTAGCTGATATATTCACAAAACCTTTGCCCAAGGAAGTATTTGAATACCTTCGGAAGAAGTTGGGAGTAGTCACACCACCCAAGCAGCGACTAGCTATGGGAAACACATTCTCGGGGGGAGCATTCAAACTTTTTAAGTGCGAGAATGTTGTGCATAGACTCGGGGGAGTCTACGAGCAGCCCTTTGGTATTATTGGCAAAGGGGGAGAAGAAGTTGAGCAAGGTTGCGAGTGTGTTGCCAACAATTCCAAAGGGGGAGATTGTTGAGCAAGGTGCAGCAAAAGAATTGCGAAAGTATTGTCATTGTTGTCAACACGGTCAGATTGATGCGATTGATGCGATTCGAGAGGTCGGTCGGATCAAGTGCAGAAAGTTTCAAGGAAAACGAGAGGTGACCCAGTTCGAAGCGGCAGAAAGAGACAAGGAAGAAAAGCGTCGCGATATCGCGACATGTTTTGTCGCGATTTCGCGACAATGGTCGAGAGAGAGAAGGCGCAGCCAAAATGTCGCGATTTCGTGACATGTCGAGTTTCGCTGAGGAGAGAGAAAATGTGTCGCGATTTCGCGACAGGAGGAGAGAGAAAATGCAAGCCAAATTGTCGCGATTATCGCGACATGTCGAGGAGAGAGAAAGTGAAAGCTAAACTGTCACGATTTCGCGACATGCTGGAAGAGAAAGAAACAAAGGTGTAGCGATATCGCTACATGTTGAAATGAATGGAAACAAAGGTGTAGCGATATCGCTACATGATGAAAATACATGGAACTAAGGTGTAGCGATTTCGCTACATGTTGAAACAAGGAGGAACTAAGGTGTAGCGATTTCGCTACATGTTGAAACAAAGAGAAACTAAGGTGTAGCGATGGCGCTACATGTTGAAACAAAGGAAACTAAGGTGTAGCGATTTCGCTACTAGTCAAAAGTGTAGAACGAAAGATCGACAATGATATTACAAGTCAAAATTTCATGAAAAGAGGCAAGGTGAAAACACAAGGCACAAAGATGTAAAAAAGTTCGCCATTGCATGAAGCATAGTGTCGCGATTTCGCGACATGCTCCATTTTTGAGTTGGCAAGGAGAGTTGTACGGAAGAACAAAGTGTCACGATTTCGCGACAGCGATTTCGCAGATGATGACGTCGGCAAAGTTGAAAAGTGTCACGATTTCACGACGGATGAAAGAAAGGCGGAGCCGAAGCGTCGCGATTTCGCGGACAATGATGATGACGTCAACAAAGTTGAAAAGTGTCACGATATCATGACAGGATGAAAGGAAAGCTTCGAGAGCCAAGCGTCACGATTTCACTGCCTTAAGGATGACGTCAGCAAAAGTTCAAAGTGTCGCGATATCGCGACAAGATGCAGGGAAAGCTTCCAAGAGCCAAAATGGTCACGATTTCACGACATGCTTAAGGATGACGTCGGCAAAAGTTCTAAGTGTCGCGATATCATGACATGAGCGGGGGAAAAGCTTTCAAGGCCAAAATGGTCACGATTTCATGACAACCTTGAGGGTGACGTCAGCATAAGTTAAAAGTGTCGCGATATCGCGACAGGTAACAGTCTGGCAGGTAAAACCCGAAGGAGCATGCAAGGTGACACGTGTCGAAAAAGCGGACAGTTAAACATTGACGAGTGTTGGACATGCAATGCAACAGCCAAACATGCATAATTGAAACGCATTCGAAAAGCTGAATATGAAGGATAATAAAAGCATTCGAAAGGTCGTATTTGCAGGCATTCTAACAGACGTATTTGAAGCATACAGAAAAGTCGAACATGAAGAATCGAAAAGCTTTCGAAGAATCACATATGGAATTCGAAAAAGCATTCGAAAAGCCGTATTCGAAGAAATTGAACAGTCAAGTGCATGAAACAAAATTGCCGTACTACATGGTTTCAAAAGACGTATTGGAGGGTTTCGAACAGTCGAAGTGCATGGAACCGAACAGCCGTATTGCATGGATTCGAACGATCAGAGTATGTGATTCGATTGCATGCGGGATTGAAAGGTTATAAAAGAATAATCGTACAGAGAAGATGTTGCTGCTGTTAGAGAGAAATTGTTGTAAAAGGAGGGTTAGAGAAGAATCAAGAGAAAAATAAGCAGAGCCGTGAGAGTGTGTAGAGTTGGGTTAATTGCAGACCAGTCAGGGTCGTGCATGAAGTGAAGACATTTTTATGTCATTCTAAATTGATCAGAATTGCAGTCCAAGTTGGTGCTTGGTACTAGGAGTTGGTGCTCCATCATGTTGCGTGAGAAAATTACGGGGGTTGGTGCTCCTTCCGGTTGGTCTTTGGTAAAGTATTTGTAAAATTGATTTTGCAAAGGCTGGATTTGGATTGGAGTCCAAGCAGTCATTTTTGAGGAGTAGCCAAATTGGTGAACCTCGGTATATTGAGTGTTGTGGTGTGCTCTCTTGTTCAAGTTGTTTTTTTTGTAGTCAAGTTCTCTTTATTTCATATTAAATGTTGTAGATATAAAAATTAATAGCTACACTGATTCACCCCCCCTCTCAGTGTCATTGTGTAAACATCACCCACACCAGGATAGTGGAAATACTACAGGTTCTCCCTTGCAACAAGAAGATAGCCCCTCTCCGGTCGAAGCCAATAAGGAAAATATGCAAGGTTCTCAGCCCCAAATACAAAAATATGTCCAAAAAGAAATAATGGGGAATTCAGACGCTACCCCTCCTTTTGGATGGATCCAGGTTCCAAAATGGAGGGAAGGCAGAGATTCCATTGAATCCCTACCTAAGTTTAAACATAGATCTTCATCATCAAGAAGGATTATGGATTCTTTAGACCTCTCCCCCTCATATACAAGCAAGTTAGCTCAGGATCGACATACCTCTCTAAAAGGGGATCAACACTCAGGAGGATTTCAGTCAGGTAACAGGTTTTAGCTTCTTTCATACTCTGGTATCAAATGAAATTTTAGATATTCTCTTGGAATGTTTAGGGTATATCTATCCCCGATAGAAGAAGTTTAGTCAGTAATTTTTTGAAAAATGTTAGATATGATATAGTCTGTTTGCAGGAGATTAATATTAGTGGTTTTCTTTTAAAAATTTGCTTGGATTCCAATTGGAAAAGTAAGTGGTGGGCTTCCACTCATAATCAGAGGTCAGGCGGGTCAGTCTTAGTTGTCTCCCCCTGGTTAGCCCCTCTTTTGGTGGACCCCTTTGGGCGGCTTGTTTGGGGCACCTTTTTATTCTAGGACAACTTGTAGGAATTTGATCTGTATATGTGGCAAACACTCCTTTAGATAGAAGTGAGCTATAGGAGTGGATGAGTTCCAACTTACTAGATGCACACTAGATCATTGGGATAGACTTCAATATAGTAGAGTGGGAGGGGGACATAGAATGTGGATTGGAAAAATATCTTGTAGGTGAAGAAAAGGAGAACTCGTCCAATATGAAAGCTTTCTTACGAGTCTTTGATATTAATTTTAAACAGAAACATCTTGCCCAAGGTGGTTGGTTCACTTGGTCTAACAAAAGGAGAGGCCTTAACCGAATTCAAGCCAAGTTGGATAGATTTTATGCAGATACCAATTTTACTTGCACTGGTCAAAACAAAAGGGTTGTTGATGTGGATCTTTCAGTGACAGGGTCTGACCATAGCCCTATTTGCACCATAGTGCATATAGGAAGTATAGCCAACAATCACAACCATTCCTCCTTCAAATTGAACATGTCACATCTAGATTCATCAACTTGAAAAACTATGATCAAGATCATTTGGGATTTAGAACCCCGACCCAAAGAAGATGTAGGTTGGATTACATGGTGGGATGCAGCTATTTGAAGAACTATCAGATTCTTAAGAGGTTGGGGTAAATTGGTTTCTAGGAATAAAAGGATCAAGGAAAAACTGATGTGTCGAGCACTTGAACAAATTCTTTTAAATTTGAAACTTCATCCTCATGATATTCACCTGCAAGAATTGGCAGCCAAAAAGGAAAGGGAACTACACTATTTTGAGGACTACAAAGCTAAAGGTACAAAAATTAGGAGCAAACTCAACTGGATTAAACAAGGAGACATCCCCTCACCTTTCTTCTTTAGCCACATCAAGGAAAAAATAGCCTCTGAGCGTATAGTTGCTTTGCATACTGAGAATGGAGTTTTGGATGAAGATGAAGAACACATAAGAGTTGAATTTGTCTCACACTTTAGAAAAATATTTTCTAAATACCCAGTCAATGAGTAGGTCACTCTAGCAAGAGATGAAATTAAGAATTGCATTCCTAAAATTGTGAGTACTTCTGAGAATGATAGAATGAAAATAGATTTCTCCCAAGATGAGCTCTTTACAACCTTATCGCACATGGCAAATGGAAAGTCTCCTGGCCTAGACGGGCTTCCCATAGAATTTTATAAGTAAATGTGGTATGTAATTGGTCAAAACTACACTAGGGTGGTAAAAGAAATCCTTACAACCAATAGAATGTCCCCCCTTATGAACCAAGGCCTGATAAAATTGATTCCCAAAAATAGTTGAAAAGATACTATCAACGGATGGAGACCTATCACTCTTCTTAATGTTTCCTACAAAATACTAGCCAAGGCCTTAGCTTTGAGAATGAAAAAAATCTCAGCTTGAATTGTCTGTCT
Organism: Wollemia nobilis; assembly: GCA_028583015.1. NCBI lineage: Eukaryota > Viridiplantae > Streptophyta > Pinopsida > Araucariales > Araucariaceae > Wollemia > Wollemia nobilis. The sequence goes on from JAQPPZ010001217.1 coordinate 162,922, forward strand.
AGAGTAGACAAACTTTCTAAAAGGGAGATTCATTTTGGATATTGTCCTCACTTTAGTGGAAACGATGGAGTGGGCACAAGAAACTAAACAAAAATATTTTTTTTTTAAATTGGATTTTGACAAAGTCTATGATCGAATAGATTGGGGCTTCATTATGAACATGATGGAATAGCTGGATTTCAACTCTGATTCAATTAGGAAAGTTCAAGTGCTTTTTTCAAATGCTTCAACCAAGGTCATGATCAACGGGTGCTTATCATATTCTATAACCTTGTTTAAAACTATCCGACAAGGCTTCCCGATAGCTCCTTATCTATTTGTGCTAACAACAGATGCATTGGGATATCTATTAGAAGAAAAAAGGTAGGCATGATATATTCAAGGTGTGTCTATTCTCCAAGGGGAAGTGATTAAAAATAATCATGCTGATGACTCCTTTATATCAGTGCAATTAGAGCCTCAATTTTTTGAGAACACAATTAATTCCTTAGAATAGTTATGTGCAGCATCTGGAGCAGTGATTAGTGATGTGAAATCTGATTTTTGGCTAGTAGGGATGGACTCCCTTCCTGAAGGCTTCTCCCCTACGTGGAAACATGTTGCAGATGGAGATATTGTCTGCTACCTAGGAATCCCCTTTGGTAAGTGGGTGTCCTTGAGTGATATGTGGTAATGGTGCTTGGAGAAATTTCAGAAGAAGTTGCAGGTCTGGTCTCACAAGCTACTATCTTTTGCGGGTAAACTGGTTGTTATCGCTAAAATCCTACAAGCCTGCCATGTCTATTACTCCTCTTGCTGGCTACCCAACAATACTCAGTATATAAAGCTAGAGAAAATCATTCGCAACTTTCTATGGTCCAATTTTGATGGATCTAAGAAGTTGCCTTTAATTGCTTGGAAATATGCTACTATTCCAAAGGAAAAAGGGGGTTTAGGTCTGATCGACATTTGATCACAAGGAAAAATTTTGGCAGCTAAGTGGATTGTTCATGCTCTTGAAGGTAAGGAGAACTGGAAATTTCTTCTGAGACATAGAATTCAAACAACTTCTCATGTCAATGATTTTAAAAGCACTTTTTGTTTAGAAGACATTCTAGCTAACCCCTCCAAATTCAAAATCAAAGGTAGCATTTTCATTAAAATAATCTGGGAGGTCTGGAAATGGGTTGCCCAAGAAATCCATTGGGATAGCAGTGTTGTTCAAGGTGGTTGCTCAATGCCTTTTAGATCAATTTGGTTATGGAAGGAGAGTGGGGTCTATGCTTCTGATATTTCAAGGTTACAAGCAAAGAGACTTGCAAAAAAAGGCATCAACTGTTGGATGGATATCTGGAAGTCTGAGAGAGCTAAATGACAGTCCTGGGCTATCTTAAAATATGCACACCATCTTAAAAATTATGACAAGTCTGTCATCAGTCATATCTAGGCCCTGCTAACAAATAATGTTCTACAAAATCTTAAGGAAGGGGTGGTTAGTTCTAATTGGAAATCTTGGAAGTGGAATTTTGGCTCTCCTTTACAGCAATATAAGTCTACTAAGATATATAGGGAGTTGCTCCCCCATATTCCAATTGATTCAGTTCTTAACCAAATATGGGGTATCAACTGTCCCTACAAAAAATGGAGGAAAAGATTAAGTAGAGTTTGGCACTTTAAGATTTCAGCACAAATGCGAGTCTTTGCATGGTCCTTAGTCTTTCAAGGTCTCCCATGCAGAGCTCGACTGGCCAAACTGAACATATCATCCAGTAATTGTATTCTATGCCACAACGAGGAGATTGTCAACCATATTTTTTGGGAATGTCCCCAAGCCCACGCAGTTTGGAATGGTCTATCACAAGTTTTAGCACCCTTCATTGCAAAATCAGATTCAATGGACGTCTACTCTTCTTGGTGATACTCAGCAATGCCCCTCCCACTTATGTAGTATATGGCAGACTATCCGGGTTTCTATATTATTCAACCTTTGGAAAGACAGGTGCTCACTAGTTTTTAGTGGGACTCCATCTCCTGTTTCAGATGCAGTCCAAAAGATGAGACATTGTATTTCTGAACAACTTAGAGCTTTCATATTAGAATTCTTGAAAGAGCTGAAACATTCTTCTAACTTTCATAAGTCAAATTGTCTCAAGCTGTTGAACCATTTAGCCTGACTTGTTTTTTTATTTTTTACTTTTACTTAATAGAATTTTAAACAATATTAAAAAAAAAATTAAGGCATATATTTTTAAAATAGATAATCGAAACTTTGATATTATCCATAGTTATGTTGGTTTGGTCCACACGAGTAATAGGCTTCCAGAAAATTAATCACACCACCTTAAATTTTACTACTTCAATTTATGTTTCACAATTACAATAAGCTAGGGAAAAGAACTCTTCTTAAAGCATTTACATAGTAATATGATTTTGATTACTTAATTTACTATCATGGAAAACAAATCAACCAGATGACCTCACATTAAGTTTATATTTAATTCCAGTTAAGTCTTCAATTATATAAAAACATTTTTTTTACCAGCTATTAAAGGAAAGACGCATTGGAAGCTATTCTAATCCTCTACCATTATCAAGATAATTATTGTCAACCATGATAAAGAGATTTGTGAAGCTGGAGTGACGTACTCAAAACTTTTATATTAAACTCTTATTATGATTAATTCTTGGGTCGCAGAACTAAACAAGTTGGATTATGATGTAATCCATTTTAAATGCTATAAATCCATTGCTAGCGACGTATAAAAATAAGCAACCATATGCAAGCTGAGTTTTAAAAGACTCCAAATATTGGTTTTGGATCTACAAATATGTACTAATTTTTAAAACACGTTGGTCCACTTGCTAATTTTTATAGTAGCTAAAGCTCAAATGAACTATACACAGTCTCAAATAATTAATATCGAATCTAATAAGAATGAAACTGCTCAAGTAAAAATATCCAACAACCAAAAATAACAAAATTTGAAGGTGTGGACGATGGTGGAGACAGAGCGCAGCGCAGGCGGAAACAACATCTAGCAGGTAGGCCTAACCTAAGGAGCAAGCATACCAGTTCCAGGTAAGGATGGAGACGGGGTGGCGGGATCCCATGTGATGGCCCATGCGGGACCCCAGGACAAGGAGCCCCCCAAAAAACCTTCGACCGAGGGCCCCATCTTTGGAAGCCCTAGCATGTCCTCATATGCGCAGATTACCTCAAGCGAGGTGATCCTCCCAAAAACATCAGGCGCCAACCTATCCCTGGTGGGATCTGATATTTTCATTCTAGGAGAGATCTTCTCTACCTATGTTTATGGGGCCTCCTACTCCCTGGTCGAGAAGTTTATCGAAGGGCATCCAGACATGGAGACCATTAGGCATTGGGCCTTCTCCAAGTGGAAAACCTTAGGCCATATGGAAATCGTAGCCCTCTCAAGGGGCTTCTTCCTCATCAAACTCAACAACCGTGATGACACAAGTTGGATCCTAATAGGAGGGCCCTGGTTCTTAGGTAGGAGGAGTCTGTTCCTTAGGAGGTGGGCGATGGATTTCAACCCTAGTACCCAGAGTATAAACTTCACCCCAATCTGGGTTCGTATCCCAGATTTTCCCTTCCACCTCTGGCAAGAGGAGGTCTTGAAAGCTATTGCGGGAGCAGTCGGTGAGTTGGTGGCCATCGAATCTACAACCAAAGCAGGATCCAGAATGGTCCATGCACGCATCTGTGTGAATGCCAATCTCGAGTCTGAGCTCCCATCCTTTGTCAACTTGATCTCGGGATCCTTCAAATGGCACCAACCACTGGAATACAAAAATAAACCAGCTTTCTACGTCTAGTGTCGCATGCAAGGGCACCTCCAGAACCAATGCCCTCTCCTCAAACCTCCTGAGGAAACTAATGATGGTGGCCCTTTCTCGAGGGTCCCCTAGTCTCCAAAATTGGTTCCCTCCTCCTAGACCCGTCTTCCCCATAAATGGGTGACCCACTCCCTGGAGGAATGGACATCCGACGTAGATGGCCCCTTGGCAACAGAGGAGTCAACACCCTGAGGAGAAAGGGAAGCAAAAAGTTGATCCTCCTTCGGTTCCAGATTTTGATCAGGTATGTCCCCATCCTGAACCTATTCCTATTTTTGGTAATGAGGAGATGGGCTCCCCTACAAATCAACCTTCCCCCTGGATCTATCCCCGACTAGGTTTATCCCCATCTTGAACCCCTTCCTGAGCTTGGTATTGATATGGTCGTCTCCCCTATGAACCACCCTCCCCATTCCTCTCCCCCTGACCGCCCCAACCAGGTACCGCCTTGTTCGACTCCCCTCCTAGATCAGGCCCCTCCCTTCCCCCTCTTGCAACGTCTGATCCTAACTCCGGGCAGTCGGATAAAGATGACGAAGGGAGCCCCACTCTATCCCAGTCAGACCTCGGAAGGCTTCAACCCCAAGAGGACCCGAAGCAAAAGATTCACCACCAACTTTGGTAATGATAAGAAGAGAGGACGACCAACCCTTGGTGAACAGAGAAGGAAAGAGGTCGAAGATGATATAGCAAATGGCCTCCAGTCCACTTTACTATCTGATGCTCTCAACCTGCTGAAAGAGGAACCGAGAAAATCCAAACCTCCCTCTCACCAGGGGAAGGGAGGCAAAAAACCCTCCAGAAGTGTCAAATGAAGATTCTCACTTGGAATGTGAGAGGGCTCAATGGAGTTTCCAAGAGACGTATAGCGGCACATCTTCAAAAAGAACACAACCCCTCTATCCTCATTCTTCAGGAAACCAAACTAGATGAGATTTCCTCCCCTAGAGTTGCCAAAGCAGTTTGGAGCAATGGCGAATTCATCTTCACCCCGGCCCAAGGAACTTCTGGAGGGCTGTTATGTATGTGGGATCCGACGATGGTTGAAGGAAGACTGATTTCCTCATCTAATAGAATCATCAACATGTTGTTTCACTGTAAAACCTCCAACCGCACCTGGATCCTCTCCAATGTCTATGCCCCCAACAACCCGTTGGAGAGGGCCATGCTTTGGGAAGCGGTAAGCCACATGAGAGACATGTTCAAAACCCTCCCTTGGATCCTCATAGGTGATTTCAATAGTCCCCTGTTCCCTTCAGACAAACAAGGAGGATCCTCCCTAATCACCAGAAGCATGGAGGAATTTGGGGCATTCATAGATGCAAATGAACTCATGGATGTCCACCTGAAAGGGGCTAAATTCACTTGGAGCAATAGGAGGGCTGGTCCAAACCTCATCCAAGTCAAACTGGACAGGGTCCTACTCTCAAGAGAAGCCATCCCGGTGTTTGCAGATGCCACCCTCCAATCCCTCCCCAAAATCGGCTCCGACCATAATCCCCTTCTCTTCGAAGTTGGCAAAGGATACCCCTTCAAGTGCCCCTTCCGCTTCGAGCCTATGTGGTTCCACCATTCAGATTTCATAGGGCAAGTTGCCCAGTGGTGGAGGCAGCCCTTTAAAGGACCCCCCTCTGCTCAACTATATCAGAAGCTCAGGTTCATCAAGGATAATCTCAGGGTGTGGAACAGAGAAACTTTTGGCAATATTTTTGAAAATAAAAGGTTGGTTAAAGAAAAATTAGAGCTCATAGAATGCCTATCCCAGGAAGGCACTCAGGATAACAACTCTAGGGCTGAAGAGAGCAAGCTCCTAGCAGAGTTTCACAACATCCTAGCTAGAGAAGAAATATACTGGAGACAAAAATCAAGAGCCCTATGGCTCAGGGACGGTGATTCGAACACCAAGTTCTTCCATGCTTCTACCATGAGAAATAGGAGCTCCAACAAGATCTCAAAACTTACCTGCAGTGATGGCAGGACCACAAAGGAAATCTCTGAGATCCGGGATGAGTCAGCCAACTTCTTCCAATCCCTTCTAGGCACCCCATCCCAGTCCTCCCCCAGGAGGCTAAATACCTCCTTGAGCACATCCCTCGCACCATTCCCCCATATACTAATGAGATGCTCATAAGGCCCCTAACGCCCGAAGAGATAAAAGAGGCCCTATTCTCCATGAAGCCTGATACTTCCCCTGGTCCGGATGGCTTCCCCCCATGCTTCTTCCAGCCGTTTTGGGAACTAATCGGGATAGAGGTCTGCACAGCTATCAGAGATCTCCAGTCTGCTAAAACCATCCCCCGAGGTATCAACTCAACCTTCATAGCCTTGGTCCCTAAAATCCAAGCTTCCAAATCCTTATCTGACTTCCGGCCTATCAGCCTCTGCAATGTCATTTACAAAATCTTAACCAAAGCTCTAGCTAATAGGCTCAAGGGGATCCTCCCCCTCATCATTGACACTTGCCAGGGGAGCTCTGTCAAAGGGAGAGTCATCACTGATGGGGTCATCACGATCCATGAGGCACTGCATTCCACCACCTTGGCTAAGAAACCAGCTTTCCTCCTCAAGCTGGACATGAACAAAGCTTTCGACAGGGTCAGCTGGGATTTCTTGATCGACTTCCTCCTCAAATTTGGCCCATCCTGGGTAGACCTAATCAAGAGGTGCACTTCCTCCCCGTGGTTTTCTGTCCAAGTCAATGGGTCCCCTGCTGGGTTCTTCCCTAGCTCTAGGGGCCTGAGGCAAGGTGATCCTCTATCCCCTATTCTGTTTATTATTTTGGCCGAAGCTCTAGGGAGGACCATCTCAAGTGCAGGGAGGAGTGGGCTCATAACAGGGATTAAAACTGCTTCGGGTCTTAACCCAGTCACTCACCAATAGTTTGTTGATGACACCATCTTGGCCACCTCAGCTTCTGTTGCTCAGGCCAAGACCATCAGACACATCAGTGTTTTAGGGCAGAAGATCAACCTTCTCAAAAGCAAGATCTACTTCATCAACACCCCCCAGTCCAGACAAGTGAAGATAGCGCGGATTCTTGGGTGCTCCCCGGAGGTCCTTCCCACTTCCTACCTTGGGCTTCCTTTGTTCTCGGGCAGGCCCACCAAATCCATGTGGAACAATGTCATTGAGAGGATCCAAAAGAAGTTGGCCTCCTGGAAAGGTCACCTCCTCTCCTAGGCAGCCAAAGCAACTCTCACTTCAGCCTGCTTGTAGAGTATCCCGATTTATTTCATGTCGGTATTCAGGATCCCTGCCTCGGTGAGCACCAAGATAGAACAAATTCAGAAGAGATTCCTCTGGTCCAGGAGTGAGGAAAAGAAGCGGATCCCTTTGGTGTCCTAGGACTTGGTATGTCAAAACAAAAATGAAGGGGGCATTGGACTCAGGAAAGTCTCCCGAATGAACCTTGCCCTCCTAGCCAAGCACACGTGGAAGGTTTACACCAACAGTGAGACCGAGTGGGTTCAGATCATCAAGAGGAAATACCTTCAAAACCATCACTTCTTAAGTGACCAAGAACCCTAGAATGGCTCTGCATTCTAGAAGTCCATATCCCAGACCAAAAGCCTCATCCAAAAAGGCTGCAGATGGATCCTGGGAGATGGAAGCACCATTGACTTTTGGCAGGACAGGTGGATTCAAGATGATCCGTTAAGTGAGCATAGGGAGTTTCAGATCCTTAAGCCTTCCTTGGATGCCACCAAGGGAAGCAAAGTTGCTAACTTCATCTCCAGGCACAACGGGAAGCCCGTTTGGAGCCCCATCGAAGAGGCCAGGTTCCCCCGCCAAGCTGCCAACCTCTCCATATTACTCAACATAGTCACCATTCCAACGGGGGAGGTGGAGGATAGGCCCATCTGGCGAGGAACCGATGATGGAGCCTTTTCGGTCAAGTCGGCCTACTCCCTCCAAGAGATGACACAGGTGACCAACATCCCTTTCAACCTAGTGTGGAGAAAGAAACTCATCCCCAAAATCAGTTTCTTCTCTTGGACTGCCATTCAGAACAAGATCCTCATAATTGAGAACTTGGCCAGAAGAGGGTTCATGATCCCAAATCGATGCTACCTTTGCCTGTCAAGCTGGGAATCAACAAACCACTTGTTCACCAACTGTGCTTTTTCTTCTGGGGCCCTTGGTCACTTGCTTCAATCTTTCCACATCCAGTGGGTCCAACCCAACTCCATCATAGATTTGTTCTCCCAATGGCCAAATCCGTTTTGGCACCCCAAGCTCCGCTCCCTTTGGTCCCTCTACCTCCACCACCTGATCTGGAAAATCTGGTTAGAGCGCAACAATAGAGCTTTCTCATCCTCCCCCAGGGATCCCATAGTTGTAGCGGGTAAGGCCATCACCTATGCCATTGAGAACATCCAACTCTTCCCTCCCTCCCCAGCCCTTCCATAGGCGAGCGAGCTAGCCCTATTCAAATCCCTAGGTATCCTCGAAGACATCCCAGATCCTCATCCTAGGCCCAACCCCAGGTCCAACCTCAGATGGGCGCCTCCCTCGAAAGGATGGGTCAAGTTGAACTTTGATGGGGCCTCCAAAGGAAACCCTGGTCTTGCAGGAGCAGGTGGGGTTATCCGAGATCACGAAGGGAATATAATCCTAGCCTATGTTGAATATCTTGGGACTCAGACCAACAACTTCGCAGAAGCTATGGCACTATGGCGAGGTCTAGTCCTGCTTCAGGAGGATCCCAGAAGGGCCATCATTGAGGGAGACTCCCTGAACATCATCAACCACATGACTAGCCATAAAAATCCATCATGGAAAGTGTTCAACGCTATTCAAGAGTCCAAGAAAATCTATCATACGCTTCCTCAAGCATCCATCTGTCACATTTTCAGGGAAGGCAACCAACTTGTTGATGCCATGGCAAACATTGCAGCCGTGTCAAGAGGCCTCAGAATCCAGAGAGATGACTTCCCAAAGGTCCTATCCGATGCGGCAAGTCGGGAAAGAAGCAAAAGTCATGATGCTGACTCCCATAAAGATGATATCTAATACCCAGGGCCTGAATCCCATTTCAGCTACAAACATAGTGATAGGTATTTCTTCTAACATGAGCCTCCATGTCATAATTGTCTCTCATGGAGCCTCTCCCATAGGAAAATGATAGGTTTCTCCAACAATTTTATCCACATTAGATTCCACCACAATCAACTATTGGCCCTCAACAACGTCGTTAACTATAGCTTGGGACCCACCATAAGTCTTGGGAGTTGTCGAGTGAGTAATCTATTCAAATCTCCCGACGATCAGGCATTACCTTTCATTGATTTCCATTGTGCTTTTTCTCGTCAAGCCCTCATTATTTTTTGATGGTCCACTCATCCCCGACCACCTTCCTGTGCGATCTCCAAGTGGCACGCATGGCACTATAGCCCTCTCCAACTCCAACCATCCATGCACCCCAGTTTCCTTCTCCGCCACCCTCTGAGCGTGCAAGCCATAATTATCGATGTTGCATCCCCATGCAAATGGTGGCTTCACATCGATGATTCCCCTACCCCTTAGCCCTCTATACCCTATTTAATCTCCCATGTTCGATCGGCATCCCCCTATGATCCCTTCTCAACTCTGGTCTCCCTCTCCTTTCTAAGCCTAGCCCTTTCCCTATGTCTCGGCCTCTATTGTTCGACTCCCAATGCTCCTGGTTCTAGTCCCTCCCCGAGGCCCTGGCCTTCCCCATTCACCCCAATGTCTGTTGTGTACGTGGAGCCGAGTTCCCTCAGCATGAGCGGCACTGCACAATTTTTATGGACATGAAAGGACTTACCCCCTTTCTGCGTAAATTTGAAGGCCCCGATGATGAAATCACTAAGGATTTCATGGAGACTTGGCAGAATGGTGAAGTCCGAGTTCATGGTGTCCATTTTAGGCTCTCGAAGGAGCTGCTTTGTGAGGTGATCGGGCTCTCCTCAGAAGGATGTAGTATACGGTGGGACAAACACAATTGGGAGGAGGAGCTCGAGCAATTCCTAGACCGAGCCAAAAGCTATGGATGGGACAAATTTGCACTGCTCCGCTCTGCCCTCCCCTCTCCTTGGAATGAAGCCATTGTCCCTATCCTCCAATTCGTCACCTACGACGATCCTGAGAAGCCCCTCCACAACTTCCACCTCAGTTTTGTCAACCATCTCCGTGACTCTAGACAGGTTTCCATCCCTGACTACTTGCTATACTCCATAACGATTTCTATTGAAAAATGTCAAAAGTCGCAAGCCAAGCCCATGCACCAGGGCCTCCTGGCGGTTATCTTCCACCATGTCGTGGCCAACCATCCCCTTGCCTAGGAAGTTCCCCCCTGGCATCCAATCCCCCCTTGCCTCCCCAACCATCTCTGAAAACCACAATTCTAAGGACGGGAATGGCAGCCCAGAGGAGAAATCCAAACCCTCCCTCCCCAAGAGTGCAAGACGCAACCCCACTAGGAAGCGAAGAGTGGTAGGCGACACCCCCTCCGGTCCTAGGTCCTCGACCCGGCTGAAGAAGCCCAAGAAGGAAAAGAAGTCCTCCCCTGAAATCATATCCGACTCTGAGACCGACTCAGCGACATCCCCGACCCAGCTCCTCCTGAAGATGGCCATCAACTCGATGGTCAACACAACAAACTCAGCGAATGCCACCATTAAAATCCTCAAGAAGCTGGTCAACAAACAGAGTGAGGCCTCCGATCAAGAGGATACCACAAAGACATAAGGGGTGTTGTATCCAGCCCAGGGTGGATCCCAGACTGTCACCTACGGGAGGATGGTGATTTTTGGCTAAGTGGGTCTCACTAGTTGCTATTGTTACTTGGTCTCTCTGCTGGTCTAAGAGTTGTTTCCTATTTTTCCCTTTTTGCTTCTATTTATTTTCATGTATTAAGGCACTACCTAAGAAGTTGGGGCTTCGACCCTTTTTGTTATAAGGTTTTGGGATCCTCTTAAAAAACCCATTTTGTATATAATCCTAACTTACCAAAAAAAATATCTAGCAGCTAGTTAGTTACTGGTAAGGTTGTTACATCACAAACACATGCTTTATTTTTAGAGTATTGATCATTTTATCTACAACAAGTTAACTATAAGAAAATAGGTTGTTGCTACTCTGTCCTCATTCAACCATCACCATCATTCATCGAAATCCAAACTCATTTATCTGCCATATCTGCAATGGCTTGCCATGGAGTAAGGATTGTATGCATATTTTTTTGGGTCAGCACAATTAATGCATATGCAGTCTATATGAATACAATCACATAGCTCACATATTATCAAGCAATTTTATATTTTATTATTTTTGTTTATATATATATATATATATATATATATATATCTTTGTATACACAATAGAAAAATTAAAGAAAATCAATTTATGACTTTACTTAGTACAATCACCTCCTAAATATGAGGACTAAAATTACACACATATGCACTATATCCCTTAACTGGTTATTACTTCACAATACTATTGTAAATAATCTACCATAAACATATCACATGCAAAATAAGCATACAGTCTACTTCATCAACATTCCACAATCAAGCAAAGGCAGACAAGCAAGCTGATCTCTCAATAAGAGATTGTAATGAGTTCTATCCAATCACGTAAACCTGCTCCAAAAATAACAAGTAGATGTCAAATACCAAGATGCCCTAGCCATTGAACTATACCTTCTTTTATAAGAGAAAGGTATCTGGTCTTTGGTGACACCTAGACAAATACATGCACGCACAATATTTTGAAATATGGTTGGGTGGCAGAGACAAAGACTGGCCAGAAGTGGAAACACACTTTTTTTTCTTCTTTTTTTATTTAGTTATAATTTATTTACTTTATTTATATATGTATTATTTATTATATATGTATATTATTCATTATTTAAATTATTATATATTTTTATTATTAATATTTACATTCATAAAAACATATATATAGCCTATTATTCAATTATTCGTAAATATTTAAATATATATATATATATATATTATTTTATTTGGTTATATTTATGTATATCAACCAAATTTGTCAAATGACTTTATGCATTAAGTAATAATATGCACCAAACAAACATATTCAAATGCATTCAATAATCAGTCATGTCCCTATATAAATTTACTTCAGTGAGCTTCCATGTACTCATAATCATGGTGCTTTTAAGCACTAACATCATATCCCACCTTACCTGATGCAGACAATCCTTATCTTTTTGCCATAAGGTTGGTACCTAGTTCCTATTTCCTATTTGCTTGATGGAAACACCTATTTCTGCACTCATAAAACTCATCAGTAGTATCTCATTCAAAAAGAATAATAGATGAATAGCAAAAATGGAGGGCATGTTACATCAAGCCCTGGCATGTTGGCATATGACCAGGAAAAAATATCATGAAACTCTTTCAACAAATTGGTCATTTTCTCCTACTAATCTACGGACAAGGCTTTACCTAACTTAAGGATTCTAGGGGAATCCTTAGAACCTATGCTAACATCTATGGTCTCCTCAATGAGAATGGATGATTCATCCTCAAGAGGAGGCAGGGCAAGAATCACTCCTAGTTGCTTGAGGTCCTCAAGAGACATAGAACCAAAGTCCTCTTGATAACTATAAGACTCAACTTGCGCTACACAAGGGACTAATCCATTAAGGGATAAGGCATTTCAAGGGACATCCTCATGAACCATGTCACAAAGAGTTCTGCTTTCAGCATACTCCTTTGGGATCACAACTAACAGAGAGGGAGGGGGTGGTACCTCATCCTCAACACTCCACTCCAAGCCTTGATGAGATATATTCAAAAGAGGCTCTTGAAGAAAAGGATTGACTTGATCTTGTGATGAAACATTGATTAATGGTTCCTCACTCATGTTCAGAATTTCAAATTGCTTAGTCATGTGAGATGAGGAAACTGATGGACATAAATGAAGATCAAATTGAGTTTTTTCAACTAGTGAAAATATTCAAATGGGTGAGGGTCACCTAAAATGGTGATAAATTGATATTTAAATTCAAACTTCAAACATCGGTGAAACATAGAAGGGACAACCCTCAGTGCATGGATCCAAGGACGTTCGAGAAGAAGATTAAAAGATGTAGGACAAGACACCACATAGAACAAGGTATCTAAGATCTTAGGTCCAACCCTGAGGGGGAGGAAATAACATTGTAAGCTTCTTGGGACTTGTTTTTGAAATATTTGATGATGACATCAGACTTAGTTAAGTTTTCCTAATTTAATCCAAACTTTTGGAAATTTTGATAAATGCATAAATTGAGGGAAGAACCATTATCAATCAAGATTCGCTTGATAAAAATTTTCCCAATAAATGTAGTGATGTAAAGGGAAGAATCCCCTCATAAGTCTGAGGAAGGCATATTATCGTTCGAGAATGTGATATGATGTATCCCAAGAGAACTCACATTATTTATAGCACTAGGGGAAATATCTTGAGGAATAAATTGTTGTCTTAGAAGCTTTAACAAGGCTTCCCTATGAATATGAGAAGTTGTAAAATTTATAAGAGTGAGATCTTGGTCGGGGTACTAGCTAATTGTTGTTGAATGTCAAAGGAAACTTTAGGTTATGGCTTCAACACTAAAGGTAGATTTTCTACTCTTGTGCTCCTTTTTGGGTACTCTTAAAAACTAAGGTGGGTTTTGTAGGTGGGTTGGATGAAGAACTTGTATCCTACTGAGACTGTTGAGTAGGTTGGTTTTATGCTTGTTGCCTTGTAGTTATTACTATCATTCCAACCATATTATCATAGGGAGGTGGCACATTTTGATATGACACTTGATTAGCTACCTATTGGCCATGCTTAGGGAGGGGATCTTCGAAGATTCCCATGTCTTTATTAGTTATGGGTGTTTGTTGAGTAGGAAGTTGATTTTTTGTTGGATGATTGGGTCAAGAACCTTCTATGACAAGTCATCCTTTATAAATTAGGTCTTGAACCACATGTTTCAACCTCTTACATCTATTTTTCATGTGCTCCTCCACTCTATGGTACTCGCAATATTGACCAGCTTTATACCAAGTAGTTGTGGTCTCAATTTGCCTTATGGGAGGCAACTCAATAATATTAGCTTCCAAAATATTCTTCAGGACCACATTCATAGGCGTGTTCAATCTTGTGAAATTACTTTGTGGAGGTTTTTGAGGTTGGTTAAGCACCATGCTTTATAGGGTGTTAACAACACTGTTAATAGATCTACTATCTGTTACCCCATCACCAATTACATACTTATTATTATACTAATTTTTAGTGGTCCTATCCTCTTTTATCTTAAGTTGACCTCTTTGACTAAGGGTTTGCTTTTGCTCTACCCTTATTGCTAGATTTATAGCTTGATAAAAATATGTGATAGTTGTAGTTTCCAGTTCATCAGAGATTTGTTCTTGTAAGTTTCTAATAAATATCTCAAGCATGTCTCAAGGAGGTAAGATGTATGTCAAGCATCCAACTAGACTCCTCCAATGAGTCATCTTTCATAGTCACATTCTTTCAACATAAGCACCAAATTTTTGAAAAAATATTTCAGATGCCTCTTCAAAATTCCTTAGAGAATAATTAGGGAATTGATAATACCACTCTAATGTCATACCACCAAGGCTCTTAGGGAACGTCTTTAGTAAAAACATGTCATTATATATAATATCATGACATGCTATCCTAGACATTCTTAAATGCAATGGTATAAAAGGTTTAAAATGATTGTGGCATGGTGGTTATATGGACGGACTACACGAGTAATGTGTGGTAGCATTTGAGTGAACATCACAAAATACTATGATAGCCATAAAATACAGATAGTGTACCTGAATCATCGTGGTACAGCTACCGATTCCACCATGTAGAAAAAAACATTCTTAAATTCTCAATTCGATCTTCTGTTCCCTTATAGATAGGCAAAACTAGCATTGGAAAATGCTTAGGGTAGGACCTAGAGGTAACGATAGGGTCTAAGGGTTGGTTGTATATATATGTAGTTGTAGGTGAAACTAAGCAACTGAATCATATCCACTCTGGAAACCAATTATTTCACCACATTTGTTAAAATTTGCACTTCAGGATTGTTGTTGTGCAATACCCTTAGGTTCCCTAGGGGAGGGGTATATGTAGGTTATTGAAAGGGAACTTGGTCCATGTTGGAGATATTGACACTGTTATGGTATGGGTTGTGATATGTGGTATCTTACTATGGAGGAGAAATAACATTCGGTGGAACATAAGCATGAATGGTGAGATTAGCTAAATGAGGAGGAAACTAAACGTGATCTTAGGATACACTACTAGTTGGAGCAACTTGTGGAATTATTTCAATTTTGGTAGTCATAGTAGTAGCATATGTTGGGTTATGAACAAGATTATCATGATGTGAAGATTCAAATAATGGATCGCTATGAACATATCGAGGGGAAATTGTTTGATGATGATATGTTCTAAATTCCTTGATTTGGGCTTCCTCTTCCATAGCTTTATCCAAGGTATCTTTACGATGCTTGTAGAAATTCTAGACATGTCTAAATGATTTAAAGATAAGGTTCTCATTGAGCCCCTTAGTAGGATCAAGGTCATTGCCAATTTCTTCATTTTCTTCCTCCTCTAGATTATGATTTTCTCTATCAATCCCATCATCCTCTTGAAAAATATCATCAAACTTTGAAAGCCTTCACCCACTCATAATTTTGGGAGCCATTAGGAGAGAGATAAAGAATATAGTGGAAAAGGAGGAAAACTAAAAACTAACAAACACACAAAATGATTTTAAGATGTTTTTAAAATTTTTTAAATATAAACAAATATAATTAGTGGTCTTATTGAAGTTTTCAAGAGAAAAGTGAAGGAAGAAGTTTCTTATCTTGGCCACTATGTGTTCACATCAGGTTCACAAAAAATTTAGAGGAAAACTACCATGCCATGTATGATTCTTGGTTGGATCCACTAGGAGCCGAGGTGAACCGCAAGGGTGTGTTATATTCTCTACACTCGGGGACACAAAAGGATGGGTTCACCAAGAATGGTCTTATAACTCGATCTAAGTCTAGGGTGGGAATGTTTAATGTGTAAATTAAGCATACACTTATTGTTTGGCCTTTCTAAACTAAGCCACGAAAATAAAAGAACAATGCAAGACACACAAGATGCAAAAAGAAAAGAACTAACCCTAGTATTATTCTATAATTCAATGATGTCTAACCCTAAGATTGCAAAATAAAATCTTTAAGCATAGGTACAAGGGAATGCACAAACAAGATAAAAAACCTAGATGCACACTATATGCTTTTATTCTTTCAAATGCCTAGAAATTCAACCGAATATTTTCCTTTACTTGTAATCTAGGTTTTGAGCATAAATGAACAAAAGCAAACACCCAAAACGAGTTAATGAAGGGAGGGGTTTTAGTGAGAAAACCCCTTAGAATTCTAAATTCGTGCCCCACCATTACAGGACATGAATTTGACAAGCCAAATTTGTGCTTCACCATTATAGAGCATGAATTTGGAAATCCAAATTCATGCCTCGTATGGACCGGGTATGAATTTGGTAAAGCTAAGGAAACAAGGCAAAGGGAGAAGGTAAAAGTGTCCTAAATTTTCCCTTAGAAAGTATGGGTGGTTGACTATAGATCTAAGGAAGAATTGAATCATTTTGATGGGTCATCTACAAAGATTTCAAATCTTTCCTCATTGAAGCAAGCAATCATTGCTTTGAAGGGGCATTCAAACCCCTTATGTTCCAAGATAATATTTTCATTAATGATACTTGGTGGGGTGCTTCTTCTCCCCTCCCATATAAATTATCATCTAGGTTCCATTAGCTATGTATTTTAGGGTTTTCCTAAACCTTGAGTCTTGGTTCGAAGGTTACCCATACTTAGAGTCATCTTCCATATCCACTATCCCTTTTTTTGGCTTGAATTTATATCATTCAACATTCTAAGCACTCTAGTAGAAATAAGACAAACAACTTCAAGCCTAACAAATCTTAATTTAATTATCAATTAAAATAATCTAGACAACATCAAGCCTAAAAAAATTTCTTACCACTAAAGCATGAATGAAAACATTCAAAGTGTAAATATCAACATGATGAATAATTCTTCACAGTTTAGTTAAGGTACGTCAAACAAACCTTGATTGTATTAGAATAACATTAACATACAACTTACGACAAGTAAACAATAAAATATTTAACCCTTTACAATGAGGAGCATTCCTCTATTTATAGTTTTTGTTGAGCTACAAAAAAGCTAACTACTATGTATAATCATAAGCAAAACTAGTTTTGTATAATTTGGGATGAGTTGGCACCACTCGACATAATTAGCATATTTGGGCAATTCTTTGTCAACCCACTTGTAGTTAGTTATGCTTTGCTAGAGTGGTTGTTAATTTCCTGCTCTAATAATTACCATGTTGGCCAAATTGCCCTTTTCGAAGGTGAAGGACACTTTTTTATTAAAGCAATTTTGATTTGTAAGCATGTTGGACCATTAAAATGCTAATGCCATCATTCTTGCTAAGAAGGTTTTTCTGAGATGATGCTCCATTTGGGTCATGCTCTAGGTAGTTGTTTGTGCTCTTTGCAGGATTTTCACTAGATCAAAACATTTTGGAGCCTAGATGACATCATCACTTAGAATATTTTAGCTTTCTTGCTTCTAGAATGAATACCATCTACTCCACAAGATTTTGCACTACGTCAAATATTTTGGAGCATGTTGTTGACATCGTTGTCAAAAAGGTCTAGTCGCTAGTTTTGCAAGCCTAACTTTTAAGAATACCAAGTTAGTTTGGACAAAAGCTTTTGGATTCAAGGAATAGGCAAACCTTAAACAATTTTAAGCCCAAAATTGCTTCCTTAGACTCTAGGAGAAATAATTTACAAGAATGATGGTCTGAAAAAGAATCATGAGTCTAGAGAAGCTCTTCAAGCTTGGAAAATTAAAGAATTTGCAAGTTTGAATGTTGATAAAGAATTTGGATACACTACACAAAGCATATGCTAGGTTAAGTCCTTATACAGTGAAATAAATTGCTTGATACCTAGCACATCAAGGGTTACCATTTATAAAATAATCATAATGGAGGACTTACTTCTATTCTATCTTGCTTGCAATGTCATCATGATAAAAAGAGGAGGTCACACCTGGAATGAATATAGAGGATTTGATTTACCTCAAAATTGGTCCATGAACTACGACTCTTGATCTTTGACTTCAAATCTTAGTGAAGTGTCTAAACCTTCTTTGTAAAAAGTATAGAACCAATAGTTAATGGCTTTGGTTGTACGTATAAGGATGGGAGGGAGAGAGAGCAAAAATGTCTCATGTCGTAATAGCAATAAAGGCATAAAGCTTTAAGATCAATGTTTGAAAAAACATGCAAATGGTTGTAGTGGCTAAATGTATAGTGACAAAATGAGGAGATGGATTGGGTATTTATAGCAAAAGAAAAGTATATCTTTCATTTTTAGGTTGACGATTGAGTTACACTCATTTTAGAGCTAAAAAGCCACAATTGTCATCCCAAAAAATGCATTGTATTAATCCTAGACATAAAAAATGCTAGGATCATAATCGTACATCGAAAACCCTAAAATTCAATCAATGATTGCAATCCCCACTTAAAGTAGTGATCTTAGCACTCTTGCTTTTTATAATGAATCTTTTAGGAGATACATGTAAAGATGTTCCTTAATCATGACTCTATCCTTATTTTAGGGTTTTGAGAAAATTAATAAGCAAAATAACCAAAAAGGTAATAACTAGGTGAAGAAAAAGAACCAAAACCATCGGCCAACATGACTCATTGTCATCCTACCCAAGGACTAGCAAAGTTAGTCCACTCTTGTCCCATATATAGGAGGACATGACTTTCCACCATCTACAAAGTTGTTATTGTTTGTTTTTTACAAATATATATTACCCCTTCCTAAGGACCATAGGTGAGACTGTAAGAGAAATCTAATCGTGAGTTCTTAGAAAAAAAAAAGAAAAAATAGCAATATGCAATGGTAAAAGCAACAAAATAAATATTCTCTACTAAAAAACGAAAACAAAATTTTTATTAGTCTTTTTTTTTTAATTTGGTTAGTGTGAAAAATCCTTATGATCAATGCACAGGGCTGAGCAGTCTCCTCTCAACCATGACCCCTCGTAAACCGAAAGTTATACTTATCAATAGGGAATTTAACACACAACCACCACATACCCACCCCCTCACACACTCTCGCCCACCCCCTCAAATGAGAATTTATTATTATTATTATTATTATTATTATTATTATTATTATTATTATTATTATTATTATTACTACATATTTTATATACATTGTTATATACAATCATAAACTCTCATCCATCCACCCTATAGTTTGAACCTTAAACCTTTTTAAAAAACCAAAACTTAAACCTTTGAAACAAATATATAATTTTTAAAATAAATAATAAAAATATAAAAATAATTAAAATAAAGGAAAATATAAGTAATACTTGACGAAAAGAAAAGAAAATTGCAGACTCCACATTGTATTGTTGTACCATTTCGACTGTTTATTATTTTCGGGAAGATTCCGGAAACGGGATATTGCGTGATTTTCGGAATTATTGTGTGATTTTCGGAATTTGTCAAATAATGGAAAACTTCAAATATAAAATATTATGCATTCACATATTAATGGCCTCCAAAAGTAAACGTAAGCAGTGTTATTTCTTATAAAATGAATTTTGGTATATTTCTGTGATGTGGTCTATAAGTAAAGACGTGCCTCAAGTTTAATCCTCGGATATATAAAAAGTATTCATTCAATTAAAAAATAAATTTTGGCGGTTGACAAGGCAAATATTGACATGTAAAAATCAAGCAGGCCACAGACCTTCACAGTAAAAATTATCTATGCTATATTATGTCCGATGTGCCACGGGTACACTTATTCCACGGCGTCCATTAAATTCGTCTTGTTAACATGCTTAAATTTAGTAACTACTCACTTTCCTTGCATTTTCCCTGCATAAAACTTATACGAGATAATATTTGGCATGATGTGGTCTTTAATATACGAGATAAGAACATGGGTCAAATATAACTTAGTTATAAATTTGACATGTTAGTTCAATTATAAATTTGACATGCAGTTTAATATAATAATAATATTTTCTAACAACTTTTGAATGTCTTTCCAATCCAACATAAATTAATAATATAATTAAATTTTATTATATTTTTTAAAGTTACATATATAAAATTAATACATTAATTTTTTAATATTTAATTTTATAATTTAATTATTTTGAATTTATTATATTTAAAAATATATCTTAATTTAATAATTTATTTTAATAAAAAAATATATCAAACATGTAAACAATTTTATTAATGTTTTTGTTTTTTTTTGGAATATTAAGAGATGGGGTTTTTGATCAGGAATCCCTCAACTTGTTACAACAACTCCATTAGGAAGACACACACCCACCCCCTCACACACTTACCCACACTACAGTTTGAACCTTGGACCTCCCAAAGAAGAGCCAAAGTCCAAACCGTTGTGCTACACCCCAGGTACAAAAAATGGTAATATTAAGAAGTGGGGGTTTTGACCAAGAATCCCCCAACCTGTTCCAACAACTCCACCAAGGAGTTTTTCTTTGGGTTTTAATCCAACCGTATATCCCCTTTGTATCGTCGAGGTTCGAACCGTGGACCTCCTGTTCAACAGGGCCAAGCTCGCCTTCTCCTCACCACTTGCGCTACAAAGGCGGATAAACCTTTATATTAAGGAAAATCGTTCCCCAGGCTAGCCGGGGGGTTTTTTGTATCCGACATAGGCCGCCAGGCTTGAACCTCGGGCCTCCTTCCGAGGATTGAGGAAACTTGCCAGCAAGGTACCTAGTGCGGATAAAATTTATCTAATATTAAGAAGTGGAGGTTTTTGATCAGGAATCCCCCAACTTGTTTTTTGAAAAAAAAAAAAAAAAATCCCCCAACTTGTTACAACAACTCCACCAAGGAGTTTTTCTTTGGGTTTTAATCCAATCATATATCCTCATTTGTATTGTCGAGGTTTGAACCGTGGACCTCCCATGGACCTCCTGTTCAACAGGGCCAAGCTCGCCTTCTCCTCACCAGTTGCGCTACAAAGGCAGATTAAAATGGTAATATTAAGAAGTGGGGGTTTTGACCAGGAATCCCCCAACCTATTCCAACAACTCCACCAGGGAGTTTTTCTTTGGGTTTTAATCCAACCGTATATCCCCCTTTGTATCGTCGAGGTTCGAACCGTGGACCTCCTGTTCAACAGGGCCAAGCTTGCCTTCTCCTCACCACTTGCGCTACAAAGGCAGATAAAACCTTTATATTAAGGAAAATCGTTCCCCAAGCTAACGGAGAGTTTTTGTATTCGACGTAGGCTGCGAGGCTTGAACCCCGGACCTCCTTCCGAGGATTGAGAGAACTTGCGAGTAAGGTACCTAATGCGAATAAAACCTTTATATTAAGGAAAACCGTTCCCCAGACTAGCCGGGAGGGGGGGAAGGGGGTTTTATATCCGATGTAGGCCGCAGGCTTGAACCCCGGATCTCCTTCCAAGGATTGAAAAAACTTACCAAGTATTAAAAAACTTACCAGTAAAATACCTAATACGAATCAAAAATAAATGTTATCATATAAATCTATTTTAATTAAAATTTAACAAATATTTATAACTTCCAGTCTATCCTTTTGATCACCCAAGCGAAAACACATTTTTTTGGTATCGGACGAACATTGAAAGTGGTTACATCACATCTAATGAATCAAATTGGAGCAAGCGGCCTGCAAAAGTAAAAGTAAGCAGCGTAGTCAAGCAGGCATAGACTGACTATACATAATCCTTTCTTCTTTCCATAGCCTGTCTATACATAATCCTCTCCAGGTCAAGCAGGCATAGACTGACTATACATAATCTTCTTTTTGTTTTTTCCAGAGGTCCCGTCAATCGCGGAAGAAGTGGGAAACTACGGAATTATTGGGAGAAAACAGTGTCAAGGAATTATTGGGAGAAAACAGTGTCAAGAGTTTCTTTAGGGAGAAGACAGTCTCATGGGTACGATTCCTTCCTTCCTTTTTGGAAACCTCCCTTGGGCTTGGAAATAAATAATCTCATAGGCCTTATTTCGCCTACCTGCTTACAACTTCTTTAGCTCCATATAAATTAGTTTTCGGGCACCATTCCCTCCTTTGTAGGAAATATATTATGCTTGACTGATTTAGAATTGTCATTTAATAATCAGGTGTCAGTGTTATCCCCTCGTCCATAGAAAACTGTTTCAAACTGAGCTTATTCTCTTGAGTAATAATTTGCTAAGTGGAATGCTAAGTTTGTTATTTTTTTAATTAACCTAGTGGAATCGGTAGCTGCCACAGTAATCTGTGCAGGTTGCCCTTATAATCACTAAGCCATATTTATGTTGAACTTTTACATCACTGAGAAAACATTGGAATATAGATAAGCACTCAGTTCAGCAAAGTCCGACATTTGAACCTTGGACGTCCGTCCCTTTTACAGGGTTTATCTGAACCAATTGGTCTACACCTCGAACCTATTAGGTAAGTTGTTGTTGCTTAAAAGAATTTACATAAAAAACAATCACCTTATTAGTGGTAGCAATAGCTTATTGGGTTTTCTTATTACACTTACAAATTGTTCCCACCATGAGGAACTACATATTGGTCAAAATCACAAGATAGGTGAAAGCATACCTAAAGAGATTGGTGAACTACAAGGTGGTCAAAATCACCTCACGAGTGTTTTGCCTCCATCCATAGGCCACCTTTCTTCCAAGTTGTCTTACTTTAACTTATCATACAACAAGATAGGTGAAAGCATACCTAAAGAGATTGGCAATCTTATTAATGTAACCTTCTTGAGTTTCAACAACAATCTTTTAAGCCACATTCCATCCGAAATTGAAAGACTCCATAAGTTGGAAAGATTAGATTTGAGTAGCAACAACCTTTATGGTACTGTCCCAGATGATATTGGTGAGATGAAAAGATTAGGATTGTTGGATGTTAGTTGGAATAACCTATCTGGAAGAATTCCAAATTCTTTGGATACACTTCAATAACTAAGAAGACTCTTTCTTCATCACAATCAATTCTCAGAAGAGATACCTGCTAATTTAAAGAGTATTCCAAATTTTGAGCTTCTTGATTTGTCTTACAATGATCTAAAGGGGAGAATACCTAGAGAGGTTATGGCTAGTCTTCAAAATCTTCAATTATATTTATCTATCAAGAAATTTATTGCAAGGATCATTGTCTAAGGAGATACGTAAAATTGTAAATGCTCAAGTAATAAATATTTCTAGCAATCATCTTGATGGGGAGATTCCACAAGTACTTGCAAACTGTATAGCCCTATAGCATCTTAATATCTCCCATAATGCGTTTGAAGGTCTAATACCATATGCACTTGGCAAATTATAGAATTTGCAAAATATTGATCTCCTATAATTTTTTGTCATGTACAATACCCAAGTTACTTGGGCAATTAAAAGAGCTTTGCTATGTGAATGTGTGCTTCAATAATTTGATAGACCAGATTCCAGAAAAAGGGTTGTTTGTTGATAATAATGTTACTATCTTACTCATGGGAAACCTCAACCTTTGTGGTCCTAAAAAATACTTTCTACATGCATGTTCAAAACAAGGGAAAGGAAAACATTTATTTCTTACCAAAATAATATTGTTAGGTGTTGGAATCATTGTAAACTTATTATGCTCTTTGACTTTGGGAATAATGTGGTATAAAAAATTCTCAAGGAAATAATTTGATTTCTCAAACTTTAGGTTTCCAAGATTGGGTTATCTAAAGTTTACATATTAGGATTTTATTGTTGCAGCAAATGGATTTGATGAAAGTAATTTACTCGGATCAAGAACTTTTGTTCAAATTATAAATGAGTCTTAAGGGATGGCAAGATAGTTGCTATCAAGGTTCTCAACTTGCAAAATGAAGGAGGGCAAAACAATTTTAAAACAGAATGTAAAGTTTTGGGAAGGGTTCAACACTACAATCTTATTAGAATCATAAGTGCATGTTCATACCTTGAATTCAAAGGTTTGCTTCTCCAATTTGCATCTAAAGGAAGTTTGAAAAAGCATTTGTATCTTGATAAGGAGGGTATTTATGACTTGGGATTGAGTGAATGCTTGAACATTACCATAGATGTAGTCTATGCTATGGAATATTTGCATTATAATTGCCCTATCCAAGTTGTGCATTGTGATTTAAAACCTAGCAATGTGCTCTTGGATGAGGACATGACAACACTTGTGACTGATTTTGGTATATCTAGACTAATAGGTTTTGCAAACTCCATGGATTCCTTGAACACAACACTTTCTCTTAGAGGAACGATTGGCTACATTGCCCCAGGTGAATATTTTTTAACAATAAGATTTGAACTACTTTTTAAATATTATTAGGAACATTACTAACTCTAAATAACTTGGTTGTAGAGTATGGATTGGGTGAAAATATTTCTATAAATGGATATGTTTATAGTTATGAGATTCTATTATTAGAGATGGTTGCAAGGAAATAACCAATCAATTCTATATTTGTGAAAGACCTAAACTTGCAAAAATGGGTGAGGTTAGCTTTTCCAAATATGCTAGTAAATATTGTTGATAGCAGGTTGATGAGTACTGCGAACAGTAAACAATATAAATGCCTTGTTTCTTTCATGCATGTTGGTTTGCTTTGTACAAATGAATCTCCTCGAGAATGACCCACTATAAGAGATGTAAGAAGGGCTTTGGAGAGTCTAAGAACATCTTTCATGGCAAGTGCTTCAACGAGTTACAATTTGATATGTACTATATCAGATTTGATACATGATCAAAATGCTAGAACAGGAGTAGAAGGGATGTCTATAACCAAACTTCTACATATTAACTAAAACTAAAGGTATTACAAACCATTTACAAGGTATGTATTTTCACACTTATCTTTATTATGACTCATTACTAAATGATCATAAAGAATTTAGAGATAAAGTTAAGATTAGTTGATTAATAAGGTCATTGATTTGCTCTAGGTATGTTACAATAATTAATAATTTATATCATATAGCATAAGGAAGAAAATTTGGATCTTTTTCATTTTTCATTGAATAGACACATTATGAGACCTATTGCAATGACTTGTTTTAACTAGATCAAGAAGCAGCCTATGGTATGAAATATCTTACTTATGATTCTCTTATCAATTTGTCCATTGTCATTTGAAACCTGTCAATGTGTGTCAATGTGCTTCTAAATACGAACATGACAACTCTTGTAATTGATTTTTGTATATCTAGATTGACACCTTATGCAAACTCCATGGATTCCTTGAACACAACACTCACTCTTAAAAAATTAATTGACTATATTGCTCTAGGTACACATTTCTCTTTTTCTTTAAGAATTAAAACTATTTTCTTTTACTTAATGTAATAAAGAACATTTTAAACTTTAATTAAGAGGATTACAAAGCATGGATTAGATGGAAGAATTTTTATAATTTTTTTTTTTTTGCCATTATGGTATCTTATATTATAAATGGTTATGATATCGTTATAAGTAATCTAATAATACTTCTGAATGACTTCATAACTAAAAAAATTATACAAAATAAAGTGTGTGATAATTATATCTAAGTTGTAACTAAGAGATTTTATATGAGAAGCTTAGTTCTTAAAAGAAAGAATATAAAGTGTATAAAGATTACATCTAAGTTTTATGCAGGGGAAATGCAAGGAAAGTGATTAGTTATGAAATTTAAGCATGTTAACATAACGAATTTAATGGAAGCTATGGAATACGTGTACCCGTGGCACATTGGACTAATATAGCAGAGATAATTTTTACTCTGAAGGTTGTAGCCTACTTGATTTTTACAGGTCAATATTTGCCTTTAATGTTGTCAACTACCAAAATTCATTTTTACCTACTGGAAATTGCATTACGTCGGATCGGGTTCATACATTGACATCACTGACACCTTCTCTGTTTTTGTTTTTGCAGATGTCTCCAATTTTTTTTGCAATAACAATAATCATCAAGTATAATTTTAATTCGTTTCGAAAACTGATGCCTTCACAGGCTGGAAGGTATTACCTTTTGTTGTTGGTGTTGTGTTTTGCCGTGAGACATTCACTTGAAGCTTCAATAAGAGAACTACAGAATTTTGGCAGAGTATTGGCTTGTGCCTTTTTCATCATTACTATGTTCTATGTTGGTTTTGTTAAGATAGGCTATCTTGCAAATGGCAATGAAACTTGAGATATAGTTACAATCAATCTTCAAAATGATTGACCTATAATTTCTGTGAAGGTGGGCCTTTGCAAGATCCTTCAATTCACATATCCTGTCATTATGAATTCTGTTTATTTAATATTTGAGACGAAATTGATGCAAAACAGCTGGTTTTAAAATTCTTCTTCCAGGCTTTGTTGTTGTGCATG
The DNA here is from genome assembly GCA_028583015.1 of Wollemia nobilis. NCBI lineage: Eukaryota > Viridiplantae > Streptophyta > Pinopsida > Araucariales > Araucariaceae > Wollemia > Wollemia nobilis. Next base: position 189,251 of record JAQPPZ010001217.1, read on the forward strand.
CAATACTTGCATCATCTGTTCCTGGATTGAACATCTTTGTTTCTTTTGTGGGAGCTCAGTCTGTACATTGCTTGCATTTTATTTCACAGCACTAATTCACCTTAAAGCTTTTAAAAGTTCTCTAGATGTTCCACACAAGGAGATTGATATGGTGATTTAGTTTTTAGAATCATTTTTGTGGTATTTGGCACATATATCACATGTCTTAAGTCTTTTATTAATTACTGATGATCCCCAAGTAGCTCAGTGTAGAAAAAAGACAGGCTGCCTTCTGGTAAAAGCCTAAGGAATGTTGATCGATGACATGTAAATAACAATGGCTTCCATATCCTTGCAAAGCAAGGAAGACAGTATTTATATTTCCAGTCGGCTGTATTTCTCAATTTTGCAATTGTGCCATTCACTTGATCAGTGTATTCTTGCATAAACAGGACTACAGAAGCCTGGGTTTGTTAAGCAATCATAAATTGCTTGTGCACTTAGAGAATATTACTTCCAGAAAATGAATTCTTTCATTGGCTTCCAATTTTGTGCAAACTGAAGGACTTGGCAGATTTTACTATGTAGTTGCAGTAAATAATAAAAAGAAAAAAAAACAAAAAAATAGAAAGCAATTTTTACAAAGATGTAATTAGATGTGTTTTTTTTCACCGTATAATGGCTTTCATGAAGGGTTATTTATCCTATAATTTAACTTGATTATGATTTTTATATTGATTTATTTTTTAATTTAGTTTGATTATGATTTTTATATTAGTTTATTTTATACTATTTAGTTTTTGTGTTGATTATATTTGTAGTATGATTTAGCCATTATACAATGAATTATAATAATGAATGTTTGTTCTACACTGTTTTAAATTTTAAATTTTATTGTTTTTTTTAGACGAAATTGAATTGAATCTAACATGGGGTTGATTCTAAATTTTATTGTTTTTTTAGACGAAATTGAATTGAATCTAACATGGGGTTGATTCTTGTGTGGAATCAAAGATTTTTGTTAATAAATGCTTTTTTTCATTACATAATCTAACACTTCTAGGATTTTTACTTTAATAAGTTTTTAAGCCTCATCACAACTTAGATTTATAGTTTAGATATGGTAATAAAAAAGTTCTTAGTTTCATGGTATTATTAGATTTTTTAAAATAAAATAAAAATGTACAATTGATAATATCTTTTCAATATCTGTTTACACTAATTCATAAGTTATTGTCCACAAACAACTTGGATTTTTAAACCAAGAGTAGTATTTGACTAGTTGAACCTATAACAAAGTGCAAGACCAAATCCTAAAATCCATATCATTTCATTGATTTTTCTTTTCTTTTGTTGGAGTAAAAGGAATTGTACTCGGGTCTCCTACCCTGACAAATCCTATCTCTCTCTTTTAGAGTTTAAGAGTTTACAAGAAAATTCAATTCCCATCTCAATTGTGTTTCTATAGTTAAATACCTACATCTTTTTTCACAAAAAAAAAATCCAAATTCTTGATTTTTATTATTTGGATCTTCTTCAATTTTCTTTGTAGATACAAAAATTCTAAATTTTAGCGTCTTTCTTGACATTTTCCTATAGCAACCTTCACAAAGTTAAAACTCCACCTCTATTGTCTATGCATTTTATCTTAGAGTAATATTTTCCAAACTTCATGCTATCGTAGTTTGTTTTACTACTGCTAGTTTCCTTCCTAAAGCATAAGTGCAACCACAAGAATTGTAATAAATAGTTTATATTAAAACACATTAATGTTATAAAATACAATAAATATTATCAATGGAAAACATTAAAATAAATATTAATCATTATTTGATTGAGGCACTCAACATTTTCATGTTAGTTTCACCTAAACATCAAAATCCCTCTATTGACTAGCCTATCTACACATTTGTCCTCTTCCCTTAACGTACGTGTAAACCTAATTTATTCATACTCTATAGCAAGGTCTTGTAATTCCACAATGATCTCTTGTATGTTCCATGGAACCTTTTCTTTTCTCAAAATTATATTTATTACTATTAATGAATCTCCTTTCATCCATACTTTGTTCTATTTCATTTGTCTACATATTTTAAACCCTTCCAAAGCTGCCCAAGCTTTCGCTTCATTATTTGTCTTAAAACCACTCTTAAGAGTGTAATGTGATAAAATCTCACCCTTATTATTTGTAATTACTCCTCCTCCTATTGGTCATGGATTTCCTTTAGATGCTTCATCAAAATTCAATTTGACTAACTTCACTTTTGGTGTTTTTTCACTTTATATTCTTTGCCTCCTTTTGTTTCTCTTGTACCCAACATGATAATTACGTTGATGAATTGACTCCATCTATCAAGGCTCTTTGCTCCAAGAATAGAGATTGGGTGAGTTGATACAGTTGGTTGACTTCTTTACAACAAAACACATATTCATTTTCATTAAAAATAAGCCACTTTTAGGATTAAAATTTGGAATCATCTACAACAAAAATAGAAATGGGGTAACTTCTACATAAGGATTTACAGTATAAGTGCATGTGCAGGTGTAGGTGTAGGAAGGGGAAGAAGCATGTTACCCTTAAAAATTGGATAAATTCTACATAATGGTTTACAGTACAAGTGTAGGTGCAAGTGCAGGTGCAGGTGCAAGTATTCCCTTTGGGCAAAGTGTTGTGTGTAGGTTATGGAGTGGCCTATAGGTGCTAATGAGGGTCCTTCTGGGCCCCCTGCCCAGCTCGCATCCCCTAAGAGATCATTTGCAAATATAATTAAAGGAAAATAGGACATGGATGATGTCTTATTTAGAGACTCAGATCTTCATTATATTTTCTCTATAGTGACCAAGAATCCAAAACAACAATTGTACTAGACAGGGGTCAATGGTTACCTCCACCAAGTGGCCCTTCGTCCTAAACTGGTGATAGATCAAACCCTAGTGGATGATAACATTCTCTATAGAAGCAAGCATGACCTAATTTTTATGTTTATTGATATAAGATCATCCTTGGGATTTATGTCCTCCAGGATATGGAATAATTGGGAGCCCCTTGGGGATTCCTAAATATCTCTTATTAGCAATGGCTATTATATTGTGAGTTTTTCTTCTCAAGAAGATAGAGACAAAGCCTTTGAGTTAGGGAGGAGAAGATATGGTGTTGTTTAAATTTTTGTTCATCTATGGAAGTTGGGATTTGATCATCGAATGGAGCCCTCTATGATGATTGTTTTGGTTTATCTTTATACCCTGCTCATGGAATACTAATGTGAACTAATTTTTGAAAAACTAGGAAACTTCTTGGGGTGTTATTTAGGAGTTTCCAGGGATACCATGAGGGGTGACTCTGTTGTTTATGCCTAAATATATGTGTATATGGATCTCAACCAACCTCTCCCAGCTAAAATAGAAATTAGCATGGGGGACTTATTTTGGATCCAATAGGTAGACTATGAGGCAATCCCATTATGATGCAGGATCTACCACAAACATGGTCATCTGGTCTGCTTCTGCCCAGAGGGCATCACAAAGAGCCCTATCCCTCCAAAGGAAACTATAACCAATAGCAAGCTTTTGAGAAGAAAGAAGAGAATATACCCATAGCCTCGAATGTTAAATCCCCATGCAGAGGGTTTTAAAGCTCCAAAGACAAAGAAGAATAAAAAGAGCAAGACAACATGCTCCAACCAGTCAATAGAAAGAAATATCAATAGGTATGAAATTCTTAATTCTCTCTTGGAGATGAAGGTGGAGATCACCATAATAGATGAACCTCAAAAGGATAACCTTCCTCTTGTAAGGGTTGAGGAAACTACCCATCATGTTTCTTTGAATTCAGATTTGGGGGCTAATCACTTAGTGTTGATAAATCTAAGGAACCAAACCCTTACAATGGTTATGGTGGATAATGTTGTTTCAATGAAATATAGATAAAAGGATAGAGGGAAACCTGACCTTGGGATCCAACAAGCGGAGAGAAGATTAAAAAAACTCTCAAGAAAATAGTATAGGAATCAAATAGAACCATAAGAAGTTGACTAATGAGGGAGACCAACTAGTCATCTAGAGAAAGGTCAAGCAGATTGATACTTACTGGAATCTAAGTTCCCAATGATTGTCCAATATTGGAATATAAGATATCTAAATAACAGACCTCATAAAATTGTTGTTCAAAGTTTAATTAAAAATCATCATTCTAACTTTATTCTCCTTCAACAGACTAAAGCTTCCATTCAAAATATGGATATCATTGTTAAGAAAATTTAGAGATAGGCTGAGTACATGGCGGTTGGATCCCAAGGTTCTTTAGGGGGATTGGTGACTTTATGGAATCCTCTTCTCTGGAAAACTTTAAATCACTCTATGGGTTGAGTTATCCTCACTTATCTCTTCATGAGAAATAACTTTGAGGAATTTTTATTGATTTTCAATTTCTATGGTGCTACAAATTTTGTGGAGCAATAACACTAATGGTCAATTTTATAGGATAGTAGAACCAAAAAAGAGGAAGTGAGTTCGATAGTGGCATGCGATTTCATTGCTAAAATTGCTCTTAGGGATTAGTAAGGGGGAAATCATTCTTTGGACTAAGAGGATAGATTTGTGATGTCCAAAATTAATCAGCTCAATTTAATTAATGTTTAGCATGCAAGGTCTTTGTATACGTGGACAAACAAACAAGTAGGACCAACAAGTAGGAAAGTTAAACTTGACATATTTTTGGTTTCTAAAGAGGCCTTTCTTCATTGGTCTTTTAGGATAGAGATTCTTAATCACATTGACTTTGATCACTTTCTTATTCTTTTGGAATGGAAGCTGGGCCATAATACCCCTCCAAGACCTTTTTGTTTTGAGAATTGTTGGTTGGAAAAAGAGGATCTAAAGGGGAAAATCCCCTTCTGGTGGGAGGAAGATCATCCTTCTTATAGGAGAGCTATGTATATTTTTTCCAAACAAATTCGACATGTCAAATATCATCTCAAATTCTAGAAAATAAGTAGCAAATATGATTTTTAGTCCCAAAAGGTTCCTTTGTTGGCAAATATGGAGGAGTTGGCCACCTGCTTTAGGATTGGAACAATCATAGAGGATCTAAAATATGAAGATGAACTGGTCAGAAAAGAATTAGAGTCCATATAAAATCAAGAGGAAATTTATTGGAAATAAAGAGCGAGAACTACTTGGTTATTGGAGGGGGATCGAAACACAAGTTTCTTTCATCACTCTACATCAAAAAGTAGATAAAGGAATTCTTTGAATTTCCTTTAGGACTCCAATGGACAAGTGATGGACACCATACCAGGTATGCAACATGCAACAAATATTTTTTTTCAAAATATTTTAACTACCCCTTCTTTTCCTAATATTACAACCAACAAGAGATACTTAACTATTGTTGGGGCAAAAACACTGGTTAAATATGGTCCTATTTATATCACAATCCTTTCATTTAAATTGTCAAACCAAGGAACTCATAAGCTTGTGAAGTACCACGATCAAGGCTAATTAAAACACCATTTTGATATGAGTCCACTAAGCCTATCATTGGAGGAGTGTTTGTGAAATATCATTGATTCATCCACACCAATTAAATCATGCATAAATAAAAGTACAAAAAAATAAATCACACCACACTATGCTTGGAAAATAAAGGAAAGTGATTAAAATCACACTTGTAGAAATAAAAATACAACACACTGTAAATAAATGATCTAATATAGAAAGCAATAGAAATAAGGGGAGGAATACTAGCTTGGAGTGGGCCTAGGCTCCAGTAGCTTTTTCCCGACTAATTTATGGAGATAGAACGTGAATGGAAGAACTCTCAAGCAGAATTTTATTACTAATATTACAGTACAATGATAAATACCTACATACACCACCTACTACCTTTTCACAGAAGTCTGTGTGTTTATATAATACACACAAAGCTTCCTGTACAATGTTGTTACAATGGAAGATTTGGTTATAGCCTAAATCGAGATAGTTTAGTTAATATAATAGGCACATGATAAAAATAGTCAACTTTCATATTTTCCTAGGGATAGTAGATTTTCAGGTTTAATCTCTCTGTTTCCCGTGTTCTGTTTCATCAAATGGTTGTGTGTTTTCTCCAATGCTCCTGGGATAGCTCATGCATTCGATAGCTCTCCAAGGATAGCCTACATGATGTAGAATCAAAGGTCTACTGCAGTCAACAGGGCCTACTTCAGTCACAAAGTCAGGGCACTTAACATCAAGGTGCCTACTTGAAGATCAAGGTACCCTTTATGTATGGCATCAAGGCGCCTAGCATCAAGGTGCCTACTTGAAGATCAAGGCACACTTGACATATGATGTCAATGTGCCCACTTGAAGATCAAGGCACCCTTGGTCAAGGTGCCTACTTGAAGATCAAGGTGCCCCTACTTGAAGATCAAGGCACCTACTTGAAGATCAAGGAGTCTTTGGTCAAGGCACCTACTTGAAGATCAAGACACCTTTAGTCAAGGCACCTACCTAAATATCAAGGTGCCTTCCCGTATGTGCCTTAGAATTGTTGAGACTCATTGAAGCAGAAGCATACCAGGTCCACATAGGACCTTGATCAATCAAAATACGATAAAATCAAAAAATATCTACACAAAACACACTTCACACACAAATTAGGTAATGCACATAATTCCATTAAATATATACATAATAGCTCATAAAAATATACAACTCTTATAATACTTCCGTAAAAAACCATTAGGAACTCATACAAAAATATGAGTATTTCTGATGCTCATCAACTATATCCCTTAGATTATTTCAACCAAGCAAAAACAAGCCCTTTTCATTCCGATGGGTAAAGATGAGGTGAGAAGCATAGTTTTCAACATGAAATTAGGAAAATATCTAGGGTTCGATGGTTTCCCAATCGATTTATTTAAGGCTTTTTGGGATGTCATAGGAGAGGATTTAACCAAAGCTGTGAAGAATCTCATTCAAATAGAACTATGCTTCGAGCTCTAAATTATACTTTTCTCACTTTGATTCCTAAAGTGAGACAAGTTTCTAGTCTTGAAGATTTTTTCCCGATTGCTCTCTGTAATGTGACCTACAAGATAATCACTAAGTTGATGGTTGAAATGCTTAAGAAAATTATGGACAACATAATCTCCCAGGATCAAGGAGTATTTGTGGAGGGGAATCAAATTCTATATGGAGTTATTCTAGGCTAGGAGGCTATCCACTCTATGCAACATTCTTGTTGAAGAGATATGTTTATTAAACTAGATATGCCTAAGGCTTATGATAGAGTCCCTTGATAGTTTTTTGATCAAATGCTTGAGAAATTTGGCTTCTCTCAGGAGTGGAGAGAGTGGATCATGAGTTGTGTCTCAACAGTTTCCTTCTCTTTTCTCATCAATGTATCCTCCTCGACCCATTTCCTTGCTTCCAAGGGCATTCATCAAGGAGATCATATTTCCTCATTTCTTTTTATTATTCTAGTAGAAGGATTGAGCAGATTCCTTCGAACAAATAAGCAATAAGGTTATTTGGAAGGTATGCAACTAGATAAGGAGATGTTAAATCATATTGAATTTATGGATGATATAGGTCTCTTTAGGGAGGTCATCATTCAAGATGCTAGAATGCTCAAAGCCATATTAAAAACCTAGATGGATACTACTAGTCAGCAGGTGAATGTAGTCAAATACAAGGTTGTTTTATTAAATATGGATAGAAGAATCTAGGATCAGATTCTATCCATTTTGATCTTTGGCTAGGGTATCCTTCCACTTTATTATCTAGGGATTTCCCTTCATTTTAAGAGCCTAAGGGTGGTTGATTGGAAATATTTAAAGGATATCATAGATGCTAAAGTTAATCATTGGACTCATCATTGACTTACCTTTAGAGGAAGACTGGCTCTCATCCAATTGATGATCCAAGCCATGCCTATTTATAAATTCTCCATCCTAGTTGCCCCTACGAGAGTCATTAGAGATTTGGATTTGCTTATGAGAAAAACTTTGTGGGATGGCCCAAGGATGGGTAAGAAGTGGGCTCTTGTTAGTTGGGATAAAATATGTCAACCTAAATCTCGAGGGGGTCTTGGTTTTTGTGAAGCAACTTTAAATAGTCAAGCTCTTGCTATGAAGCTTTATTGGACATGGATATCCATAAAGGAGGCTTTCTTTAGTAGAGTCATCACTACTAAGTATTTGTATTCTATCCCTCATCAAGAAGCTAGCCACATTCCTCTAAAGGGCCCGGGATCCATTATTAGGAAGGTCCTAAAAGTTGGTGAACAATTGGTTAAATCTATACTTTTATAGAAAGTAGGTATAGGAGATAAAGCTAACTTTTGTAGTGATTATTGGGATCAATATCCCTCCTTAATCTATGAGTTTCCATAGTTGCATACCTTGAAACAAAGCCTCAAAGGTAGAAGATAGATAAATATGGCTTTATACATCACTTCCAAGAAAATTGGATATTTCTCTTTCTTTTTCAGTGGAAGAGGTTAGAAGAATGGCCTATTCCTATCCCTCTTCATCAAAATCTTCTTATTGATAAGATCCTCAAGCAAAGGTGCCTTATATGGAAATAGGAAGAGGATAGGATCATATGGGGCTTTGGCATTCTAGGTGTCTTCATTGTTCGAGATGCTTATAATGCTTTGCTCCCTCCTTCGTTGATCTTGTAGGATGTCCCATGGGATAGAGTTTGGGTGGCTAAGGGCTAGCCTAAAATTAATTTCTTTTCTTGGGAAGTGATGCATAGGAGATGTATCAACTATGATAACATTATGAAGAGAGGTTTTTATGGCCCTTCCAACTACATCATGTATAACTCCTAGAAGGAGATACTTGATCATCTACTTTTCTAGTGTGTATTTGCAAGAGAGTTGTGGAAAATATGGTTAGACCTCTTTAAGGCTCACCTAAAATTTTAGGTGACTCTTTCTAATATCTGGGAGATTTGAAAATGCAAAAAATTCAAGAATACCTCCATTCAACTAGGCTGGTCCCTAGGCCCAAGTTTCATTTGGTGGCACATTTGGTTGGAAAGAAATTCCAAAATTTTTAGAGGAGTTCAGTCCAATGGAGGTAGTTTGGCATAAAATTATTACCAAGGTTTCTAAAACCATTAGAGCTCACCTTAGGGATAAGAAAACTTAGGAGATTTAGGAAACTCCCAAGCCATAGAAGTTGGGACCATGACAACCCCCTCCCTTGGGTTGGGAAAAGATTACTTCTGATAGTGTAGCTAAGAATAACCTAGGGTCTATAGGCATTGGTTTTATTAGAAGAGATTTCAAGGGGAAGATCCTTCATTGGGAGCTAGAGGGTCTTGGAATGGATTCTAACAATGAATATGAAGGACTAGCTATCATATAATGTTCTCTCATGCTTGGGAGAATGGGGTTAGAAATATCATAGTTGAGCCTGACTCAAAAATTATAGTGGGGATTTTGGATGTTATTAGAAATTTCAAAAAAGGCTTAAAGGATAAGAAAAATTATGAGATAAATTAAGTACTTTTGACAATAGTTCAAGGATGCCATCCCGGTCTATGTTGAAAAATAAAATAATGCAATGACTAACATTTTGGTTAAACATGGTAGTGAAAGTTCGGTTGGATACATGCTGAATTATAATAAGGATAGGGACACTTCTGAATGGCTGAAGGTGAACCAAATGGTTCTTAGTTTGGACAACAAATACTTAGGTAAGGATGAGGACAAGTCTAGCATCCACTAAACCTTATGGATCAATGGAAGATGAACAATTATTTGTTGGGTTTTTGCTACATCTTGTAGCACTATTTGGCCCTTTTTGGGATAACACTGGTAGTGTTTGGAGGATTGACAAGCCTACTAGGTTACTTAGGATCAGCGTAAAGTAGAAATGAGACCAAGTTAAAAGTTTGTACTCTTTAGATGCTACTCAAATTTTTGTTATTTTTGGAGATTTTAATCTGAGTTTTATATGGATTTTAGGGCTTGCAAAAAGTGGTAGACCTGTGACTATAGTTTGATTCTTTCTTTATCAATATAATTTTTTTGAATTTTTCAAAATACAATTTCATTTTCATTATCCCCAAATTGCTTTCCTTTCCTTTAAATATTCTTCTATTTCTTTCTAGCCATATAGTCCAAATTATTATATTTCTTGATATATCCTAGATTTTTTGTAACACCTCGTTTTTAAAAGTGTTTTGTCATTTCTTTAACAATTATTTAATTTTGCTATTCATTGCCATGAATTTACAAAACACATTAAGAATCCATTGCCATGGCTCCTAAAATATTGAGCAGTGTCTCAAGAGATGGTCTATACTCTCCTACTTTTTAAGGAGAAAAAATTGTGAGACGCCATGAAAACCCATTTTCATTAGGTTATCCCAAGATAAAAAAATTGTATGACCTACTAGCCATACAAAAATTTTAATTTTTGGCATGGTCAAGTTATCCATAATATCTCTCCATATTCTTGCAATATTCCTATTTTGTGTGTTTTACATAATATCCACTTCTTGTTGTGGATTCTCCTAAGCTATTCAACTTTGAAATTAGCTTATCCTTGACTCCCCTTGGAATAATCCTTGTTGTTATCTTTTTGCTCAACTACCTTCTAGTAACAATGTCTGGTATACTTGTAAGAAAATATTCTTTTCATTTGTATCTTCCTTATTGATCCTTGTATATAATGTTTGAAACCCTATCACCATATTTATTTTGAAGTAATATCATCTATGATATTAAAATTAGATCTAGATTGAGTGGATTTATATCACACTAAGTATCCATCCAAGAGAATTGACTATGGCGAAAACAATTTTTCAAACAAAGAAAAACTAAAAAATCTAAAATATTAAGTGTTCAAAATTTTTGAATGAAAGTGGGAATGCACAAATGGATTCTAAAAGTAAGTAGCATGGTCAAGCAGACATAGAATAACTATAAGTAATCTTGTCGTCAAACTTTATTATTTCCATTTTTTCTTCTAAGTACTAGCTTATCAGTGCACAATGAGTTTCATGTGTGTGGAATAATCTAATTTATAATTGTGTGAGCTCTAACTAAATAAATATCCTCTTTGATTGTTTTCTTCTTCTCTACCAATAACATGGTTTTCATCAACATTTCTCCTTTCTATTTTACCACCACAAATCCAACTAAGTTTTTCTACCATTAATTATAATTAATTAATTAATTAGTATCATCTATATATTAATTAATTAGTTTTGCTAACACTAATTCTAAGTTGAGCCCAACATTGTCTCTTGTTTCTCTTACAAGCATCTATGAATATCCGGGAGGTCTAAATTAATTGTTTGGCCATAGAAAGATCTTGTTATATGTATTTCACCTCTTTTTACAAAGTTTGGTGCTCTACATCATTTGCTTGCAATTATTTTGATGTTGGAGCCTCATTGAGACTCTATTGTAGTTGTTAGATTTGATTTTCAAAGCCTTTTATTATGTCTTTTCCTGCTTAAGGACCTTGACCAAATGCTCTAATTTCTATTTCTCTTTGTGATACTTATCCATCATCCAAACTCTAACCGAGTAAACATGTCAATGGACATGTGTGCCATTTGATCCTTATCCTTTATTGGAACTCTATTTGTTTCTGTAATGTTTATAGCTATTTGATAGTAGGCTTATGTTAGTTGGGATGTTGGTTTGGACATAGTAGGCATCATGGTTGTCATAACATATTTTTTTGCTTAGGGTAGATCATGTCCATTACCCTTGTTGGTGTTGTTTCCAACTCTCTATGTTGCTTATTTTTGTAAGTTCAAACTTGCACATTGGCTTGTGCCTATTGGAATTAGCTTTGGATTGATTCTATAAAGAGACTTTGAATGGATATAATTAAGGGATAATGCAATAAAGGGAGTGGAGACATAGAAGCAATTAAAACTATGGAAGGAATAATTTAGAGCACTCTACAAGATGGGAAAGGTGTAAGTCCAAGAGCTTGAGGAGTATCCAAAGGTTAAGAAATGGTAATTACTTTGGGAGGTGGCCCAACTGGTTTCTCCTTTTGTGTATATAGGTGAGGAGAAGCATTCAAAGAAGATTGATGAGGAGAAGAAGATGGTGGATCAAAGCAAATATGAGGAGGTAAAGATGATATATCTGATCCTTGTGCTACTACTCTTGAATGCTCTTCAACCAATGGAAGTGTCCACTAGATCTTTACTCTCTTGGATTTTGGACCCTACTCTCCAAGGAATATTCCAACATTTTTTCTTTTTTACCCCTTTTTGGTTGCTTAGTATGGGTATTCAATACTTTCAAGGCTAGGACTTTCATGGGGAAAGGTTTGAGAGTACCAGCACCATGTTCGACTTTACCCCTATCAAGTGGTTCCTAAGGAGGTTTCATGGGTCTGGATGTTGTAGGGTTTAAGTTGTCATTGGTGTAGCCCATTTTTTCCAATATCTAAATGTCTACAATGTATGTTTACCATAACTACTCTTCGAGTGAAGGCAATGGTGGAGCTTGCTGCCAACTTGAAGTGAAAACCTCTAACACTTACTCTATTTTTATCAAGTAAATAGTTGCTTCTTGACAATATTATTCAAAAATATATTGCCCTTGGGATTCACTCGTCTGCTCATATTGATTTTTGGACATTTACTTTTAAGCCAAATTATCTCAGGTCCTAGTATATTTGAGCCACACTATATTAGATCCTAATATAATTAATCAATAGCAAAATTAAAAATCATAGCAATAAAAATATATACTTCCCAATATAATTTATAATAATATTCAAAATAACACAAAATTTGAATGTAAATGGGTAAAATCATTCATGTAATAGCATGAAGAATACTTACAATAGAATTGATAGAAATATGTATACAAGCTTTAATATTGTCAATGTTTTTTGGTGATATTTTTTCAGACCATTTTCAATACAATGTATGGAGCTTTGTCTCCATAATATAGACATAGAAAGGTGACTCTTCAATACTTGAATATTGCACTCCTCACATATCCAGGAGTTGCAACCTTTCCTATTCTTTACATAAGACAAGACTCTCATGTCCTTTGGATTCTCATATTGACACTTGTATACAAGACTCTTGACTCTCTAATTAGTTGCATGCTTAAATCTATGGCACTTGCACACTTCTACATGAAAATTATTCTCCTACATGCACTCCTAATACATGACACTTGTGCATATCCTCACATTTCAAATTGACACACTTACATACATAACACTTGTGCACTTTTTCTCATTATACACGTGCACTTTCTCTCATTATACACTTGCACTCTTACATACATGACAAATGTACATATCCTGCACATTATACACTTGAATTCTTACTTACATGGCACTTGTGCCTATCTTGCACATAAACACTTACATAAAGGGAAAATAGAATTCACTCACCTAAACTATAAACATAAACTCTAATCTATTACATATTTGCATTCTTACCATAAATGTACCATAGGGGTACATTAGCATGTAACAAATAATGTAATATTCTCCAACATCGGTATCTTTATCAAAACCTTATTCAAATGTTTGATTACTTGTTAGGCCATAAATGTGACCTTGCATACTCATACCACACCGAAATATCTACTATTCTTGTATCTTCTTATCAATCCATCCCTTTAAAACCATTTTCTTGTACCTTTTCTCCTTGAGGATATTGATGGGATTAATTTTTGGATCATAAAAAATTATTACCTCATAAAACCTCCTCCATGGAAAATGATTATATTTGAGTACTTCTACTTTAGCTCCCTCTTATTTTGCTAGATATCTTTTATTTTTTACCTTTGGCCTTGGATTTTACTGAAACATAGTAGATTTTTTTTTTTCCTTTACAAAGCGGTCTTTCAAAATCCTATCTAGGTCATAGCTCCATCTATCTGGTTCTATTTTTATTTTAAATTTTGAAGCATGTTCTTCAACAAACCTACCATGTTTTGGAAGCTAAGAGTGGTTGGATTGTAACTCAAAGGTAAGTTATACAAAACACCTTTGTTCACTCTGGCACCCAGGTGTGCATCAACATAGTCCAACTAACGAAAAATATCCTAGCCAAGAATCTAGTCTATAACATAGTAGGAAAACAAAATTGGCTCTTAAGGGAAGCCATATACCCTTATTACAATACATTCTAGTATCAAGAAGCAATCTCTAGTTTATGTTTATTTTTTTTGCAAGTGAGCTTTCACTTCCTTGGTCAATCGGGGAATCTATCCCTTTATGCACAAAATATTAGGACCATGAAAAAGCTTGTTTAAATCTAAAAAGGAACTAGTCATCCTAATGGCTAGTGTCTAGTCTACTACTTGAAGAACACAAGCTTATACTGAGAGGGGGGTGAACAGTATAAGATCAACTTTTACTTTTCTTTCCCAAACAATATTATCCAATATAATCAATGGCAATATCAACAAAAGTAATCAAAGCAATGCACAAATCATCACACACAATAGAGACACCAATTTAACGTGGTTCACCCAATGTGGGCTACTCCACGGAGAAAATATTTCACTAAAATTTTCTCAACAAATCTCTTGGGAATCCCTTCCCTATTACAATGTTTATGGACCTCTATCCAAAGGAGACACCAATCCCCTAATGCTGCAAATTTCGTGGATCTCTATCCATAGGAGAACTCTTTCCCCTTTTTTGGTTCGTGGATCTCTATCCATAGGAGAACTCTTTCTCCTCTACTATGGTTGATGATCTTCTAGAAGACTAATGTCCCCACTGCACTGGCTTGTGGATCTCTCTCCATAGAAGACCTCTATCCTCAATCAAAAGACCTTTATCCTCACTACCTAGCTAATGGATCTCTATCCACTAGAGACTACTATCCTCTACTCTATCACCTCCAAAGCTTACTCTCAACTCTATCTCAAATCTACACCAAACACTATCCTTGATCTAGTACAAATATGCTCTAACTCTATCTCAGGTCTAGCACAAATATACTCTCAAATATACACCAAAATCTATCCTCAAATATATCCTCAAGCCTTAACACAAAGCTTGATCCAATCACAAATCAACTCTACTTAGATCTACCCCAAGCCTTAACACAAAGCTTGAACAAATCAATCAATCAATCTCTAACCACAAGCCTCTTCACCAAACTTGCTCAACTCTCAAGTCTTCACTAAGACTTACCTCAAATCTCTCACAAGTCTTCACCAAGACTTACCTCAAATCTACTCTCAAGTCTTCACCTAAGACTTACCTCAAATCTGCTTTCAAGTCTTCACTAAGACTTACCTCAAATCTCCCAACCCTCAAGTCTTCACCAAGACTTACCTCAATATCTCCTTAAGCTTTCACAAAATCTTACTCAAATCTATCCTTAAGCTTTCACAAAATCTTACTCAAATCTTCTCAAACACATGCTCAAAATAGCTCACAAGATATGCTCAATCAATCTCAAATCTTGCACACAATGCTATCAATTGCTTTGTCTAATATTCAAAGTAATTCCTTTAACTTGAAGCAGTTTAGACATATTCTATTCAAAATTCATTTAACCTCTGGAACATATAGAGAATGATGTACTCTATCAAAAACTCAATATGTTCTACTCAATCATTAAGTCTATCACTTTCACAAATCTGATTTCTAATGTTTGCACATTCACTTTCAATATCACTCAAAACCAATGCTCAAGAATTTCACTCAATCATTCAATCAATGAAACACAACTTGCTTACAAACCCTAATCAAGTGTTTCACACTACTTCCAACCAAAATGCACAATGTGGGTCTCAAACCCTAACTCAAACAATCCTCAATCTCTAACTCAAATATTCTCTTAAACATTCACCAATCATGCATATGAAAACTTACTCAAACATTTCCAACAATGCTTATCAAACAATCCTTTTCACTCCACCTTTGCATTTCACAACATTCAATCCAACAACATTTCAATCATAAGGAAGATGTGCCCATACCTTTTGTTTTGATGGAGATATGTCTTCAAAACCTGTTTTACTCACAACCAAAACCTTTTGCCAACTCTAGGTTAGATAGCAACAACCTATCTCAAAATCTCCACAGAAATATTTATCCCAACAAATATTTCACCATTCAAGTAATACAAATAAAATGACAAATCACAAATACACCTTATTACTCCTTCCTTAAAAACCAATCTTCAATCAATGAATCATTCACTCACAAAAATAATTATAATGGCAATCTCCCTATAACTCCTTTTAACTCCAACTCAATAAAATATTTTAATCAAATTTCAACCCTCAAAATAAATTTCAAATTACAATCATAAAGTCCTTGAATACACCTTATCCTCTCCAACTCTCAATCCAACATTAATTCCAAATTATGCCAACAAAAATCCTTGGAAACCCTTATAAACTCCAAACTTTAATTAACACTTGGCAAAAATAAAAAATATTTATTCATACCTTAGCCACAAGCAAAAATTAATTTTTGCATGCCTTAGACTCCACAAAGCACCCCACGCGATTCGAACTCGTGTTCACCTGCCCACCAAGCGCCTTAGCCATGGCTTTGGCAGCCACGTGGGCTACGCACCCTCACAACACCAAAGAAGCACCTTCCGCTTCTTATCTTCCTCATCGGTGCCAAAAACAAAACACCAAAAACCTTTAACCTCTGCTACCATCGAGAATCGAACGTGAGACCTCTATCCTACCAACAACCTATGCGCCAGGCCTTGCCACTAGACCATCCGAGCAGATGGTGATGGGAGTAAACCCTCACTCCCATTTATTCATTCATCATCCACTTCAACCTTATAAAAATTAAAACCTTTTCTTTGCTCACAAAAATCGCTCGAAATATTTCTTAGCCCTTCGCATGCACAATGTAATTTTCAGAGACTTGCTTTATTGCATCCAAACCATATGGTATAAATACCATATCTTATTTTTTCTCAACATCGATGAGAAAATATTAAAATGAAATATTTTGCACCCAACCCTAACTTTAGGGTTTAATTAAATTAATTTATATTATTAATTATAATATAAATATTATAATTAATTAACCTTAGGCTTAACTTAAACTCTTAATATTATAATAAATATTATAATATTATTTCCTTCGAGCCTAGGTATTTTCCTTTTCAACCTTAGGCTTTATCTGAACACCTTTAATATTATAATAATAAATATTATAATATTATTTCCTTTGAGCCTAGGTATCTCCTTCCTTCAGGGTCTTTTGTCAATATTTTGACCAATCATGTGAAGCTTTAAACCAAATCTCTTGGGCTTAAAATATAAATATTTTAACCCTCCTTTTTCCAATTCCTTGCACTGACTTATGACATCACTGACACTATCTCTTGACATCAATGACAACACAACTACTCAAAATGTCCAACAATCTCCCCCTTTGTCATTGATGGCAACCCTTTTTCCTTAACCATTTCTTTTTCCTTTTTCAATTCTGCTCCCCCTGACTGAATGCTCTTCCCCTAACTCAAATCTCTCCCCCTTTGAAATCAATGGCAAAGGGCCACCTTTGGGGCTAAATATAAGACTCTTAGCTTAGCCCCCTCCCCACCTCCTCTCCTTGAGGTGGTTAATTTTGGGGTGGGAGTATTTCTACTCCCAACATACAATGCTCTTTTTCTTTGTCCACCTTCTTCCTCAACTGATCCTTCTGATTCCTCTGAATATTCATGTTCCTGCTTGTCTCTAGAAATTTTGTTCTACACCACTTAGCCATATGCCCAACATTATTGCACTTATAACACTTAATGTTGTGGTTCCTTGAAGGTGCAAATATCTTGAAGTTCCTCCTAGTGAAGCCATATCCATTCCTATCATGAACCCTACAATTTACTACCTTATGACCAAACTGATTACAAGAGTAACAATACCCTTGAAAGAGATGCCCATTTCTAAAATTCCTTTTAGTGACACCATATCCCTATATTTCATGTGTCCTACATTGCATAGCCTTGTGTCCAAACCTGTGACATGAGAAGCAACGTCCATTGAAGAAACCTTGCCTTGACCCCATTGGTCTCTTAGTCTCTTCTTCCCTGTGATGTTTCCTGTTCCATCTGTTCCTTATTTGTGCATTGTTCCTTTCCTTGTTGAACTTTCTATTTTCCAACTTATCCTCAGAAGTCTCACTTTCTCTTTCACTCTCTTCTTCTAAAGCTTCTTCTTCTTTGGAGCTTGAGATTGACTCCTCTCCTCGTTCTCTATGTTCCTCTTCAAAACCAAGTCCTATCTTGTTTGATGAAGATCTTTGTACCTTGATAATCTTATCCAAGGTCTTTGAGCTTCTCCCAAACCTGTGTAGCTTGTCTTTAGACTCTTTCACTTCCTTCCTTAGTGAAGCTACCTCATGCTCTAATCTTTCACATTCTAAAACTTTTACCTCTAACTTCTCTTTAAATCTCCTTGTCTTAGCTATTGAGTTTGTTAGATCTTGTATAAGCTTTCCTTTCTCTTCATCACATTCTTGAAATTGAAGCTTGAGTTTTGAGTTCTGCTTTCTTACCTTTCTTAATTCCTTAAGAGAAGAAATAAGCTCACCTTCAAGATCAACTTCTCCTTCCTCTTCATTTTTTGATTCTTCCTCTACCTTTTTGTCTTCAAGAGCATCTTCATTATTTTCTGATTTATCTTCAATAGAAGCACTTCCTTCCTCTTCTATTGCCAAAAGGAGACTTTCTTCTTCTAGATCTTCAAGAGCATCTTCATATTCATCTTCACTAAAACTGAACCCATTCCTTGTGCAATGATCTTCAAGATGACCAAAGTTTCCACACCTAAAACACTTGAGAATTATTGGTTCCCTTTTTGCCTTTTTCTTAACATCTTCTTTTTCTACTATCAGAAATAGAATTTCTTCTTCTTCATTATTTGAGGACCTTCCATCACTATCACTTGAACTCTTGCCTATCTTATCTGCATAGAAACTCTTCTTATGCCTCTGGAAAAACTTATTTCCATGCTTGCCTTGTCCATCCCTATTTTTCTTTTGATACCTGTATTTTCCTGCTTCCCTGTTCTTATGATCCTGTTTCTCTTCACCATTGCTACTTCTAGCTTCTGGAAAATCAGATGCATAGTGACCATATTTACCACAATTAAAACACTTAACTATTTTCGTACCTTTATGCTTTCTTGTGTCCTTGTTCCTTCTGCCATAGTTTGCTTCTTCATCACTGGATAACTCATTACTTGAATCTGACTTCTTATCTTTTGTCTTCTTTGTAACTTTGAAGGCTACTTCTTTCTAGGGGATAGGATCCTTTCCTATTCTCATCTCAAAAGCTGTGAGAGTGCCATGTAGCTCATCCCTAGTCAAAGTTTCAATATCTTTTGTTTCCTCTATGGCTGAAACCTTTTCACTATACCTCTTAGGAAGTGACCTTAAAATATTTTGACAAACATCTGATTCTTCAAATTTAAACCCAAGTCCTTGCATGGAGTTAACAACCTCATCCACATGAAGTAAGTATGTAGCAATGTCTTCCTCATCCTTCATCTTCAAGTCTTCAAATATTTTCTTGTGATTTTGCAATTTTGCCATCTTGACCTTTTTGTCTCCCTCATATATTTTCTTCAACTTTTCCCAAATCTCTTTTGCTGATGTGCAATGCATAACTTTTACAAACTTTGATTCATGTAAACCACTTAATATTCCATTCATTACCTTTGAATTATTTATATGTAGGAGCTTACCATATTTATCTGTAGGTGGAGTAGTTGGTGGTGTGTATCCATCCTCAACTGCTTGCCATATATCATTTCCTTGTGCCATTAGATAAATCTTCATTCTTACACTCCAAAATGCATAATTGTTCCCATCGAACAATGGTGCCTTATTTCCTAAAGATCCACTCTGAGAATCCATCTGTGTTCCTGTAAGATTTTCCTTCAAGTTGTTAAACTCTTTCGAAGGAACCCACTCTGATACCAATTGAAGAACACAAGCTTATACTGAGAGGGGGGTGAACAATATAAGATCAACTTTTACTTTTCTTTCCCAAACAATATTATCCAATATAATCAATGGCAATATCAACAATAATAATAAAAGCAATGCACAAATCATCACACACAATAGAGACACCAATTTAACATGGTTCACCCAATGTGGGCTACTCCACGGAGAAAATATTTCACTAAAATTTTCTCAACAAATCTCTTGGGAATCACTTCCCTATTACAATGTTTATGGACCTCTATCCAAAGGAGACACCAATCCCCTAATCTCTAATTTGTGGATCTCTATCCATAGGAGAACTCTTTCCCCTTTTTTGGTTCATGGATCTCTATCCATAGGAGAACTCTTTCTCCTCTACTCTAGTTGATGATCTTCTAGAAGACTATTGCCTCCACTACACTAGCTTGTGGATCTCTCTCCATAGAAGACCTCTATCCTCACTCAGAAGACCTCTATCCTCACTACCCTAGCTAATGGATCTCTATCCACTAGAGACTACTATCCTCTACTCTATCACCTCCAAAGCTTGCTTTCAACTCTATCTCAAATCTACACCAAACACTATCCTCAATCTAGTACAAATCTACTCTAACTATATCTCAGGTCTAGCACAAATATGCTCTTAAATCTACACCAAACTCTATCCTCAAATATGTCCTCAAGCCTTAACACAAATCTTGATCCAATCACAAATCAACTCTACTTAGATTTACCCCAAGCCTTAACACAAATCTTGAACAAATCAATCAATCAACTCTACTCACAAGTCTTCACCAAGACTTACCTCAAATATCTCAAGTCTTCACTAAGACTTACCTCAAATATACTCTCAAGTATTCACCTAAGACTTACCTCAAATTCTATAATTTCCAATACAATTTCCTTAAGATTTAAAATGCTTACTCAAATTTCAAACACATGCTCAAAACAACTCACAAGATATGCTCAATCAATCTCAAATCTTGCACACAATGCTATCAATTGCTTTGTCTAATCTTCAAAGTAATTCCTTTAACTTGAAGCAGTTTAGACATATTCTATTCAAAATTATTTAACCTCTGGAACATATAGAGAATGATGTACTCTATCAAAAACTCAATATGTTCTACTCAATCATTAAGTCTATCACTTTCACAAATCTTATTTCTAATGTTTGCACATTCACTTTCAATATCACTCAAAACCAATGCTCAAGAATTTCACTCAATCATTCAATCAATGAAACACAACTTGCTTACAAACCCTAATCAAGTGTTTCACACTACTTCCAACCAAAATGCACAATGTGGGTCTCAAACCCTAACTCAACCAATCCTCAATCTCTAACTCAAATGTTCTCTTAAACATTCACTAATCATGCATATGAAAACTTACTCAAACATTTCCAACAATGCTTATCAAACAATCCTTTTCACTCCACCTTTGCATTTCACAACATTCAATCCAACAACATTTTAATCATAAGGAAGATGTGCCCATACCTTTTGTTTTGATGGAGATATATCTTCAAAACCTGTTTTACTCACAACCAAAACCTTTTGCCAACTCTAGGTTAGATAGCAACAACCTATCTCAAAATCTCCACAAAAATATTTATCCCAACAAATATTTCACCATTCAAGTAATACAAATAAAATGACAAATCACAAATACACCTTATTACTCCTTCCTTAAAAATCAATCTTCAATCAATGAATCATTCACTCACAAAAATAATTATAATGGCAATCTCCCTATAACTCCTTTTAACTCCAACTCAATAAAATATTTTAATCAAATTTCAACCCTCAAAATAAATTTCAAATTACAATAAAAAAGTCCTTGAATACACCTTATCCTCTCCAACTTTCAATCCAACATTAATTCCAAATTATGCCAACAAAGATCCTTGGAAACCCTTATAAACTCCAAACTTTAATTAACACTTGGCAAAAATAAAAAATATTTATTCATACCTTAGCCACAACAAAAAATTAATTTTCATGTGCCTTAGACTCCACAAAGCACCCCACGTGATTCGAACTCGCGTTCACCTGCCTGCCAAGCGCCTTAGCCATGGCTTAGGTAGCCACGCGGGCTACGCACCCTCACAACACCAAAGAAGCACCTTCCGCTTCTTATCTTCCTCATCGGTGCCAAAAACAAAACACCAAAAACCTTTAACCTCCATTGCCACCGAGAATCGAACGCGGGACCTCTATCCTGCCAACAACCTACGCGCCAAGCCTTGCCACTAGACCATCCAAGTGGATGGTGATGGGAGTAAACCCTCACTCCTCTTTATCCTTTCATTCGTTGTCCGCTTCAACCTTTTAAAAATTAAAACCTTTTCTTTGCTCACAAAATCGCTTGAAATATTTCTTAGCCCTTCGCATGCACAATGTAATTTTGGAGACTTGCTTTATTGCATCCAAACCATATGGTATAAATACCATATCTTATTTTTTGCTCGACGTCGGTGGGAAAATATTAAAATGAAATATTTTGCGCCCAACCCTAACTTAGGGTTTAATTAAATTAATTTATATTATTAATTATAATATAAATATTATAATTAATTAACCTTAGGCTTAACTTAAACTCTTAATATTATAATAAATATTATAATATTATTTCCCTTGGGCCTAGGTATTTTCCTTTTCCAACCTTAGACTTTATTTGAACACCTTTAATATTATAATAATAAATATTATAATATTATTTCCTTTGAGCCTAGGTATCTCCTTCCTTCAGGGTCTTTTGTCAATATTTTGACCAATCATGTGAAGCTTTAAACCAAATCTCTTGGGCTTAAAATATAAATATTTTAACCCTCCTTTTGCCAATTCCTTGCACTGACTTATGACATCACTGACACTGTCTCTTGACATCAATGACAACACAATTACTCAAAATATCCAACAATATCCCCCTTTGTCATTGATGGCAACTCTTTTTACTTTAACTATTTATTTTACCTTTTTCAGTTCTGCTCCATCTCAAAAATTGGTCCCCCTGACTGAATGCTCTTCCTCTAACTCAAATCTCTTCCCCTTTGACATCAATGGAAAAGGGCCACCTTTGGGGCTAAAGATAATACTCTTAGCTTAGCCCCCTCCCCACCTCCTTTTCTTGAGGTGGTTAATTTTGGGGTGGAAGTATCTCTACTCCTAGCATACATTGCTCTTTTTCTTTATCCACCTTCTTCCTCAATTGATCCTTCTGATTCCTATGAATATTCTTTTTCATGTTTGTCTTTGGAAATTCTGTTCTACACCACTTAGTCATATGCCCAGCATTATTGCACTTATAACACTTAATATTGTGGTTCCTTGAAGGTGCAAATATATTGAAGTTCCTCCTAGTGAAGCCATGTCCATTCCTGTCATGAACCCTGCAATTAACTACCTTATGACCAAACTGATTACAAGAGTAGCAATACCCATGAAATATTTCTAAAATTCCTTTTAGTGAAACCATATCCCTATTTTTCATGTAACCTGCACTGCGTAGCCTTGTGACCAAACCTGTGACATGATAAGCAACTTCCATTGAATAAACCTTACCTTGACCGCATTGGTCTCTTAGTCCCTTATTACATGTGATGTTTCCTATTCCATTTGTTCCTTACTTATGTATTGATCCTTTCCTTGTTGAACTTTCTATTTTCCAACTTATCCTCAGAAGTCTCACTTTATCTTACACCCTCTTCTTCTTCTTTGGAGCTTGAGATTGACTCCTCTCCTTTTTCTCTATGTTTCTCTTCAAAACCAAGTAATACACATAAAATGACAAATATTATCCTCGGTCTAGCAGAAATATGATATTAAATATATCTTTAGTCTATCTCAAATCTACCCTCAAATCTACACCAAACTCTATCCTCAAGCCTTAACACAAATATTGATCCAATCACAAACTAACTCTGCTCAAATATACCCCAAGCCTTAACTCAAAGATTGAAAAAATCAATCAATCAATTCTGCTCACAAGAGTTCTCAAAGACTTGTCTCAAATCTATCCACAAGTCCTCTCAAGAAATTTCTCAATCTTCTCAATAATTCTTCACCTAGACTTGTATCAAATCTGTCCAACAAGTCCTCTCAAGAACTTTCTCAATCTGCTCAACAAGTCTTCACCTAGACTTGTCTCAAATCTATCCAACAAGTCCTCTCAAGAACTTGCTCAATATGCTCTCAAGTCTTCACTAAGACTTACCTCAAATCTTCTCAACAAGTCTTCACCAAGACTTACCTCAAATATCCTCAATAAGTCTTTACCATCACTTACCTCAAATCTGCTCAACAAGTTCTAGGGAGGACTTGTTGGAAAGATTTGAGGAAATCCTTTACCAAGAATTTCCTCAAATTTTTCCAACAAGTCCTCCCTAGAACTTGTCCAAATCTTCTCAACAAGTCTTCACCAAGACTTAACTCAAATATGCTTGTAAGATTTCACAAAATTTCACACAAATATGTCCTTAATATTTCATAAAATATTACTCAACTCTGTCCAAACACATTCTCAAAAATAACTCACAAGATATGCTCAATCAATCTTATACACAATGCTATCAATTGCTTTGTCTAACATTCAAAGTAATTTTTTTAACTTGAAGCAGTTTAGACATATTCTATTCAAAATTTGTTTAACCTATGGAACATATAGAGAATGATGTACTCTATCAAAAACTCAATATGTTCTACTCAGTCATTAAGTTTGTCACTTTCACAAATCTGATTTTTAATGTTTTCACATTCACTTTCAATATCACACAAAATCAATGCTCAAGAATATCACTCAATCATTCAATCAATGAAACACAACTTCCTCACAAACCCTAATCAAGTGTTTCACACTACTTCCAACCAAAATGTACAACATGGGTCTCAAACCCTAACTCAAACAATCCTCAATCTCTAACTCAAATATTCTCTTAATCATTCACCAATCATGCATATGAAAACTCACTCAAACATTTTCAACAATGCTTATCAAACAATCATTTTCACTCCACCTTTGCATTTCACAACATTCAATCCAATAACATTTCAATCATAAGGAAGATGTGCCCATACCTTTTGTTTTTATGGAGATATGTCTTCAAAACCTGTTTTACTCACAACCAAAACCTTTTTCCAACTCTAGGTTAGATAACAACAACCTATCTCAAAATCTCCACAGAAATATTTATCCCAACAAATATTTCACCATTCAAGTAATACACATAAAATGACAAATAAAAAATACACCTTATTACTCCCTTAAAAATCAATCTTCAATCAATGAATTATTCACTCACAAAAATAATTATAATGACAATCTTCCTATAACTCACTTTAACTCCAACTCAATAAAATATTTTAATCAAATTTCAACCCTCAAAATAAATTTCAAATTACAATAAAAAAATCCTTGAATACACCTTATCCTCTCCAAATTTCAATCCAACATTAATTCCAAATTATACCAACAAAGATCCTTGGAAATCCTTATAAACTCCAAACTTTAATTAATACTTGGAAAAAATAAAAAATATTTATTCATACCTTAGCCACAAGCAAAAATTAATTTTCATGTGCCTTAGACTCCACAAAGCACCCCACATGATTTGAACTCGCATTCACCTGCTTTCCAAGAGCCTTATCTAGAACTTTGGCAGCCATATGGACTACGCGCTCTCACAACACCAAAGAAGCACCTTTCACTTCTTATCTTCCTCATTGGCACCAAAAACTAAACACCAAAAACCTTTAACCTCCATTGCCACTGAGAATCAAACACGAGACCTCTTTCCTACCAACAACCTATGTGCCAGCCCTTGCCACTAGACCATCTGAGTGGATGGTGATGGGAGTAAACTCTGACTCCCCTTTATTCGTTTGTCGTTCACTTCAACCTTATATAAATTTAAAACCTTTTCTTTGCTCATAAAAATCGCTCAAAATATTTCTTAGCCCTTCGCATGCGCAATGTAATTTTTGGAGACTTGCTTTATTGCATCCAAACCATATGGTATAAATACCATATCTTATTTTTTTCTTTGACGTCGGTGGGAAAATATTGAAATGAAATATTTTGCGCCCAACCCTAACTTTAGGGTTTAGTTAAATTAATTTATATTAATAATTATAATATAAATATTATAATTAATTAACCTTAGGCTTAACTTAAACTCTTAATATTATAATAAACATTATAATATTATTTCCCTCAGGCCTAGGTATTTTCCTTTTCCAACCTTAGACTTTATTTGAGCACCTTTAATATTATAATAATAAATATTATAATATTATTTCCTTTGAGCCTAGGTATCTCCTTCCTTCAGGGTCTTTTATCAATCTTTTGACCAATCATGTGAAGCTTTAAACCAAATATCTTGGGCTTAAAATATAAATATTTTAACCCTCCTTTTTCCAATTCTTTGCACTTACTTATGACATCACTGACACTGTCTCTTGACATCAATGACAACACAATTACTCAAAATTTCCAACAACTATTGATAAAATGCTTCCATCCTCGTATTTTTTTTTAATATTTAGACTCAAGAAGGTTTCTTATTTATAAAATAAGGAAAGCCAGGCCAAGTAGGAGGGATATCTAAAATTTCTTGCCTGATTAAATTCAACTTATTTCTCATGAATTTGAGAGCTAAGTAATAGAGCCTAATCAAAATAGATGGGATTATGGGGGTTGGTTATTGCATAGGCCATGATATCCTAATAGTCATCCACATGTTTATTTGAATCTATGCCAAGAGTAATAGCTAACATAGAAAAATATTCTTATGCATGCACTTGAAAATTGGCCAAGGAAATCAAACTTTTATGAAGACTTTTTACAATATTAGTTAACTGCTTATTTAGCCAGGTTTTTATTTTAGCAATATAATAGGCAACTTGGCTTTTTGTATTCAATGTCTTGGGCACAAATGGGGGAATCTTCCTAGCAAAAGTTGCTATAACTTTTTTTTGCTTAAGAGAGAAATGTATCTAGTCAACAACATTTATTATAGTGTTAGACTTTGCATTGTAGTTTTCAGCTACTAGTTGAACCATATTTGGATAAGGATGTTCTCTCCTTGGAATGAACTACCCAAAGGAGTACCAGGCATATGAAGCTAGGTGGCCCATTGAATACTTTTCAACCTTCAAATCTCTTGAGTCTCTATGATGATTTTCCTTGATGGTCAAGATTGCATCAAAAACATCTCCCAAGTTGTTGACAAGCTTCTTGGACTCCCTAGACTCCATAATTATTCTCACAAATATTTTAAAAAAAGTGGAAGCAAGCAACTGCTCTTAAATTTTGCTCACAATGGCTTAGTGCTTGAATATTTTTGGTAAGCTTCCCAAATTTGTTGAGTGGCTTTTATAAGCCTTTACTAGTAAAAAATGCCATAATATCATTAATGCATGTGAGGACACCTACAAATAATTCACATACCTTCCCAAAATTCTAATTCATGTGAGTGCCTTGATCTACTTCATATTTTAATATTGATGCCTTCCATAGCCAATAACTATTTGAAAACCTAGTTTTTGTTTAAATATTAGCTTTATTATAAACATTGTTTGTTTACAATATTGTATAAAGTTTGACACACATTTTCATGCCAAATGTTTCAAATGTTGTCAATTTACCGAAATCAATGATCTTCATACCAAAGTGACCCAAAATTCTTATGTACCCACATGTCTATTTTTGGAAAGCCTAATTTATGATATCCAAAAGCTTAATATGCAACAATTTCCCTAGTGTATGTAAATAACTGCATTGAAACCAGTTAGAGAGAACTCATATTCAATTTGAAAATCTTCTACGAGCTCCACAAGGCATTATGGATCATCTTCAATCAGATTGACCTTATATTCCTCAATATTTTATATGTGGTATGGGCAAGGCTTCTCTGCATAGATTCTAACCTTTCTTTCTTTGTGAAGAATCACAATGTGTATGTAATCCAAATATAGTTACCCTTTAATCTTAGCTATGAAATCTCTTGATAAGCATAATTTAAAAAGAAGAGGATGATCAACCACTATCACTTCCTGGATAATAGTGACTTTCATAACCTTATGCAACACCATAAAAATGTGTTTGACCACTCTAAAAATCTAGATTCAAGTTCCATCCAGTTGAAGCATGTCAAAAATTATTTAGATGTATTCCATGTCCATTGTATCATTTACAACTTTTGGTTTTTTGAGTTACAACTAGCAAGTATTGATGTTGATAGACCATACAAGTGTTAGCATTATGGGCATCATTGCAAGCTAGACATAAATAATATTCTTGGGCTATGAATGTCTCTCCCTCCTAGATGTTTGCCATAACACTTTGATTTTTGACTACATTTTTGGTTGATTTCCCTTGGTATTTAGTGACATGGGGGTATCCTCTCTGTTGATATCCTCCAAATCTTCGTTTAGCATTTTTTTGCTCCACAATAGTGATCTTGTTTGTTAGGTTCTTGATAATTCCTTTCATCTCTATTATTTTTTTTGGCTTAGGAGTAGGCAAAACTTACATTTTGATCATTGGAGTGATAGGTTGAGGATACTTCCTAGGTGTATGTAGAGTAGATAGTTAAGGGGTTGAGGGAGCAAAAAGCAAGAATTATTGATTGTTTTGAGGAATTTCTAAAAATTATGGCACTACAACATTTGGAGGGAGCTTACCAACTAAGACAAGGGCATATTCTACTACCACAATAACTTGAAAAATTTGGATAAATTTATTCTTACTATAATTCCAAATCTACAAGCTTAGGTTTGTAACAAAAGACCAAAGGTACTAAATATAAGCCTTGGACTTGAGACGATATCATCTCCTAAGGAATTCTCTTTCGTGTCTTACTAAACCAAATTTTAAAATTTATGATTTTCTCCTCAAGGTGCCTTTGTATGAAAGTGAACTATGTGAGGAGTGAAAAATAATTCCATACATCATTGCTCTAAAATGAAGGGTTTAGATAGTTTGGCCCACATGTTTATGTCACTTTCTTCTAAATAGTGGTCAATACTTTCCCTATGAATAGTAAGGCTAATAACCTCACCATTACATCTTCATGGATGATATTATGCATAGTAGCTAAGGTTTTTATATCTTGGTAGTGTTAAAATGTATTTTCCTCGCTACCATCACTTAAGGGAAAAGCTTTAAGTGTAGCATATGGTATATCATAAAAATTTTATAGATTAAGAGGTCCAACACTATTCTAACTAGGGAATATTTGTTCATCCATGGTACTAGGTGGGTATTTAGTAGGTGAGTCTAGAGATATGGCTTGTAGAGAAGAAGACTCTAGATATAGGAGGCCCATATTGGTGAAAAATATTACTTTTTTGGGTGATAAAAAAGTTGTTAACTTAACAAAGTATAGGGGTTCTTTAAGCTTATTGGCATATGATCTCATGATCTTAATATTTTGGGTCTATATTATTATTACAAAGTTATCAATTGATATTGGGTTCTTTACATGTGGAGTCGCTAGGTGGATGAATTTTTTCTTAAAATATCAAGATCTTCACCATAATATTGATCATCCAAAAAATTGCTCAATACCAAAACTCTTGATGACAAGATGGGTATTTGCTTTGATATCCTTTTGAATTTTTTACTTTTGATCAAGACAAAAATTGAGTGATCCATCCCATGAGTGTTTTTTTGTGGGGAAAATTGGATTGGATTTGTCCCATCAAGCATTCCAAAATTTTTGATTGCTCGATCCGATCCACCTAGGTATATAATGTGCACCTAGACCGAGGTCAAGATTGGATGACATAAAATTGCTTGTAACTCAACATTTAGAGAAGGTCAACTCTTTGTCTAAATCCCATTAGGCAAAATATAATAAAGATAAAAGGGGTAGGTTTGAGAGAAAGTAAAGGTTAAATATGGTGATTAAATGCTATTGAAGCTTAGCTAACAATATTGTTTTAGCTAAATGAGCATAGACCATCTATTACAAGAAATTACTAACAGACCATTCAATTAAATCTATGTAAAAAATACATGAAACTCAAATTTTCTTTAGTATTAGGCTAGAAAGCATAGGATTTTGAAAGGACCCCTAACCTTTTCCAACAAAATACATAATAAAAATGAGAACAATAAGTAAATCAAGAGGAGAACAACCCCAAGGGATAGGGGATACAACAAAATAGCCATAAATAGGAAAAACGAATAAAATACCTTTAACAAAAAGCAAGAGAGAGAACCTTATCAACCAGGGACAAAAAGAGACCTGAATTTGAAACAAAAAAAAACTAAGTAAAAAAGGAAAGGAAATCATTTATTCAAATTTGAAGAGCATTCTAATTGGCCCCCTATCTAGCCAATAGACCAGCTTCCTTATTTCCTTCTCTAAAGGTGTGCTTGAATTCAACATCTTCCAAATTCTTAGTGCAATAGTAAATATCTTCTATTAAATCTATAATGGACTAGTGGGGGTAAATATTTTCTTTAGCAATATTAATGATGGAAAGAGAGTCACCTTCGATCACCACCTTATTTGAATTCATATTTTTCAACAAAATCACCCCTTGATAAAATGCTCGAGATTTGGTAAAAAAAGTAGACTAAACACATAAGAAGTTAGAAAAGGCTAAAATAATAACCCCTTTGTTATTCCTGATGATTCCTCTAGACCTTGCGATGCTTGGGTTGAACTTAGTTTCCCCATAAAAGTTCATTTTTATCCAACCTTGATGTGGAGGCTACCATTTGAAAAAATATCTAGGATTGAGGGTGGGTAGACTACAAATACCTTCTAGATTTAAGAGTTCTAGCTGGTTGGCAAGCTTACAATTGCTATGGGATCATTTTTCATCTTCGATAGGGATTATGGAAACATTTTATTTCAAGAAATTGAAAATTTTAGCTTCCACATATAGGGGATCCTTTTTAACATTCATGAAGTTTTTGTTGTTTCTTTTGTTTCAAATACCCCAAAGAAAATGAGGAAAACAAAAAGACCAACAAATTCTAAGCAAAATTTTTTGGAAAGGGGTAACCCACAGCAAACACAAGTCTAAAATATTATTAGGAATGACCCACATAAAATTGAATTTGATGAGAAGAAGGTGGATAATTTCCTAGGATAAGTGGCACTCAAGAAATAAATTATTAACATTCTCCCAAGTAGCTTCACATGGATAACACCTATTCAAAATGGGCAGGCCTCTTTTATGAAGGTTCTCAATAGTAAGGATTTTGTTTTGGGTATCCAACCAAAAGAAAAAATGAACTTTAGGTATGAGTTATTTGAACCATATCTTACTGGCTAGAAACCATTCATCTTCCTCATAACTGAAGAAATTAAGTATATTTAATCATGAAAATGCTCTTATTATCCACTTTCCAAATAGGGGAATCAACTGACAAGTTAGGATTTTGGAGATGAATTATGATAATATTGGATAAATAACTTAGAGCATGGATTTTCCTAGGGGAGGGTTTAACAAGAGATAAATTCTTCCAATCCCTTTTCCATCCCTTACCTCAAGAAGGTCGATGACTCTAGATCCACATGATTACACAGTAAAGTGATATAAGCAGTTTAGAAGTTGGTTTCTAATCAAAGGCTTATTACAAATCCAACTATCTTTCCAAAATTTAACTTTCCTGCCATCATCGATCTTTCATCTATATATTTTTTGAATAATAGACCTAGAATCAAGAAGATGTTTCCAAAAATAGATATCTTTGGATTGGTTTGAATATCAAGGAAATTACCATCTCTACCAAGATATTTAGCTATCAAAATCTCTACCCATCTAGTTTAATACATTTTAAAAAACTTCCAACCCGGTTTTGTAATAAGGGCCAAATTCATTTGTTTGTTTCTTGAGGCCTAATCCATCCTTACTCTTCCCAAAACAAACCTACTTCCAATCCACCAAGAAAATTTTATATTTCTCTTCCATAACTATACAAAGAAAGATCTTATGAATACTATCAATCTTTTGATGCATTTTCTACAACATCTTGAATAACGATAAAAAGAAGACCATGATGCTTTGGAAGGTAGATTTAACAAGGGTACCTTTCTAGATTTCCAACTTTATCCTAGCCCTCTCAACCATAGGAATCCAAGAAGAATATTGTAACTTACCACTAAATTTCGGTAAACCCATATAAATGGTAGGGAGTTGTCCAATTGAACATTAATTTTTTTTCATGATTTTTACTTTTCTTTTAAGGTGGGTATTAAAAAAAACACCTTGCTCTTGTTGAAATTTATCTTCAATCCAAAGGTAGCCTCATAATAATATAGAATAAACTTAATCTCTTTCACTTTTGAAACAAAGGATCTTGAAGTAAGAAGAGTATCATTCAAAAATTCTTGGTGGGTTATGGGATTGCAAGAGGAGGTAGGATTTATCCCTGAAATTAACCCCTTACACTAGACTTCCTAAATAGATCTTCCCAAGGCTTCAACCATAATAAGAAATAGATAAGGAGATAATGGGTCCCCTTGTCTTAGGCCTCAAGGGATTCTGAAATAACCTATTGGAGAACCATTAATTAGGTTAAAATTCATAACTAGTCATAGAAAAAAATTCCCTAGATACTGTACCTTGTTCATGTCTAATTTAATAAAAATCCATCTCTACCATTTTTATATATGGAGTGAAGAACTTCATGAATAGTAATCATACCATCCAAGATTTTCCTCCCTTTAACAAAATCACATTGGTAGGGATCAATAATTTGAGGAAGAATGGCCTTCATTCTATTGGCTATAACTTTAGCCAATATTTGAGAAAGAGTATTACACAGAATTTTGGGCCTAAAATTATTGAAGGAATTAGCTCCCAAAAATTTAGGAATCAAAACCAAAAAGGTTGAATTGATGTCACTAGGAATATGAAGGGTTTTTTGAATTTCACCCATAGAATTATATATATATATATATATATATATATATATATATATATATACTTCTCTATAATTCCACAAAAGTTTTGGTAAAAAACTACAAGAAAACCATCAATTCCAAGGACCTTCTCATTGGCCATGGAAAACACCGCCTCTTTGATTTTAGACTCTTTGAATGGAATAATAAGACTAGATTTCATTTGTTCAAAAATTAGAGAAGGAATAAAATTTAGAAAATTTAGAAAAAATTTGAGGCCTACTCATCTATAGGTGTCACCACTCCTAAGAGATTTTAAAAAAACTATACAACATCCTAATAAATTTTAAAAATATTTCTAGTTCTAGTACCATACTTAACAATTTCAATAATCTTATTGAAACTCTTATGTCTCAAAGTTATGGCATGAAAAAACTTGGTATTTCTATCTCCATATTTCAACCAAAGAGCCCTAGAATTTTTTCTCCAATAGGATTACTCACAATCCAAAAAATTATGGAAATATGCCAACAAACTCCTTTCAATATCTTTGACAACCTCTGATGGGAGGAAATATTTTACAAAAACTTCAATGGCTAAAAGTTACAATTTCAAGGATTTCTTCTTTTGGAAATTGTTACCAAAGGTATTTTTATTCCATTGTTTTAAATTAAACTTCATAAATCTTAACTTACTGGCAATAGGAGATATTAGGGGACCTAGAAAATCCTTCTTCCACCAATCAACTATCATTGGTTCAAGCATATCACTTTTTAGCCATATACCCTAAAAATGAAAGGACAAATTAAAAATTATATTCCCAACTAAAACATCCAGTACCAAAGGATTGTGATTTAATTCTATTCTTGGAAGAGAATATAGAACAAATTTGCTAAAATGATGAAGCCTTTCTTTAGAAATAAGAAACCTGACCAGCTTTGATTGGTTAAGATGTTCTCCCAACCTTCTATTACTCCAAGTGAGCTTACTTCATTTTAGCTCAAAGTCCATCAACTCATTAAGATTGATAAAAAAATTGAATTCCTCCATACCATTAGAGGGGGATTGACTTTCTCCTTTTTTTGAGGGAAAGAGGGGGGAAATAAAATCCCTATCCAAAATCCAAGAAATTTCAAGGAAAGCATTTCTATTTATGCTCAACTCCTCCCATAGTCTTCCTCTTCCTGCAACTTAGTTTGGAGCATACACATTGGTTAAAATACATGATATTTTAGAAACTCTACAGTAGAAAAACATGTTACAGAACCTATCAAAAGAAGAGAGCACTATGCCTTCAATTATTGAATTATCCCAAAGACACATTAAACCCAAGAATATCTTGAAGCTTGGCTTGTAGAATAACATGCCTCCTTCCATATGATATTCTTAACCTTATCAATTTTTTTCTCCTTAATAATAGTTTCTTGAATAAAAAAAGTGAGGTTTTAGATCTTTCCTCATTGAAGCAACCAGTCATTGCTTTAAATGGGCATTCAAACCCATTATGTTCCAAGATAATATTTTTATTTACGAGACTTGGTGGGGTGCTTCTTCTCTCCTCCCATAGAAAGAGTCACCTAGCTTCCATTAGTTATGTCTTTTAGGGTCTCCCTTAGCCTTGAGTCTTGGTTCGAAGTTTGCCCCTACTTAGTGTTAGCTCCCATATCCATTGTTCCTTTTTGGCTTGAAGTTATAGCATTAAATAATCTATGAAATCTAGTAGAAATAAGACAAACAACCTCAAGCCTAACAAATATTACTTTAATTATCAACTAAACTAAGCCAGACAACTTCAAGCCTAACAAAAATTACTTCCACTAAAGTGTGAATGAAAACATTAAAAGTGTAAATACCAACATAATATTTAATGTTTTACACTTCAATTGAGGTAGGTCAAATAACCCTCAATTATATTAGAATAACATTAACATACAACTTACAACAAGTAAAAAATAAAATATTTGACCCTTTACAATGAGGAGCATTCCTCTATTTATAGTTTTCATTGAGCTAAAATGAAGCTAACTACTATGTATAATCATAAGCAAAACTAATCTTGTATGATCTGGGATGATTTGGCACCACTCGACATCTTTAGAAAATTTGGTCCATTCTTTGTCAGCCCATTTGTAGTTAGTTATGCTTTGCTAGAGTGGTTGTTGCTTTCTTGCTTTGATAACTACCATGTTGGCCAAACTACCCTTAACTACCATGTTGGAAGGTACATTTACATGATCCAAATAATGTAAAATGAGCTATATCTAACACCCACTTGTATTACAATATTTGGGTATTGTTTAGTCTTCAATGTGGATCTTCCTCCAATGGATAGAAAAATTTGTATTCTCCTTCATCGCTTAGTGTGATCAGGTTCAACAGGTAATCTTTGTCTTCATATGATGTGAAGTATGCTATAGCTGAAGGTTATTCTACCTTTTGTATGTGTTCAACTGGTTCAATCTTCATGATGACATGTTTCTCTTTAATGTGCCTCTTCTTCCATTTTTTCTTCTTCTTCTTCTCTTCTTATTTTGCAATGATACTAATAGAGTTTCTGCTATATGACAGGTTAGTCTATCATCATAATAATATTATTCTTTATTGCTATCTTGTTCCTTGTGTTGATTACATACAAACACAATTAGAGATATATAGACCATCAAACATTCTTCTGGTGAAAGTATAACCAATATTTGTGAGTTCTACCATGCTATGAAAATAATATCATGAAGATATCTAATCAATGTTGTAAATATACCTTATTTAGATTCCTTAAGAAATAAGAACTTTTCTTTGTCGTTAGAAGATAGATACTCGAATCCTTCTAGAGTATCTATTAAGTTTTGAGAGCAGTATTCAATTTCATGAAATAATCTCTTATTGAAAGCATTTCTTAGGATATTATCCATGATAGATCCTTAATATAAGTATATATGCTTGAGTTGATAAAACCTTTATCAATCCTTGGTTTTGTAGGCTTCCTTTTGTCTCCCTAGTAATGAGAGTATATGCTCTTGAGGATTTTTAGGTTTTGTAGAAAGCTTATATATTGTAACTTGATAATTTTGATAAATGCTGATATTACCAAGTTATATAGCATACCTTATGACTCCCTAGTATGTCTTGGATAAGATATAAAGTGCTTTTATAAATTTTAGTTCAATTTTGGTTGATTTTGTAAAGTTTTGTAAATATCAAAATCAACTTATATTATCCTTATTGTTCCTATTGAACTAAGCACTTTTCCAAAATTTAAAGAGGTTTTAGTGTTAGAATTTTTGTCTCAATTTGAGAAGATTTGAGACAAGTAAATATTATAAATTTCCAACCTTTAAAATGTTTTAATAAACCTTTTATAATGGCACTTTGAGATTTGATTTTAATTTTTCCAATTTCCAATAAATCAATTTGATGCAATAGACCTTATGACTCAAAAATTAGAAAAGATAACAATATTTGCAAAATATTAAATAATTCAACCTAAGTAAAAGGCCTTATATATCCTAGGTTAGCTTGCATATATTATTTTTATTTTTGGTAAGTTATCTCCTATTTTTTTTCTTTCACAACCTTAAAATTTATCCTTGATTTTATAGCCTTATATCTCCTATGTTTGAAAGAAATATTAATGAGATAATTCACTTACTTTAGCTCCTTGTCTTAACACTCGAATAACACTAGTTTTGACTATGTATAGCAGTCCTCTTATATACCCTTTATGTGGTGCTTGAGTAGTGGAAGACAAGAAGAAAAAAGAGAAGGATAGATGCTTGACGCTCTTTCACGAAGAAATTTGATATCCACAAAGAAAGAGCATTAAGAAAGAGCTTCAAGTAGTAGTGGAAGATTGACGCTCTTTCTTCATGGATGAGCTCCCTTCTGTATACATAAATAAGCTTCTTATTTTTGTCTTTGTAGATGTCCTTGATAAGCTTGATTTGGTTTATGTAAATCACTTTGATGAGCTTCCTTTGTCTTGAAGGTTCGTCCATAGAGAGTATGCCTTTTTGATGGTTGAGGAGTGCTAATATTTTAGCCCTTCTTAGGTTGGCTTTTCCTGTACCTGTTGTGCCTTTTAAGGCACCTTCAAATATTCTCTTTTCCTTGCATATGATGTATTGTACAAGTGCAATACCATGTAACCTTTACATGTATATAAAACCCTTTTTATTGCACCTTTTATTGCACTCTTTTGTAGGCCCGAGATTCTAATTTTGTAGCAAATTTTATGAGTGCATTATGAGGGTTTTGAGGATGTATCTTTGGCTAGACTCCTTACCCTATTTGCTTAGATATTTGATGGTGAATCCAAGCCTTTTAAATGTTGTAAAATAGAAGTTTTCTTTTAGTTGCACTAACCCCTTTAGTGCTTTGGATTTGAGACTCACCAAGTCTCAATATTTGAAGCTTCCTTTTGATTAGATTTTCTTTTCTTGTACTAACCAATTTTAGTGGCTCTTATTGGCCACTAAGAGTTTCAGGTTTTTGTGCTTTAAGAGTGTCTTTAGAAAATTGATGCAAACTAGATTTTATACTTTTTTCAATGCACAAAACTAATTTATTTTGAGAGTAATAATAGTGCAAATGAATCTAACAAATTCTAATTTTTAATGCACTAACAAATTACACCTTATCACTCCAATATACTCTCAAGAAAATGCACTTAATCAATTCACTGCAACTAATCATGAATAATTTGAAATGAATCTTCAAATATTCTGCAAATTCACTAAAATTAGTATTGTAGGATTCAGTATTCTTTTCGATTTCCAAAGTAGATAATAGGTAGTTTCTAGATAATTAATATTTGGAATCTAATCAACTCCTAGTGTGCAAATGAACCTCTAAAAGGAACCTTTTTATTTTACACTTCTGAAGACTGTAATTTAGGTTGCAACTTTAATCTAGATTAAGGTGCTTAAAAAAATATGAAAAGTAATCCAATTAATGAATCTACTTGCACCAATAGTTGCTTACCTTTTTTGAAATATTTTGTAGCTTCTTTACCGCTTTTGTAGAGGATGTAGATCTTGGTGTCTTAGATCACCAAGTTGTTGCCTTGAGTAAGATCTTGCAACTCTTTGTAGATTGTTTTGAACAACTACTTCACCTAACTGTAGTCTCAAAATTTCTTTCATGAACCTAAGATTTGGTGACTTTGTTCTCCTCTTGTAGTCTCCTCCTTCTAATGTAGATTTGGATAAGTCTGTATCTCTAAAGCGATTTCCTCTTACTGTGGGAGGTAATATTCAATCTTCTGGTTTTGGCCAGCTTCTTCTATCTTCAAGTCTTCTTGTCGAATTTTGACTTCAAGCAGGATCTTCTTCTCAATATTATAAATATCTTGAGGTCTTCACTGTATTCTTCTTCCATTCTAATTTGGCACTCCTTATAAAATTATCCTCCTCTTGGGCTTGTTGTTGGATGGCGATAATTATCCCAAGTCCTTCACTATCAAGTGATTATCCTTGGTAGTGGATTTCTCTAGATAGTTATTCTTTGATGATTTATTTAGCAAGGCTCTCCTAGCCTTTTACTGGATGCTCATTGAGACCTCACCAAGGTCTTTTATCTTGTAACTTCTTTTGGTCTTCCTTGATACCTTATCTTCAATATTTTTCTTCTGGAAGTGTTGGTGGTGAGATCTTCTCCTGGATCTCTGATTCTACTACTTCTATATTTGAGTAGGACTCTCCTAACCCTTATTATTCCTTGTCTAGAAGTTCCTCAATGAGATATCCTCTTGATATCTTTTACTTCAGGTGTTGGATGGATTCTGAAGAGGTTGCTATTCCTAACTTTCTTGTAGGAAGCTTTCTCGAATTACTGGATCTCCTTTACCTGCAACAAAAAATATTAGTATTGAAATCCACTTCTAAATTAAGTACTCTCTTATGGAGTCTTCTTTAGGATAAAGGTATTTGTGGCCTATTTCAGTATCAAGGCTTCTATGGCATTTTCTTTAATATCAAGGTTTTTGTGGCCTTTTCTTCTATATTAAGTCTTCTATGGCCTTTTATTCTGGATCAAGGCTTCTATGGTATTTTATTTTGAATTAGATA
Source organism: Wollemia nobilis (assembly GCA_028583015.1). Lineage (NCBI taxonomy): Eukaryota > Viridiplantae > Streptophyta > Pinopsida > Araucariales > Araucariaceae > Wollemia > Wollemia nobilis. The sequence goes on from JAQPPZ010001217.1 coordinate 228,085, forward strand.
TTTTATGGCATTTTTCTTTTTAAGAATTTCTTAAATCTAGCAATGGATATCTCTTGTATTCTGACTTCACCATGATTCTTTTCTAGAAGTTTCTTCTGAAGTATTCTCCTTTTTGCAACAACTAATCTCTACACTATGAAGGCACTTCGACCTTTGGGTAGAAAATTTGAGGTATCCTAGATTTTTGTTGTAGGAGGTGTCCCAATCATCTAAGAATTAATTCTCTACAATAAAATAAACTTTAGGTAAATATTTCTATTAGATGAGCTTCACTAGTTCTTTCATCAAACTAGTGGATCAAATGCTGAGTCCTAGTCTTCACAAGTTTTTCTACAACTCTGTGGAAAGACTCTAGCCATATGCAATCTCCGTATTTCTAAAAATAAGATTTAATTTAGTCCTCACTTGCAGCTCTTCCTAATTCTATCACCTAGATTCTTTTAAAAAAATTTGATAGTGACTGGTCCAATGGCGCATCAGGTTGATAAAAAACTCAGGGTCACTGATAGTGGTGATTTTTATATTGATATACCGTAGCTTGATGTTAGGATCCCATCCTAACCATTAATGTAATAACTTCCATGATGTAATAATTCCTAAATAACATGGGTAATACCCATGATTAATATTTTGTAATGTTCTAAGTTTTAGCTTATATAGTGCCTATGACAAATGTCACCCTTTTTATGTAACACATGGTAGATAGGTTATGTAAGGTGGCCTTATGCATGTAATTCGAGTGGCATTGTGTATGTAATTGAGTGGCACTATGCATGTAATTCAGGTGGTATTATGCATGTAATCCAGGTGGCATTTTGCATGTAAGCCAACCATGGAAGGAAACTCTTTAAATACCCGAGAAGGCACCAATGTATTCATATTTTTGCAAATTAATGAAGTGTTGAAGGAGGTTGCCCCCTTGAAGAGGCCTGCGATTCTATCTTATTGTGAGATTGTTCCTTTATGAAATTTTTTGTTATAATGTGTATTTTGTTCTGAATATTAATATGATATTTATGTGAGTTTATTTCCAAGAAATTGTGTGAAAGTGTGTTTATTTGAGTTTATTTTATAGTAGGATCCTAACAAGTGGTATCAGAGTGCTTTCCAGGGCCAAGTTCTGCTACAACAATAATAATTCTTTCCTGTTAGGTATAATCCTCTGTTATTTTCATGATTTTTTTTTTCTTATTATAAAAAAAAATATAGTCCTTTTTAGTTGAGTACGTAGAAACAATGTGCCGAGTGGTGAGCAGAAATTCATGTCCCAAAAAAAATTCATTTCTCTTCCATAAATTATCAATCCGGTAAGTTCATAAAATTATGAGTGTCATGCATAGTATATGCCTACAGTGTTGGGGAACAAATCTAGTTGTACCTTATTTAGTTTGGTGGGGAGGTTTGTGTAATTGGATTCCAACCAAACCAAATAAACTAAGTGCGAGAAATGAAATAAATAAATTATAAACAAAAAGTAAAGTGTTGGAAATAAAATGTGGAAATAAAATGTGAGGAAATAAACACACACAACTGAAATTAAATAAAGCAATAAACTAATCTATAGAAAGCAAATGCACAAATTAAACAGGGGAGGACTACTGCAGGGAGTGGGCCAAGCTCCCGTAGATAGTCCGCCCGACTAGCTACATAGAGCTTGCTCGAATAAGAGGAGTTGCACTCTTAATTAATTAAACAATAAAATAAAATAAGTTATGTGTAAAATTAATCATTGATCTCCTTTGTTCATCTGGCCTGCATCTTTATATAAAGCACAACCAGATCTCATTACAATAACAAATCAGTCTATTTTAATCACGTGATGTGATTTAGTTACAATTGATTCTACACATATTTTATTCTTCTATTTTAAAGTATGTTCGTTCACTAGAAGGATAAATATAAACATCCTTAGGTGTATGTAACAACAAATCCTAAACTAATGCATCCTAAAAATAATAATATGCTTTAAGAGCTTTACAAGGTCAACAGGCCAATCGGTTGATAATAATAACAAACACTTTATTCTATTTAATAAATGCATGATTAAAATAGATCTCTTTTGTCTACACATGCAACCTCCTCCATAGTCTTTGGTCAACCAGTCAAAGTTGACTTGGTAAATCTTGCAAAGTATGAAGGCATGGAGGTGCCTTCTTTATAAGGAATGCGCCTACTTTTTTTGGGTGCCTTCCTTATAAGGAAGACGCCTACTTCTGTTGGGGGTGCCTTCCTTATAAGGAAGGTGCCTACTTCTGCTAGGCACCTTCCTTGAAGAGGAAGGCACCTGCTCTCCTACCTTAGTCTCTGAAAGCAGAAGTATGTCAGGTCCAAGTGGATATAGACTGGAAAACACCATATTAGTAATAAAACCTGCATTTATACACATTTCCCACTAAAAACACCAATCAAGCATAATACCGGATTTTCTATCAATTATATGCATAAGTTATATAAAATACATCTCATATGCTAATTGAACTAGTGATAATTCTCCTTAATTGTGTATATAAAATAAGCATTTTTGGTGCTCATCATCCCCCCATGCCTAACATGTGCCACACCCTCGTGGCACCAAAAGGTGAAGTTATCCCTCTCGCAGGCTGACCATGCCAAAAATTTTGTCATGTATTCGTGACAACAACCCCTGGGATATATATTTTTTCCCTTTTTTTTTTTAATGGCCTTCAGCATCTCTGTTTCTCTGCTGCTGAGTGTTGTTATTTTTTCCCATTCAGCACTACTATTTTTTTATTCAGCACTATGTTTTTTTCATTGACTGTTGCTATTCTTCATCCATAGAGTGATGCGCCACTAGCAGAAGTCAGAAACATATCCTGACTAATCATTGTGGATAATAGTTAAATCATGACCACACTGTTTAGGGCAAATTACCACTGCACTAATGTTGGTATTTTCCAGTGTTTCTCATTAGTCAGATTTGGTGAGACCAAATTTGTTTAAAACAAGTGCAATCACCAGCTACTACTTTTACCCACATCTAAAACATATTTGGCATCTCCAGAACCTCCTTTGTGGTAGAGAGTAGCATCATTTATATGTGTTCGCTCAAGATGACTACCATTTTCAGGAGGCGACAATGAAAATGATGCCAAATTTATTCATGTAGATGCTATAGCCTCTCTCTTTTTGTTTTAATTATATTTCTTTGTCAAGGCACATCATGTGTTTGAATTCTAATGGGAGATTTTGAAAAACTATGGAGGCGTCGACTAGTATTAGCATAGAAATGATTTTAAAATAACTATACACATAATTAACAAGAAAATCAGTACATACCTAGGTGAATTTCGTAGAATCTAATATATATGATACTGAATTTCGTAGAATCTGATATGTATTTTTATTTGTTCTGCCATGAACAGAACAGATCTTGACTCTCATTTTTTTTTTCTTTTTTTGATTTTTTTTTTCCATCCTCTGCATCAAAGAACAGAGTCAATATGCAACAACTGAGCTGGTGACTCTAAACTTTGAAATACCCAGCTTTTTCTCAACAACACAAAAAATATTTTAATCCTGCATTGACGTATCTCTCTCCGAATGCATTTATAGGATGAATATTAAAATTTATACCTGACACATGTGCATCCAAAATGATCTCCCCTATGAATTATTTCTTTTGCATGCATAATTGGAACAACACTGCATTCCTTTATTTTTTGGAGTGAGGAAAAACAATATTTCTTTCATCATTCATGACATCTGTCAGGTGCATTGCTGAGATGTATGTGTTGTATGTGCTGATGTTGGTAGGATGTTCTCATACGTTGGTGCGATCCCCAAATTAACCTACATGACGTAGAGTTGGAACTGCACCAATTTTTGTTGCCCACATCGTGCTTGTCTAGTCAACGGGTGAAGAACAGGGGTGCCTTCCCTATGAGGAAGGCACTTGCCTTCTAGTGGCACCTTCCTATCGGTGCCTTCCTATGAGAGGAAGGGGCTTGCCTTCTAGTGGAACCTTCCTATCGACGCATTCCTATGGCACCTTCCTATGGTGCCTTCCTGTCAGTACCTTCCTGTCGGTGCATTCTTGTGGCACCTTCCTATGGTGCCTTCCTATCGGTGCCTTCCTATGGTGCCTTCCTGTCGGTGCCTTTCGATGAGAGGAAGGCACTTGCATTATTTTGGTGCCTTCTTGGAAGAGGAAGACGTTGGCCTTCTATTGGCGCCTTCCTAGAAAAGGAAGGTGCTTATCTTTTCTTGGTGCCTTCCTGGAAGAGGAAGGTGCTGGCCTTCTATTGGCGCCTTCCTGGAAGAGGAAGGCGATTATATTTTCTTGGTGCCTTCCTGGAAGAGGAAGGCACTAGCCTTCTATTGGTGCCTTCCTGGAAGAGGAAGGCACTTATCTTTTCTTGGTGCCTTCCTAGAAGAGGAAGGCACTGGCCTTCTATTGGCGCATTCCTGGAAGAGAAAGGTGCTTATCTTTTCTTGGTACCTTCCTGGAAGAGGGAGGAACCTACCTTCTTTTGGCACCTTCCTTGAAGAGGAAGGTGCCTACTTACCATGCGTTGATTCCGAAGGAAACAAATATTTGACGTCTATTTTTTTCAAACTCCTCCCCCATTTTATTTAGCTACCAGTTGGAGGTTTCTGATTTCCCTTCGAGACAAGGCTGGTCCTCGGGAAAGAGGATACTCTCTTCCAATGGGCAGCAAAAATAAAACTTTACTTCTGATTTGCATTTCATCGTGAAGCTATTTCAACAAAAGGTTCTTTTTTTCTTTTTTTTTTCATAGGAGTAAGTTAGGCGCCGACAATAAGGCGTATTTCCCCCCATGTCTAAAAATTGTCATGTCCTCGTGACAACAACCTTTCGAACTCCCCTTTTTTTTTTTTTTTAGGCTGAGCCTTCTTCTATTGGTGTTCCCGTACAAGCTTTGTTTCTAATTTGCATTTCAATTGGGAGTCTAACAACAAAAGATTTTTTTTATTATGGGAGGTTCTGGTTCACCCGCATCTTCCCCCACTTAAATTGGTGATGCCCTTGTCACTAGTGTCAGGTCCCTCTATACAACAGGTCTATAGCCCTCTGAACATCAGGTCCCACACTGAGCAACAAGAATCTCCATCAAAGGAGAAGAACATTGTTTATTGGTACCTTCCTCCAAATGGAAAAAAAGGCACTACTGTATTGGGCTGATTTTAGGCACTCTCTTCCTAGTGGGAAGTAAGTGCCTTTTTCGCTTTACCATGCTCCTAATTGCAAGGCACGGGATGTCACATATGTTAGGCCTATTTTAAGCTAGCTCTACCTATAGATTGTGTTCACGACCATGTCCTACAAAACTATACACACAAAAATAAGAAAACAGGGGCCATGACTCCGTGCCTGGTAGGCCCTGGCTCTAAGGATGCCTATAGCTTGCATTTGGTTCATGATTTCCTGCAAACCAAAAAAAAATATAAGGGTCATGACTCCGTGTTTGTTAGGCCCTGGCTCTCAGGATGCTTGCATCTTGCATTCGGTTCATGATTTCCTGCAAAGCAATAAGAAAGCAAATTTTTATTCTAAGTAGGACATGTTATATGCGTTTTTTTTTTTTTGGAAGGCGCCTTCAATGTATGGCGCCTTCTTGATGCGGAAGGCACCTCCAATGTATGGTGCCTTCTTGATGCGGAAGGCACCTCTAATGTATGGCGCCTTCTTCCTGTGGAAGGCACCTCCAATGTATGACACCTTCTTCATGCGGAAGGCACCTTCTTGATAAACAAGATGTCTTTCACTTCAATTTTTTCTTTTTCTTTTTTTTTGTGTGGAAGGTGCCTTCAATGTATGGCGCCTTCTTGATGCGGCAGGCACCTCTAATGTATGGCACCTTCTTCCTATGGAAGGCGCCTTCAATGTATAGTGCCTTCTTCATGCGGAAGGCGCCTTATTGATAAACAAGGCGTCTTTCACTTCATTTTTTTTTGTGTGGAAGGCGCCTTCAATGTATGATGCCTTCTTGATGCGGAATGCACCTCCAATGTATGGCGCCTTCTTGATGTGGAAGGCGCCTCTAATGTATGGCACCTTATTCCTGTGGAAGGCGCCTCCAATGTATGGCGCCTTCTTCATGCAGAAGGTGCCATCTTGATAAATAAGGCGTCTTTCACTTCATTTTTTTTCATGCATCCTCCCTTTTTTTTTTTTTTGATAAATGAATGATTGAGCATTCATCCCAGCTATAGGTATGGTATGGGGTTTCTCCCATTCTGATGTCTGATCCACTCTCACAAATATGAGGTGATTGTTAATGGAGCTCGTTGACCATTACTTGAACATTGTCTCAACACTCTTCTCTTGTATGTGGTGTAGCATCTTTGACTTCGCTTATCATTTACTCAGGTTGTAACAATCATGCACCTTGCAGCAAAATTTTCCCCCAAATTCCACAAACACCTTGGGCTAGAAGCATTTCGCTTGATCAGGGTTACATAGCCTGCCTTCAAGTGCCAATGTTTCCAAGGCAAAACTCTGCTAGATTTCACTTGTTAGATTGGATGCTACACAATCAGGTACACGAGACAGTTTGTATAGTGCTATTACGAACTCCACGTATGAATCTCAATTCATGAGATCTTCCGAGACACCTCCTTATTTGTCTACTTCGCACTTCATGTTGTCCTGCAAAACATAAAAGAAAAATCTAAACTAAAGACATTAAAATAAAATTCTAACTAACTAATTTTTTTAATTTTTTTTTTTTGTTTTTTTTTTTCATCTTCTGATTACTTTTGGGCTCCTTGCTTGCTTTATTTAGTGACCGGTTGGAGATTTCTCATTTCCCTTCTGGACCAAACTGGTCCTAGGGAAAGAGGATACTTTCTTCCAACAAGTAACAAAAATAAATCTTCTATTTTTTTTTTATCTGTTTCTTTATTTAGCTCCCGGTTGGGGATTTATCATTTCCCTTCTAGACTAAGCTGGTCCTCGGGAAATAGGATACTCTCTTCCAACAAGTAGCAAAATAAAACTCTATTTTGCTCTTAACTTGGAGCCTTTTCAATAGAAGATATATTTTTCTCATTTTTTTTTTAGACAATGTTTATTGTGTTGTTGGTGGCAATGATGAAGGTGGGGTCTCCCCCATGCCTACATCTGAACTAGTCTTCTAAAAATTATCTCATTCTTGATCAACTAGTTTGATGCACTGTAGCATGAGAAGAGTATTTTCCTTCATGCCTCGCAACCAAACTTATTTCAACGTAATGGCAAAGTGTGTAGGCTAGCAAATGACTATCCACGAGCTAGCAACCTGAAGAAAACATGGCATAGCAGTCTGTTAAAAACACATGCTAGTTTCTGATTCACCAGGTTGCCTTAAGCGCAAGTGAAGAGCATACTCCATAAGAAGATGTTCTTTAAAAATTTTGCTCTATCATTTTTTCGTGCTATTAATTTCATCATTAAAAACATTTACCAATACATTGTAAAAATTTCAAGCCTGTAAATTTTTTTATCGTTAGAACTAGGCATAATTTTCCAATGGTTTCTATGTAAAAACACTTCCCTAAAGATTTTCAACTGTCAGACTTGGGTTGTGCTATTTCGTTTATTTCTTGAAACCATTGAAAATATGAGGAAAATCCTTCAATGCCAGATTTTTTTCTAATTTTTTTCAACAACACGTTTTATTCCTACTTCTACACTTAATTTGGTACATCAGGTTCATTCCCACATTTACTTGAGAAGCTAGAAAATGCAAACAGTTGCCTATGGGATTTGGCTCTAACTGTGCCGACAACTATTTTTGGCTTTATAAAAAGCTCCTTGGTGGACTCATGCTTCTCAGATAAAATATTTACAGGTAATTTCAAATAAGCTTTTTATCTGACCTGTAAATCAGAACACTACAGTTTAGACACTCCCCAACAACGACGCCAAAATGGTGAGCAAAAATTCATGTCTCGAAAAACATTCATTTCTCTTCCATAAATTATCAATTCGGTAAGTTCGTAAACTTATAAGTGTCATGCACAGTATATGCCTGTAGTGTAAGGGAACAAATCTGGTTGTACCTTATTTAGTTTGGTGGGGAGGTTTGTGTAATTGGATTCCAGCCAAACAAAATAAACTAAGTGCGGGAAATGAAATAAATAAATTATAAACAAAAAGTAAAGTGCTGGAAATAAAATATGAGGAAATAAGCACACACAAATGAAATTAAATAAAGCAGTAAACTAATCTACAGAAAGCAAATGCACAAATTAAATAGGGGAGGACTACTGCATGGAGTGGGCCCAAGCTCCCACAGATAGTTTGCCCGGCTAGCTACATAGAGCTTGCTCGAATAAGAGGAGTTGCACTCTTAATTAATTAAACAATAAAATAAAATAAGTTCTCCTTTGTTCATCTGGCCTGCGTCTTTATATAAAGCACAGCCAGATCTCATTACAATAACAAATCGGTCTATTTTAATCACATGATGTGATTTAGTTACAATTGATTCTACACATATTTTATTCTTCTATTTTAAAGTATGTTCGTTCACCAGAAGGATAAATATAAACATCCTTAGGTGTACGTAACAATAAATCCTAAACTAATGCATCCTAAAAATAATAATATGCTTTAAGAGCTTTACAAGGTCAACCGGCCAATCGATTGATAATAATAACAAACACTTTATTCTATTTAATAAATGCATGATTAAAATAGATCTCCTTTGTCTTCACGTGCAACCTTCTCCATAGTCCTTGGTCAACCAGTCAAAGTTGACTTGGTAAATCTTGCAAAGTATGAAGGCATGGAGGTGCCTTCCTTATAAGGAAGGCACCTACTTTTTTTGGGTGCCTTCCTTATAAGAAAGGCACCTACTTCTGTTGGGGGCACCTTCCTTATAAGGAAGGCACCTACTTCTGTTGGGCACCTTCTTTGAAGAGGAAGGCACCTGCTCTCCTGCATTAGTCTTTGAAAGAAAAAGTATGTCAGGTCCAAGTGGATATAGATTGAAAAACACCATATTAGTAATAAAACCTGCATTTATACACATTTCCCACTAAAAACACCAATCAAGCATAATACCAGATTTTCTATCAATTATATGCATAAGTTATATAAAATACATCTCATATTCTAATTAAACCAGTGATAATTCTCCTTAATTATGTATATAAAATGAGAATTTTTGGTGCTCATCACCGAGGGTATTAAATATCATGAAGGATCTATTATTATTGGCTAAGCTAGATAGCCCATACAATGTCTAGTGAAGTGAGGGGCGATCAGGCTCCAATACCTAGGCCTTAGACAGAACTTTCTCATGGAATTGAGCTCCCACGCATATTCGAGTGTATCGCGAGACCATTCTAATGTTAACAAAATTTTATCCAGTAAGAATCTTATCGACCTTGTATCATCCATAGTCCACGAGACACAGCATCTCGGATGATTACCCTCTCGTATGTCAGAGAGGCAAATAGTGTGCTTAAGGGTATGTGTGGAATCCTCCTTGGGTAGTGGCCTGAAATATTGGTCCGAGCACTATTGTTTGTCACTGTGGTATAACAGAGGGCCTATGGGTGTTACATACTCCTTTACTTAGCATACCTTGGTTCTGTTAAAACTTCAACCTGCAACAAAATCACAAACTAAAACTCCCTGTTTGTAAACCTACATTCCAAATTCTCAAAAATGAGCATATGAGAAAGGAATCCTCTACCAAAAAAATAACATACATTGCATGGATTTAGGATAGAATATGAGGGTGAGAATTAAGTTAACAGTCTAGAGAATAACAATCAAATTTACAATGGTAGTAACAGTGAGGTTAATCAGGTCAGCACAGTCAGGTCAGAGACTGTAGTTTTCAGTGTCAAAACAGAACTGTGATAACAGTAACCAACACAATACAGAGAATCTTCAGACTAGTGAGGTAAGCAATGTTAGAGAGACTATCCAGGCTGAGCAAAATAGTGAGTGAGTGACCAGAGACCAATTATGGATAGTTCTCTAGTACCCAACTTTTGCACTATAGCTCAAAATAAAAAACTATAAACACCGTTAGACTTGGCAAAACAGGAGATAAAAAAAAATTATGGGGTGACCAAAAGTAGTGTTGTGGGATATAGCTCATTGTGACCACCTCTTTGATCTGATCATTTTGATATATAGCACCCAAGAACTTTTTTGGACTCTTACTAAAAATAGTAAGTCCTGAAACCGAATTCTAATTTTAGTAACTGGTCACAAAAGGTTCCAAAATGGCCCAGGGTACCCGTGGACATCAAAAAGAGCTAGAACAGATGGACTCCTTAATGAAAGCCATTGAGAATTTAAACTTGGAAATTTTCTCCATAAGGGAAGAGGTCCAAGGTCTTCATCTAGATCATGAGGCCACTAGCGCTCGCTTAGAAGAAACACTGATAAATGTGGGTAGCAAGTTACATAAGGGACCACTAAAAATAGAACACCAGGCTGAAAAATCTACAAGGAAAGACTGTGACCCATCCTTTAAAATGCCAAAATTGGACTTCCCTTGATTTAATGGGAAGGATTTTGATGGGTGGTTATGTAGGGTTGATCAATTCTTTAGACTCCATAATGTTCTCATATATCATCGAGTTCAAATGGCCTCCTTCAATTTGGAATATGAGGCTCTACATTGGTTCTAGTGGTTATGTAATTCCAACCCAAATCTCTCTTGGGAGGAATTTGAGTCCCAACTACTGACCCGATTTGGGCCTAGTGAGTATGAGGACTTCATAGGGGCCTTGACCAAACTACAACAAAAATCCTCAGTCCGTGATTACCAAACTCAATTTGAAAATTTTGCCAATAAGATAAGAGGAGTAATGGAAGGGTTCTTCACAAGTTGTTTTATCAGTGGGTTAAAAGGGGATCTCCAAGCTGAAGTAAAGATGTTGAAACCACATTCCATGATGGAAGCTATTAGTTTGGCCCATCTGGCCGAATCTAAACTCTCAAACCAAATGTGCCCCCGCGATTTCCTCCAAACCGACCTTCATTTCCTTTTTGAACCCAAAATTTAGTGGATAGTAAACCTACTACACCCAAGCGACTGACTACAGAGGATATGGATGCCCGTCGTGCCCAAGGCTTATGTTATAATTATGATGAAAATTTTTTTAAAGGACATAAGTGTGCAAACAAAAGGCTGTTCTTGATAGATGTTGAGGAACCTGCTAACACTACCCAGAGTGATGAGGATGAGGACCTCCATAAAACACCTTCTCCTCAGGAAGAAGATACACAGGGGTCTGAGGCAGAGATTTCAGTCCATGCTCTTGCAGGCATTACCACTCTACAAACCATGAAAGTTGTGGGATTTTTCAAGGGCTAATGTCTTACCATCCTTATTGATTTAGGCAGCACACACAACTTCATTGATCCTAGAGTTGCTAAGTAGACAAATTGCTATATCCACACTTGTAATTCATTCGAGGTCATGGTAGCTAATGGAGGAACATTACCTTGTAAAGAAAAATGTCATAATATCAAGATCAAGATAGGGGACTATGAACTCAAGTAGGACATGTTTACCCTCTAGTTGGGAGGATGTGATATGGTTTTGGGATCTCAATGGTTGAGTACGTTGGGTACTATCAGTTGGAACTTTGCAGAACTCTAGATGCAATTCTCCAAAATGGACAAACACACTTACTCAAGGGAACACCTCACCTCATTAGTTCCAATTGTATGGAGAAAGTGCTAAAGAAATCAAAACGTGGGGTCATTGCACAACTCTTCTCCATCCAACCAACCACTTCACTAATGGCTGAAATTCCATCAGACCTACAACTAGTTCTACATAAACATGATGTTGTCTTTGCAGAACCAACTACACTACCACCGCGTCGCTCTCATGACCATGCTATCCCATTGCTCCCGGGTAGTGCACCACCAAATATTAGGCCATACAAGTACCGTCATGCCATGAAATAAGAACTAGAAAAATTAGTATAGGAATTACGCAAGGCTGGTGTCATCCGGCCTAGTACTATTCCCTACTCCTCGCCTGTCCTACTTGTTCCCAAGAAAGATGGCTCATGGCGCCTATGTATTGACTACCGGGAACTCAACAAGACTACGATAAAGGATAAATTTCCTATTCTAGTGGTTGATGAATTACTCGATGAACTACATGGGACCATGTATTTCACCAAGCTTGATCTCCACTCTGGCTACCATCAGATCTAGCTCAAGGATGATGACATCCCCAAAATTGTCTTTCACACTCATGAATGTCATTATGAATTCTTGGTAATGCCATTTGGTCTCACAAATGCTCCTTCTACATTCCAAAGTCTTATGAACAACATCTTTCGGCCCTTTCTATGAAAGTTCATCCTTGTGTTCTTTGATGACATCTTTATTTATAGTCGCACATGGGAAGAGCACCTTAATCATGTGGATCAAACTTTACAGTTGTTGGTCACCCATCACCTTTTTACCAAAAGGTCCAAGTGTTCCTTTGGTATTATTGAAGTAGAGTATTTGGGACACATTGTCTCACAAGATGGCATCAAGGTTGACCCTAAGAAGATCCAAGTTGTTCAAGAGTGGCCAAAACCTCACACCCTCAAGGGACTTCGATGATTTTTAAGGCTTATAGGCTATTATTGCAAATTTGTCTGCAATTATGGGAAGATAGCTGCCCCCTCACCTCGATGTTGAAAAAAGATTCCTTCACTTGGATAGGGCCTGCTGACCAAGCCTTCATTGAACTCAAGCATGCTATGACCACCACTCTCGTCTTAGCCATGCTATATTTCTCTAAACCATTTGTCATTGAAAGTGATGCTTCTAGTCGTGGTATTGGGGCAGTATTGATGCAAGAAGGACGACCTGTGGCTTTTACTAGCAAGACACTCTCTGATCGTAATATAGGGAAATCCACATATGCTAAGGAAATGTTAGCCATATTGCATGCAGTTACACATTGGCAACCTTGCCTCATTGGACGTCACTTCTCCATCAAAACCGACCATAAAATTCTCAAATATTTTATGGGACAAACAGTTGCCACGCCTGACCAACAAAAGTGGGTGTCTAAACTCATGGGCTATGATTATGATATCACATACAAAAAGGGAAATGAGAATATTGTGGTTGATTCTCTTTCTCGTCAAATGGAGACTGTAATTATGTTGTGTGCCATCTCAGCACCACTTCCCCAATGGATTGATTCATTGTGTCAAGAAGCACGTCAAGGTGCATATTTGCAAGCTTTGACAGCCTCATTAATGGATGATCCCAATTTTGCACCAGGATATAATTGGAATGGCCATGATCTATACTACCATCAACGCCTGGTTCTACCTCATAAGTCCCCAATTTGAGAGCTCCTCATGAAGGAATTGCATGCCACTCCCTCTGCAGGCCATTTAGGGTTCCTTAAAACATATGAGCGACTCAAGCGCACCTTCTTTTGGAAAGGTATGAAATGGGACATCCACTCTTTTGTTGCTTCCTATGACACATGTCAAAGGATGAAAGGTGAAATGGTGCGCTCTTCGGGTACTCTTCAGCCATTGCCTATCTCAGATCAGGTTTGGACCAACATTTCCATGGACTTTATAGAAGGGCTCCCTAAATATGGAGGCAAGTCAATTATTTTTATGGTAGTGGATAGCCTTTCAAAATATGCTTACTTTTATGCCCTTGCCCATCCTTATACAACAACCATTGTTGCACAAATGTTTCTTGACTCCATATTTTGCCTTCATGGCATGCCGACCTGCATTGTATCTGATCGTGATCCCACCTTCACTAGTCATTTATGGCAAGATTTGTTTAAGTTGCAAGGGACTCAGCTCAAAATGAGTTCAGCCTAACATCTGCAAACGGATGGTCAAACAAAAGTTGTTAATAAATTCTTGGAAACCTACCTTCATTGCTTTGTCTTAGATCATCCCACTCAATGGTCCAAATGGCTATCCTTGGCTGAATGGTGGGACAACACTTCCTATCATACCATAACCAAACTCACACCATTTGAAGCAGTCTATGGGCACCTTCGACCTACGCCTTCCTCTTACATTCTTGGTAGCTCCAAGGTCTAGGCCATCGACAACACTCTGAGTCAACACATTGAGGTCCTTCGCCAACTTAAGAAAAAATTAAACATGGCCCAGAATTGGATGCATCAACAAGCTGATCAACATCGTTTTGACGTAGTTTTGATGTAGGTGATATGGTCTTCCTTCACTTGCAGCCATACAAACAATCATCCCTACAACTTTGTAGGTTCCAGAAGCTTGCTGCAAAATTCTATGGTCCTTACCAGGTTCTACAAAGGATTGGCCCCACAACTTACAAATTGGCGCTCCCACCTGCTTCCACACTTCATCCTATTTTTCATGTTTTTGATCTCAAGAAAGTTGTGGGAACACAAGTACAGGTTCAATCCACACTTCCTGAATTGGATGAATAAGGCTCCATATTACTTGAACCTAAGCAGTTGTTGGATTTTTGAACTCGTACTCTTCACAACCGTACAATTACAGAGATCCTGGTTCAGTGGCGTGGGATTCAACCTAAATATTCTACATGGGAATCTCTCCACCAACTCCAGCAACAGTTTTCTCATTTCAACTTTGAGGACAAAGCTTCTTCAAGGGGAAGGACATGTTAGGATCCCATCCTAACCCTTAATTATAATAACTTCCATGATGTAATAATTCCTAAATAACTTGGGTAGTACCCATGATTAATATTTTGTAATGTTCTAAGTTTTAGCTTATATAGTGCCTATGACAAATGGCACCTTTTTTATGTAACACATGGTAGATAGGTTATATAAGGTGGCCTTGTGCATGTAATTCGAGTGGCATTGTGCATGTAATTCGAGTGGCACTATGCATGTAATTCGAGTGGAATTATGCATGTAATCCAGGTGGCATTTTGCATGTAAGCCAACCATGGAAGGAAACTCTTTAAATACCTGATAAGGCACCAATGTATTCATATTTTTGCAAATTAATGAAGTGTTGAAGGAGGTTGCCCCCTCAAAGAGGTTTGCGATTCTATCTTATTATGAGATTGTTCCTTTATGCAATTTGTTTTTATAATGTGTATTTTTTTCTGAATATTAATATGATGTTTATGTGAGTTTATTTCCAAGCAATTGTGTGAGAGTGTATTTATTTGAGTTTATTTTATAGTAGGATCCTAAAACTTGATCTACCATAGCTTTGATACCATTATTAGCCTTTGATACAACATGCAATGGGAGATAACATTCACAAGATGCAAAATAATAAGAAAGAAAGTAAATCTATGAGATGACTAAAATATGCTATAAATAGAAATATAAAAAATGAGTACAATAGTAGCTATGGAGGAAATGAACACTCCATGAGACAAACTACTACTCAATGAATGAGCACTGAGATTATAGCTCACACACACTACTATCTATCCTACACTACTATAATCCTACATTACTGTGTTATCTCTTCTATATCTATGGCCCTTTGTATAGGAAGATAAATTCCTTGGCCAACACTCTACCTAGTTGTACAAGTGGACACATTGCACATTACAACTTGCAAATTGACGTCATGCATTTATTACATTTCATGAAGTAGCTATATAACTTCCTCCTAAATTAATATAATATCCTAAGTATGTACCAAGGAAGGTACATTTACATGATATAAATAATGTAATATAAGCTATTTCTAACAAGGGAGCCAAAAACAAGGCTTATTGATTGTTTTGAGGAATTTCTAAAAGTATGGCACTACAACCTCAGAGGGAGCTTACCAAATTATATAAGGGTATATTCTAATACCACAATAACTTGAAATATTTGGATAAATATCTTCTCGTTAAACTTCCAAATCTACAACCTTAGGTTTGGAACAAAAGCCCAAAGGTACTAGAGATAAGCCTTAGACTTGAGACAGTCTCACCTCCCAAGGAATTCTCCTCCATGTCTTGCTAAAATAAATTTTAAAATATATGATATTCTCCTCAGGGCACCTTTAAGTGAAATACATGAGAAGTAAAAAGGAATCCCCTGCATCATTGATCTCCAAAATAAAGTGTTTAGATAGTTTGACTCATGTATTTATGTTGCTTTTTTCTAAAGAGTGGCTAGTACCTTCCCCCTAAATGACGAGGCTAATAACCTCACCATTACATCTTCATGGATGATATTATGCATAGTAGCTAGGGTTGTTATATCTTGGTAGAGTTCAAATATAGTTTCCTCACTACCATCGTATGAGGGCAAAGCTTTAAGTGTAGCCTATGGGATATCATAAAGATTTTATAGATTAAGAGGTATGATACTATTCTAACTAGGGAATATTTGGTCATCCATGGTCTTGCATGAGGAATTAGTAGGTTATTCTAGAGATATGGCTTGTAAAGAAGTAAGGCTTTGGATACAAGAAGCCCATATTGGTGATAAATATTACTTTTTTGGTGATCAAAAAAATTTAACTTAGCAAACTATAGGGGTTATTTAAGATTTTTGGCATATGATATTATGATCATAAGATTATGGGTCTATATCCTTCTTTCAAATTTGTCAAATAATCTCAGGTTCTTTAGACGTGGAGTCACTAGGTGGATGAATTTTTTTATAAAATAACCAAGATCTTCACCACAATCTTGATCATACAAAAAATTGCTCAGTCAGTACCAAAAATCTTAATGACATGATGGGTATTTGCTTTGATATCCTTTTGAATTATTTCCTTTTGATCAAGAAAAAAATTGAGTGATCCATCCCACTGATGTTTCTTTATGGGGAAAATTGGATTGGATTTGTCCCATTGAGCATTCCAAAAATTTTGATTACTCGATCCACATAGGTATAGAATGTGCACCCTAGACCAAGGTCAATATTGGATGACATAAAATTTCTTGTAACTCAACCTTTACAGATGCTCAACTCATTGTCTAAATGTTATATTGTAAAATATAGTACAGATAAAAGGGGTAGGGTTGAGAGAAAGGAAGGGTTAAATATGTTGATTAAATGCTATCGAAGGTTAGCTAACAATATTATTTTTAGCTAAATGAACATATACCATCTACTAAAATCAATTTCTAATAGACCATTCAATTAAAGCTATGTAAAATATACATGAAACTCAAATGTTCTTTTTTATTAGATAGGAAAGCACAAAATTTTGAAAGGACCCCTAACAATTTACAAAAAGATACACAATAGAAACAAGAACAATTAGAAAATCCAGAGGAGAACAACCCCAAGGGACATGGGGATACAACAAAATAACCATAAATAGGTAAAACGAAGAAAATGCCATCAACAAAAAGTAATAGAGAGTGCATTATCAACCAAGGACAAAAATAGACTAGAATTCAAAACTAGAACACACTAATTGAAAAAGGTAAGGAAATATTTCATCCAAATTTGAAGAGCATTCTGATTGACCCCCTATTTGACCAACAAGACAACTTCATTATTTGCTTCTCTAAAGGTGTACCTAAATTCAACACCTTCTAAATTCTCAGTGTGATGGTAAATATCTTCTATTAAACTTGTAATGGACTAGTGGGGGGAAATATTTCCTTTAGCAATATTAATTACGAAAAGAGAGTTACCTTAAATCACCACCTTCTTTGTATTCCAATTTTCCAAAAGTATGACCCCTTGATAAAGTGCACAAGCTTTGGCAAAAAAAATTGACTAAACACCTAAGAAGTTAGCAAAGGCCAAAAGAATAACCACTTTGTCATCCCTAACGATTCCTCCAACCCTTGCAATGCTTGGGTTGCCCTTAGTTTCCCCGTCAAAGTTCATTTTTATCCAAACTTGAGGTAAATTATACCATTTGAAAATATCTTTAGGATTGAGGGTGGGTAGACTACAAATACCTCCCCGATTTAGGATTTCCAACTGGTCGGTAAGCTTACCTTCACTATGGTATCATTTTTCATATTTGATAGGGATTATGTAAACATTTTATTTTAGGGAATTGAAAATTCTAGCTTCCACATGTAGGGGATATTTTTTAACATTATTGAAGGCTTTGTTGTTTCTTTTGTTTCAAATACCCCAAAGAAAATGTGGCAAACAAAAAGACCAAAAAATTATAAGCAAAATATTTTGAAAATGGGTAACCCAATTCAAAAATAGGTCCATAATGTTATTAGGCATGACCCACATAAAATTTAATTTTATGAGAAGAAGGTAGATAACTTCTAATAAGGGGCACTCAAGAAATAAATGATTAGAATTCTCCCAAGTAGCTTCACACATATAATATCTATTCAAAATGGGCATGCCTCTTTTGTGAAGGTTCTCAATTGTAAGGATTTTGTTCTGGGTGGCCAACTAAAAGAAGAAATTAACTTTAGGTATGAGGTATTTGAACCATATATTACTAGCTAGAAACTATTCTTCTTCCTCATTAAACTGAAGAAAGTAAGCAGATTTAACCATGAAAATGCCCTTATTATCCACTTTCCAAATAGGGAAATCAATTGATGGGTTAGGATTTTGGAGATGAATTATGAGAATATTGGATAAATAACTTAGAGTACAAATTTTCTTGGGGTATGGGTCAACAAGATACAAAGTATTCCAATCCCTTTTCCATCCCTTACCTCAATAAATTTGACAACTCTAGATCCATAAGATTGTGCAGTAAAGGGATCTAAGTAGTTTAGAAGTTGATCTCTAATCAAAGTCTCATTACAAGTCCAACTATCTTACCAAAAGTTAACTTTCCTACCATCATAGATCTTCCATATCATGCCTTTTTTAATAATAAACCTAGAATCAAGAATATGTTTCCAAAAAATAGATCTTTGGATTGTCTTGATTATCAAGAAAATTACCATCTCTGCCAAGATATTTAGTTGTTAAAATATCTACCCATCTAGCTTTATCTATTTCAAAAAACTTCCAACCCTATTTTATAATAAGGGATAAATTCATTTGTTTTAGTATCCTGTGGTCTAATCCACCCTTGCTCTTCCTAGAACAAACCTACTTCTAATCCACTAGGGGAATTCTATGTTTTTCTTCCATGCTCATCCAAAGAAATATCTTCTGAATACTATCAATCTTTTGGTGGATTTTCTGTGACATCTTGTATAGCAATAAAAAGAAGACCATGATACTTTAGAGGGTAGATTTAACGAGGTTACCTTTCCAACTTGCCAACTTTCTCCTAGCCCTCTAAACCACAAGAAGCCAAGACAAATCTTGTAACCTACCATTGAATTGTGGTAACCCCAAATAAATGGAAAGGAGCTATCTAATGGAACATTAAAATATTTTCATGATTTTTACTTGCTTTTTAAGGGAGGTATTAAAAAAAAATCCTTGCTCTTGTTTAGATTTATCTTCTATCCAAAGACAACCTCATAAGAAGATAGAATAAATTTAATCTCTTTCACTTTTAGAACAAAGGATATTGAAGCAAGAAAAGTATCATTCATAAATTTTTGGTGGGTTATGGGATTTCAAGAGGAGGTAGTATTTATCTCTAATATTAAACCCTTAGACCAAACTACCTGAATAGATCTGCCCAAGGCTTCAACCATAATAAGAAACAAATAAGCAGATAGTGGGTCCCATTGTCTTAGGCCTTAGGGGCTTCTAAAATAACCTATGGGAGAATCATTAATTAGGTTAAAATTCATAACTAAGCACAAACATCCTTTGATGAGGTCTATCCAAGAAAGGCAAAATATGAATTTACTCATAACTTTAAACAAAAATTCCTAGGATACTATATCATATTCCTTGTTCATGTCTAATTTCAAAAAAAATCCATCTCTCTATTTTTATATATGGAGTGAAGAACTTCATGAATAGTAATCACACCATCCAAGGTTTTTATCTCTTTAACAAAAGCACCTTGGCAGAGATCAATAATCTGAGGAAGAATGACCTTCATTCTATTGACTATGACTTTAGCCAAAATTTTATAAAGAGTATTACAAAGACTTATAGGCTTAAAATTATTGAAGGAATTAGCTCCCAAAAATTTAGTAATCAAAACAAGAAAGGTGGAATTGATGTCATTAGGAATATGAAGGGTATTTTGAATTTCACTCATAAAATTATATATATCCTTCCCCATAATTCCCTAGAAATTTTGGTAAAAGACTATAGGAAAACCATCAGGTCCAAGGGCTTTCTCATCGGCCATGGAAAACACCTCCTCTTTGATTTTAGACTCTTTGAATGGAATGATAAGACTGGAGTTCATTTATTCAAAACATTAGAGAAGGATAAAATTCTAAAACAAATTGGAGGCCTGCTCATCTATAGGTGCTACCACTCCTAAGAGATTTTAAAAAAACTATACATCATCCTCAAAAATTTCCAAAATATTTCTAGTTTTAGTGCCATACTTCTTAACAATTTTAGTAATCTTATGTCTCAAAGTTATGTCAAGAAAAAATCTACTATTTCTATCTCCATCTTTCAACCAAAAATCTCTAGACTTTTATCTCAAGTAGGATTCTGCGTAGGCTAAACCATTATGGAAATCTATCAACAAACTCATTTCAATATCTCTTTTAGCCTCTAATGGGAAGAAATATTTTGCAACAACTTCAATGGATGAAAGTTATAGTTTTACGGATTTCTTATTTTGGAAATTGTTACCAAAGACATTTTTATTCCATTCTTATAAATTGCTCTTCACAAATCTTAACTTATTGGCAATAGGAGATATTAGAGGACTTGGAAAATATTTCTTCCACCAATCAACTATCATTGCCTTAAGGGTATCACTTTTTAGCCATAAAACCTAAAAATGGAAGGGAAGCTTAAAAATTATATTCCCAACTAAAACATCCAGTACCAAAGGATTGTGATCCGATCCTATTCTTGGAATAGAAGATAGAACAAAGTTTTCAAAATGATAAAGCCCTTCTTTAGAAATAATAAACATATCTAGATTTGATTGGATAAGATGTTCCCCCAACCTTTTATTGCTCCAAGTTAACTTCCTTTTAGCTCGAAGTCCATCAGTTCATTAGGATTGACAAAAAAATTGAATTCCTCCATACCATTATAGGGGGATTGACTTTCTCCTTTATTTTGAGGGAAAAATGGGGTAAATAAAATCCCCAACCAACATACAAGCAAGGCCAAGGAAAGCATTTATATTTAAGCTCAACTCCTCCCATAGTCTTCCTCTTCCCACAACTGAGTTTGGAGCATACACATTGGTTAAAACCCAAGATATTTTAGAAACTCTACAGTAGAAAAACATATTAAAGAACCTATCAAAAGAAGAGATTACTATACCTTAAATTTTTGAATTATCCCAAAGACACCTTAAACCCTAGAAGCTCCTAAAGCATGGCTTGTAGAATGACATGCTTCATTCCATATGACATTCTTCACATTATCAAGACTGTTCTTCTTAATTTTAGTTTCTTGAATAAAAAAATGAGGTTTAGATATTTTATCATTGAAGCAACTAGTCATTGCTTTGAAGGGGCATTCAAACCCATTATGTTCCAAGATAATATTTTCATTTACAAGACTTGTTGGGGTGCTTCTTCCCCCCTCCCATAGAAATTTTCATCTAAATTCCATTAGCTATGTCTTTTAAGGTCTCTCTCAACATTGAGTCTTGGTTTAAAGTTCACCCTTGCTTAAAGTCTACTCCCACATCCACTATCTCTTTTTTGGATTGAAATTATAGCATTCAAAATTCTAAGCACTCTAGTAGAAATAAGACAAACAACTTCAAACCTAACAAATCTTACTTTAATTATTGACAAAACTAAGCCAGATAACTTCAAGCCTAACAAAAATTACTTCCACTAAAGCATAAATGAAAATATTGAAAGTGTAAATATCAACATAATGAATAATTCTTCACACTTCAATTGAGGTAGATCAAACAACCCTTGATTGTATTAGAATAACATTAACATACAACTTACAAAAAGTAAAAAATAAAATATTTGACGCTTTATAATGAGGAGCATTCCTCTATTATAGTTTTTGGTAAGCTAAAATGAGGCTAACTACTATGTATAATCATAAGAAAAACTAATCTTGTATGATCTTGGATGATTTGGAACCACTCGATATCTTCAACATATTTGGTCAATTCTCTGCTAACCCACGTGTGGTTAGTTATGCTTTGCTAGAGTGGTTGTCACTTTCCTACTTTGAAAACTACCATGTTGGCCAAATTGCCCTTTTTCGAAGGTGATGGGCACTTTCTTCTTAAAGCAAATTTTGATTTATAAGCATGTTGGACCTTTAAAATACTAACATCATCATTCTTGCTAAGAAAGTATCGTACAAGATGTTGTTCCCTTTGGCTCATGCTCTAGGTAGCTATTTTTGCTCTTTGTAGGATTCTATAATAAATACCATCTACTCCATAATATTTTGCATTATGTCGAAGATTTTGGAGCATGTTGCTAACATCATTGTTGAAAAGTTCTAGTTGCTAGCTTTGCAAGCTTGAGTTTTAAGAATACCAAGCTAGTATGGACAAAAGCTTTTGGCTACAAAGAATAGGCAAACCTTAAACAATTTTAAGCCCAAAATTACTTCCTTAGGATATAGGAGAAATAATTTACAAGAATGATGGTCTGAAGAAAGAATCATGAGACCGGAGAAGCCCTTCAAGCTTGGAAAATTAAAGAATTTGTAAGTCTAAATGTTGACAAAGAATTTGGCTAAACTACACGACATATTCTAGATTAATTCCTAATGCAGTGAAATAAATTGCTTGATACCTAGCGCATGAAATATCATACCATTTATCCTTCCCCTCCCAGTGTCCCCCCTCCCCCCCGGAACCCCTAATCGTCCCCAACCCCTTCCCCCTCCCTAGCTATCCCTCTAAGGAACCTCTCTCCACTCTGACTCATTGGATCCTCCCCCCTCCATTATCACTAGAAGAAATAAAGGCTCGATGGATACTAGGTTTGAGCAGAAATGAGGCAGATCCCCTACCAGTGAGCTATTCAAAAATGAGACTGATGGCCAGGTGGTAGATGGAAGCCAATTAACCCTAATCGAAACCATGTTCCTACACCATAAGGATGATAGTAGAAGCACCAAACCTCCCATTCCCCACAGTAATGGAGGCAAGAAACCCCCCAAATATTCTAGATGAAGATCTTATCCTGGAACATAAGGGGTCTTAATAGCATGAGAAAACAGAGGTTAGCTCGCTCCATTAGAAAAGAGAACAACCTGTCTATTCTCCTTCTTCAAGAAACCAATATTGATATTGATAGAACCACTATTATAGCCCCAAATATTTGGAAAAAAGGGAAGTGGGCCTCATCCCCAGTTGAAGGCTCTGTTGGGGGCCTCCTGTGCATGTGGGACCCTAAAAAAGTTGAAGGACGAATCATTTATTGTTCCAACATATCCCTCAATATGGCATTCTTCTACAAAGAAAAGGGATTTGCATGGGTGCTTTCCAATATCTATGCTCCCAATAACCCTATGGAAAGAAGCAACATGTGGGCCTCCCTGACTCTCATGAAGAACGTTGTATCCAACCTCCTGTGGATGGTGGCTAGAGATTTCAATTCCCCTCTTTTTGCGTCATAGAAGCAAGGAGGCACCAATACCCCGTCCAAAAGCATCAATTATTTCTAGGACTTCTTTTCTAGCAATGAACTCATGGATATCCAAATCCAGGGCAACAAATTCACCTAGAGAAACAAAATGGTCGGAGAAGATCACATCCAAGTCAATATTGATCAATTTTTACTATCTCAACAGGCCATTCCCTTGTTTAGATATACCTCCCTCATCCCTCTTTGTCGAGTGGGCTCTGACCATTCCCCCCTCCTTATCGAGTCCAACAAAGCTCCATATTTCAATACCCCCTTTCGGTTTGAAAGAATGTGGATCCACCATATGGATCTAAAGCAAAGGATTCAAGAGTGGTGGAATATTCCAGTTCAAGGATCAGCCATCTCTCAGGTTTCTCAGAAGTTGAATATCATCAAAGAAAATCTCAAATTTTGGAATAAAGAGGTTTTGGGGATATATTCAAAGCCAAAGCAACAACCTTAAACAGCCTCAAAGTACTCAAGCACCAAGGCCAACACGATCAATGGACCCCTATGATGCGAGCCCAAGAAAAATAGCTACTTGCAGAGCATCACAACATTCTGGCCAAAGAGGAAACTTTTTGGAGACAAAAGTCTCAGGCCCTGTGGCTCAAGGATGGGGATGCGAACATGCATTTCTTCCATGCGTCCACTCTTCGCAATAGAAGCACCAAAAAGATTAAGGAGCTCACCATTTATGATGGATCTGTATCCCACGATATTGTCCAAATCGGCAAAGAAGCTTCCTCCTTTTTCAGCAACTTGCTAGGTGTTGTGATCCCCACAGATTCCCCTGCCTAGGCCTCTCTCCTAGACAACATCCCTACCATCATCACCCCAAAAATGAACCAATTTTTAGTCCAACCTCTGGAAGCCAAAGAGGTCAGATATGCTCTCTTCTCCATGCAGGTCAATAAAGCCCCTGGGTCGGATGGGTTCCCTCCCTATTTCTTCCAAACCTTCTAGGAGGTGGTTGGTGAAGATGTCTTCAGTGCCATTTGGGATCTTTAGCACACCAAGGTCATCCCCCATGGAACAAACTCTACTTTCATTGCTCTAGTCCCCAAGAGCCCCCATTGTAAATCCATGAGCAATTTCAGGCCCATCAGCCTTTGCAACATAATTTATAAAATCCTGACAAAATCCCTGGCTTAAAGGCTCAAAAAAATCCTCCCATCCATCAACCCCTTCCAAGGCAGCTCCATTGAAGGTCGATCCATAACTAATAGTATCATCTCCCTTCATGAATCCCTCCATTCCTCCCTCTACAATAGGAAGCTGCCATGTACATCAAATTAGACATCAACAAGGCCTTCAAAAGAGTTTATAGAGCTTTCCTTCTGAAAGTATTGTCTCGTTTTAGCTTCTATGAGGATTGGATCACCCTCATCAATGAATGCATCTCAACCCCACGGTTATCTATTCTTGTCAATGGGTCGGTGGCTGGTTACTTCCCTAGCCATAGAGGAATTCACCAAGGAGACCCCTGTCCTCCTTCCTTTTCATTCTTCTTGCAGAATCCCTAGGCAGAGCTATCAAAAATGCTATTATGGATGGTTGTATTTTAGGGCTCAAAACATCGTCACTCTCCCACAATTTCCCATTAGAAGTTTGTGGATGACACCATTATTGCAACCTTGGCTTTGGTCATCCAAGCCAAATCCATCAAACGGATTCTCGACACCTACACCTCTGTAACCGATCAAAAAGCAAATGTTACTTTCTCCACACCCCTGGTTTCAAGAAGAGAAAGATCACCCGCATCCTCTAATGTTCCTCTACTGAGTTTCCCACCTCTTATTTGGGCCTCCCCCTATTTATTCAAGGTCCCAAGGAAGCAATGTGGTATGGGGTCCTTGAGCGCATCAAACGTAAGTTGGCTTCTTGGAAAGGCTCCCTCCTCTCCCAAGAAGCCAAAGCTACGCTCACCACATCCATGCTCCAAAGCATCCCCATATATTTTATGTTGATATTTAAATCTCCTGCCTCGATCCACTTCAAAATCAAGAAAATTCAAAATAAGTTCCTATGGGAGGGACCAAAAGATTCAAAGAAATTCCATCTGGTGAGCTGGGACAAGGTTTTTCTACCAAAGGTCCATGGTGGCTTAGGCATGAGGAGGTCTGTTGATATGAATCTTGCATTATTGACTAAGCAGGCATGGAAGATTCTCACCAATGTCAATGTGGAGTGGGTCTCAATGATTCAAGACAAATATTTGAAGCACATATCCCTGCTTGATAAAAACATCCCCACCAGTGGATCAACTTTCTAGAAAGTGGTCCTCCACACAAGGCCCCTTGCCACTAAAGGAATTTGATGGGTGCTTGGCGATGGCTCTTCCATTAGCTTTTGGGATGACATCTGGATCAAGGACATACCCCTTAAGGACCTCTCTCAGTTCTCTGAGCTAAAGCAGGATCTAGAGAGGAACTAGGGAAAAAAGGTTGAGAATTACATTCATCACCAAAATCAATGGAAGAGCTTCCTAGGCAGGGCAGGGAAACATTTGAAAAACCTGCTAAGAACTACCATCATCCCCACTGTGGCCACGCTCGATCGATGGATTTGGGCTGGTACCGACAGCGAAGAGTTCTCTATTAAGCTCGCCCACTCCATCCTTGTTAATTCTCGAAGGTTCATGTTCCCCTACGCTGTTGTTTGTATTAAGTGCCTCATCCCCAATATTGGGTTCTTTGTGTGGTTTGCCATTCAAAACAAGGCTCTTACCACTAATAATATTATAAAATGTGGGATCCCTGTCCCCAACAGATGCCACTTGTGTTTATCAGACTGGGAAGCTATAAACCATTTTCTTATCAAATGTAGTTTTACTAATCAAGGCTTGGACTTTCTGTCTACCACCTTCCATATCCAGTGGGCCTGCCCTAAATCCCTACTAGATTTGTTCCTCCAATGGCCTACCCTTTTTGTCATCCCACGATAGCTTTCTTGTGGAAAATTTGCCTTCACCACTTTGTCTGGCAGGTTTGGCTCGAACGAAATCTTAGAGTTTTCTTCGATTCCTCCAATGAGCCTATTTTTGTAGCCAGTAAATCCCTATCCTATGCCTCTAAAAATGTCCAGCTTCTTCCTTGGGCCCACACCCCTCTCAATTTTGTGGAAGCCTCCATACTCACCTCCCTCAAATTTTCCATCCCCATCTTACACCCCCCTCCCCTCCATCCCCGATCCACAGCTGTGTGGCATCCTCCCAAAGAAGGCTGGCTCAAATTCAACTTCGATGGAGCTTCCAAAGGGAACCTAGGCTTAGTTGGCATAGGTGGAGTCATTAGAAATCACCATGGGACTATTATTATTGCATTTGATGAGAATATCCATCATGAGACAAACAATTTTACAGAGGCTTGGGCCCTATAGAGGGGCCTCCAGCTATTGAGGGACCACCAGGTTGGAATCCATATCGAAGGGGACTCTGCCATCGTCATTGGCTACATTACATCTAGCAAGATTCCCCCTAGAATATCTGGCCTCTGATCCGAGAATGCAAGATCCTCCTTTGACAATGTAGCCAGGTGGAAACCAACCATGTGTTCAGGGAAGAAAATAAAGTGGTGGACAGGTTGGCCAATATTGGATTAGGCCAGCTCCCAATTAAAGTTTGGCACCTATCCCTCCCCCTGATGTCCGCCAGATGACGTTGGCTGATGCCCAAGGCAGTCTTGTCATGACCCTGATCGTGATCAATTAATGATTATTCCTAATGCCGATGACAAAGTGGTGGACATTGATCCCTAAGGGACTACCACCTCTTGCGAGTCGCTCCCACCGTGGTGGTTTTTGCTATGGTTCATGTCTATTTTTTGATTCTGGGATTGTCCCCTCTGTTTATGTTACATCTTGGTTGCTCTGGTATGCACCTGCATGGGATTTTTGCTCTATCAATTCAATAGTAGTATCCCCTGCACGATATTTTTGTTATCTCTGTCCATCGTTCCCTCCTCATGAGGGATTACGTTTTTTTAGCTAGTATGACAATTTTTGTTGATGTAAATCTGGGGTTGGGACCCAGATAAAACCCTCCTTTAATACTACTACCAATTTACCAAAAAATATCATACCATTTATAAAATAATCATAATAGAGAACTTACTTCTATTCTATCTTGCTTGTAATATCATCATGATAAAAGGAGGTCACACCTAGAATGAATGTAGAAGATTTTATATACCTCAAAAAATGGTCCATCAACTATGACTCTTGATATTTAACTTCAAATATTAGTGAAGTGTCTAACCCTTCTTTGTGAAAGTAGAGAACCAATAATGAATGGCCTTGGTTGTACATATAAGGATGAGAGGTAGAGATAGAAAAAAGTTCTCGTGTCGTAGTAGCAATAAAGGCAAAAATCTTTAAAAAAAATATTAGAAAAAGCATGCAAATGGTTGTAGTGGCTAAATGTATACTGATAAAATGAGGAGATGAATTGGGTATTTATAGCAAAATAAAAGTATAACTTTCCTTTTTAGGTTGACGATTGAGTTACACTCATTTTAGAGCCAAAAAGTCATAATCATCAACCCAAACAATGCATTTTCTTAATCCTAAACATAAAACATGTTAGGATCATAATTGTACATCAAAAACCCTAAAATTCAATCAATGATTGGAATCCTCACTTAAAATAGTGATCTTAGCATTCTTGCTTTTTATAATGAATGTTTTAAGAGATAAAAGTTAATAAATTAAATTTAAATAATAAATTGAAATGCAATAATATTTCATCAAATATACATTTATCATTTTACAAAATGACCATATAATTATTAAAAACAATCATTTATATAAAATCATCATTGTCCATATTACCACAATTCCTTCACATTTATAAAATAAGTTGTTATAAATAATTTTATTAAAAACATGGTTGTGACAAACTTTAAATTTTATTAAAGCTTAGCTTTATTTTCAAAAATTGTAAACCATAAAATATTTTATTTCATGTGCCAAAACATTAAAATTTTTGTAATCTAATCTATATACTTAACATTTAACATTGATATTTAATTAATATACTTCACATTGCTATTAAAAAATAAAATAAAAATATTTTAGAAATTTAATTCCAATTTATTTGTTTTAATTCTTAGTTCCTCCGCTGTCCCCTTATTTTGGAGTAAAAACTTATTAAGATGGAGCGGAGATTATAATGGTAGCTTCCCAAACCTTATTTGAAGATAATTATATGGAGACTGCTGATTCCCTCTAATAAAAACAATTTGTCAAACAAAACAAAACTAGAAAATCTAAAATATTATGTGTTCAGATATTTCCGAGGAAAGTGGGAACGCACAAATGGCTTCCCAAAGTAAGCAGCGTGGTCAACCAGACTGACTATAAGTAATCCTCTCGTCAACTTTTCTTCTTTCCATTTTTATTTTAAGTACTAGCCTTTAAGTGAGCAATAAGTTTCATGTGTGTGGAATAATCCAAAGGTAATATAATTGTGTGAGCTCCAACTAAATAAATATCCGAAGGTAATAAATTTTGATTTTTTATCTGTTCGTCGACCTTTTTTCTTTCCATTTTTCCATGACAAATCAACTGAGTTTTGCTACCACTAATTCTAATTTATTTATTAATTAATTAGTGTCATCTATTTGAAAATATCATATGCCAAGTTTATGGGTATTACTCTTGTAACGCTTGGGTTAGGTAAGTTGTTTAAAATAATTTCAAATTTTACTTGAAAAAAAATCATCTTGTTAGTAGTAACAATAGTTCATTGATTTTTTATTGCATTTACAATTTTTTTTTACTTTGAGGAACTCTATATTGGTCAAAAATCATCTTACTACTGTTTTGCTTTCATCCTTAGGCCACCTTTCTTCAAATTTGTCTTACTTTAACTTATTATACAACAAGATAGATGGAAGCATACCTAAAGTGATTGGAAATCTTATTAACTTAACCTTCCCAAGCTTTAGCAATAATATTTTAAGTGGCCACATTCCATATGAAATTGGAAGACTCCATAAGTTGGAAATATTAGATTTGAGCAACAACAACATTTATGGAACTATTCGAGATGATACTGATGAGATGCAAATATTAGGATTGCTAGATGTTAGTTGGAATAATCTATCTAGAAGAATTTCAAATTCTTTGGGTAGACTCCAACAACTAAGAAGACTTTTTCTTCATCACAATCAATTCTTAGGAGAGATACATGCTTGTTTAAAAAGTATTTTAAATTTGGAGCTTCTTGATTTGTCTTACAATGATCTAAGGGGAAGAATACCTAGAGAGGTTATGGGTAGTCTTCAAAATATTCAATTCTATCTCAATTTATTAAGGAATCTCTTATAGGGATCATTGCCTAAGGAGATAAATAAAATTGTAAATGCTCAAGCAATAGATATTTCTAGCAATCATCTTGATGGGAATATTCCATGGGCACTTGCAAAATTTAAATCCCTAGAGCATCGTAATCTCTTCCATAATTCGTTTTAAGGTCTAATACCAAATGCACTTGAAGGTAAATTATAGAATTTGTAAAATATTGATCTCTCCTACATTTTTTGTTAGTTACAATACCCAACTCACTTGGGTAATTAATGAAGAACACAAGCTTATACTGAGAGGGGGGTGAACAGTATAAGACCACTTTTTACTTTTCTTTTCTCAAACAATATTATCCAATATATCAATGGCAATATCAACAATAGTAATCAAAGCAATGCACAAATCACCACACACAATAGAGACACCAATTTAACGTGGTTCACCCAATGTGGGCTACTCCACGGAGAAAATATTTCACTAAAATTTTCTCAACAAATATCTTGGGAATCCTTCCCTATTACAATGTTTATGGACCTCTATCCAAAGGAGACACCAATCCCCTAATCTAGTTTATGGGCACCAACCCATAGGAGACACCAATCCCTCTAGTTGGTTCATGGATCTCTATCCATAGGAGAACTCCTCCTCTACTCTGGCTGGTGATCCTCTAGAAGACTACTGCCTCCACTACATTGGCTTGTGGATCTCTCTCCACTGAAGACCTCTATCCTCACTACCCTGGCTAATGGATCTCTATCCACTAGAGACTACTATCCTCTGCTCTATCACCTCCAAAGCTTAGCTCTCTCACTAAACATAGTCCTTGTCTAGCACAAATCTGCTCAATATCTATCTCAAATCTACACTAAACATAGTCCTTCGGTCTAGCACAAATCTGCTCAATCTCTATCTCAAATCTGCACTAAACACAATCCTTCGATCTAGCACAAATATGCTCAATATCTATCTCAAATATGCACTAAACATAGTCCTTCGATCTAGCACAAATATTCTCAATATCTATCTCAAATATACACAAACAATCTACAAATCTTCTCAAATATATGTCCTCAAGCCTTAACACAAAGCTTGATTCAATCATAAATCAACTCTACTAGATCTGTCCCAAACCTTAACTCAAAGTTTGAACAAATCAATCAATCAACTCTGCTCTCAAGTCTTCTCAAAGACTTACCTCAAATCTATCCACAAGTCCTCACAAGAACTTGTCTCAATATTCTCAAGTCTTCACCAAGACTTACCTCAAATCTGCTCAACAAGTCCTCACTAGAACTTGTCCAATCTTTTTAAGTCTTCCCAAAATCTCACACAAATCTATCCACAAGTCTTCACTAAGACTTGTCTCAAAACTGCTCAACAAGTCCTCTCTAGAACTTGTTCAAATCTGATTGTAAGCTTCCACAAAAGCTCACACAAATCTATCCTTAAGCTTTCACAAAAGCTTCCTCAACTCTATCCTTAAGTCCCCTCTAGGACTTACTCAAATCTGCTCACAAGCTTTCACAAAAGCTTATTCAAATCAATTGCAAAACTTGCATATAAAACTCAACTCAATCTCTCACAAAAACCTCTTCAATCACACAAACAAGTTTCACTCAGAATCTTGTTTAACTTCAGAAACATATAGAGAATGGTTAGAGACTCAATATATTTCACACTCACAAAACTCAACTTAATTTCTTTCAGAAAACCTCTTCAATCACTCAAACAAGTTTCACTCAAAATCTTGTTAAACCACAGAAACATATAGAGAATGGTAAGAGACTCAATATGTTTCACACTCAATCACTTTCAAACTCTTTTCAAATCAATTTAGAATAAAGAACAATTTGTTTCACAGAACTTGAACTATCACTCCAACACTTTCAATCAATTATACTCAATCAACTCCACTCAACCAATCACTCAATGAAACACAACTTGCTTACAAACCCTAAACAAGTGTTTCACTACACTTTCAACAACTCACACTATGAATCTCAATCCTTGACTCAAGATGATTCCAAATCTCACATAACAATGATACTCATGATCTTTCACAAACCCTAGTTCAAGATAGTTCTCAATTTCTCACTCAAATGTTCTCACAAACATTCACCAATCATGCACATGAAAGCTTACTCAACAATGCTTATCAAACAAACCTTTTCACTCCAACTTAGCATTCACAACATCCCAATCAATAATACACCTCACCAAAGAAGGATGTGCCCATACCTTTTTTTTGATGAAGATTTGACCTCAAAACTTTTACACTCAACCAAAAACTTCTTTGCCAATCTCAATGGTTAGATAGTAAAAATCTACCTCAAATACTCTCCACTAAAATTCACTTTAATTCATCAGAATTACAATTTTTTAAATTAATAAACAAGATTACTCCTTAATTACACCTTATAATCTCCACACTCTTAAACACTACTCAAAACCCTAGATCTCAAATTAAATTGGCAAAAATAAACTCCTCAAAAATATCCTTATAACTCCTTTCTCAAAAATTAAATCACTCCTTTAATATGCTCAAAAATACAAAAATTAAACTTTAATAAAACACCTTATACCTCCCTTTAACTCAAAAATTCATGCCACATTAAAAACCTTAGGAGCAAAATTTAATTAAAAAATTAAATACCTCTATTGCCCTCGACGAGATTCGATCCCCCATTGCACTACCACCAGTGCCCTAGCCATGGCCCAACTACCACGTGAGCTAGGCACTCACGTTGGTAGACAAAAGTACCTTGTGCACTTTGTATCCTATGCTAGGCACCAAAACCAAAAGGACCACCAACAAAACACTCCTAGGCCTACCGTCGAGATTCGATCATGGGACCTCCTGCCTGTCAACGCTTCAATGCACAGCCACTTACCGCTAGCCCAACCACCAGGTTGGTAATGAGGCTTTAAGCCTCCACTATCTTATCCCTTCGATGGCCACCAAAACAATAAAAAATATTATCCTTTGTCTTGCACGTAGATCATGAAAATTCATAGGCACTAGCAATATTAATCGATCGAAGGTAGGAGCTTAGGCAACCAAATGCACATGGTATTTATACCATTGTGCCATCTCCCTTTGGACATCGATGGAGGGGGAAAATACATATGACATCGACACTTTAATAAAAATTAAACCTTTTGCCCTTATAACCCTAACCTTAGGGTTAATTAAATTAAATTATAAATTAATTTATAATGAAATTATTATAATTAATTTAATAACTTTAGGTCTTAACATTAGACCTTTAATATTATAATAAAATATTATAATATTATTTTTCTTGGGCCTTCCTATTGCTCCTTTAGACCTTATCTGACCACCTTGAATATTATAATAAGAGATATTATAATATTATTTCCCTTAGGCCTAGAAGCAATCTTTCTCTTGCACTACTTACTGAAACTGACTCTTGACATCCTTCCTTTTGCACTACTCACTAAAACTGACTCTTGACATCAATGACAACAAAACTTGCTCATATTTCCAAAAATCTCCCCCTTTGTCATTGATGGCAACCCATTTACCTTTTACCATTTCCTTTACCTCTTTCTGTTCTGCTCCCCCTGAGAAACTACTCCCCTGATTGAATGCTCTCCCCTAACTCAAATCTCTCCCCCTTTGACATCAATGGCAAAGGGTCACCTTTGGGGCTTGGGGCTAAGAATGAGACTCTTAGCTTAGCCCCTCCCCCACCTCCTCTCTTGAGGTGGTTAATTTTGGGGTGGGAGTATCTCTACTCCCAAGCATACACTGATCTTTACCTTTGTCCACCTTCTTCCTCAACTGATCCTTCTGATTCCTCTGACTGTTCCTGTTCCTGCTTGTCTCTGGAAGTTCTGCTCTACACCACTTGGCTATATGCCCAACATTATTGCACTTATAACACTTAATGTTGTTATTCCTTAAAGGTGCAAATGTCTTGGGGTTTCTCCTGGTGAAGCCATATCCATTCCTATCATGAACCCTGCAATTTACTACCTTGTGACCAAACTGATTACAAGAGTAGCAATACCCTTGAAAGAGATGTCTGTTTCTAAAATTTCCATATTCCTATCTTTCATGTGTCCTGCACTATGTAGCCTTGTGCCCAAACCTGTGACATGAGAAGCATCATCCATTGAAACTACCTTGCCTTGACCCCATTGGTCTCTTAGTCTCTTTTACCCTGTGTTGCTTCCTGTTCCATATGTTCCTCATTTGTGCATTGTTCCTTCTCTTATTGAACTTTCTATTGTCCAACTCATCCTCAGAAGTCTCACTTTCTCTTACACTCTCCTCTTCTAAAGTTTCTTCTTCTTTGGAGCTTGAGATTGACTCTCCTCCTTGTTCTTTTTGTTCCTATTCAAAACCAAGTCCTGTCTTGTTTGATGAAGATCTTTGTACCTTGATAATCTTATCCAATTTCTTTGAGCTTCTCCCAAACCTGTGTAGCTTGTCTTTAGACTCTTTTACTTCCTTCCTTAATGAAGCTACTTCATGCTCTAACCTTTCACATTCTAAAACCTTTGCTTCTAACTTCTCTTTGAATCTCCTTGTCTTAGCTATTGAGTTGGTTAGATCCTCTATAAGCTTTCCTTTCTCTTCATCACATTCTTGAAATTGAAGCTTGAGTTTTGAGTTCTACTTTCTTACCTTCCTTAATGCATCAAGGGCAGAAATAAGCTCACCCTCAAGATCAACTTCTCCTTCTTCTTTTTTGATTCTTCCTCTATTCTTTTGTCTTCAAGATCATCTTTATTCTTTTCTGATTTATTTCCACTAGAAGCACTTCCTTCTTCTTCTATTGCCATAAGAAGACTTTCTTCTAGTCCTTCAAGAGTATCTTCATATTCATCATCACTGAAACTGAATCCATTCCTTGTACAACTATCTTCAAGATGACCAAAGTTACCACATCTAAAACACTTGAGAATTATTGGTGTCCTTTTTCTAATCACTTCTTTTTCTTCTGCCAGAAATAGAATTTCATCTTCATCATTATTTGAGGAGCTTCCATCACTATCACTTGAACTCTTACCTGCCTTATCTGCATAAAAACTCTTCTTATGCCTTTGGAAAAACTTCTTTCCTTGCTTGCTTTGTCCATCCCTACTTTTCTTTTGATACCTGTGTTTTCCTATTTCCCTATTCTTATGATCCTATTTCTCATCATCACTACTATTTCTAGCTTCTGGACAATCAGTTGCATAGTGACCATATTTACCACAATTAAAACATCTAACTAATTTTGTACCTTTATACTTTCTTGAGTCCTTGTTCCTTCTGCCATAATTTGCTTCTTCATCACTGGATAACTCATTGCTTGAATCTGACTTCTTACCCTTTGTCTTCTTAGTAACTTTGAAGGTTGCTTCTTTCTGGGGAATAGGTTCCTCTTTTATTCTCATCTCAAAAGCTATGAGAATTCCATGTAATTCATCCCTTGTCAAAAGTTCAATATCTTTTGACTCTTCTATAGCTGAAATATTTTCACTATACCTTTTTGGGAGTGACCTTAAAATCTTATCACAAACATCTATTTCTTCAACTTTAAGCCCAAGTCCTTGCATGGAGTTAACAACCTCATCCACATGAAGTAGGTATGCAACAATGTTTTCCTCATCCTTCATATTTAGGTCTTCAAATGTTCTCTTGTAATTTTACAACTTTACCCTTTTGACCTTTTTGTCTCCCTCATATATACCTTTCAACTTATCCCAAATTTCCTTTGTTGATGTGCAATGCATAACCTTTATAAACTCTATTTCATGCAAACCCTTTAAAATTCCATTCATTGCCTTTGAATTATTCAGATGTAGGAGCTTACCATATTTATCTATAGGTGGAGTAGCTGGTGGTATGTATCCATCCTCAACTACTTCCCATATTTCATTTCCAAGTGCCATTAGGTGAATCTTCATTCTCATACTCCAAAGTGCATAATTGTTCCCATCGAACAATGGTGTTGAATTCCCTGAAGATCCATTCTGAGAATCCATCTGTGTTCTTGTGAGCTTTTCCTTCAAGTTGTTAAACTCTTTCGAAGGAACCCACTCTGATACCAATTGAAGAACACAAGCTTATACTGAGAGGGGGGTGAACAGTATAAGACCACTTTTTACTTTTCTTTTCTCAAACAATATTATCCAATATATCAATGGCAATATCAATAATAGTAATAAAAGCAATGCATAAATCACCACACACAATAGAGACACCAATTTAACGTGGTTCACCCAATGTGGGCTACTCCACGGAGAAAATATTTCACTAAAATTTTCTCAATAAATATCTTGGGAATCCTTCCCTATTACAATGTTTATGGACCTCTATCCAAAGGAGACACCAATCCCCTAATCAAGTTTATGGGCACCAACCCATAGGAGACACCAATCCCCTCTATTGGTTCATGGATCTCTATCCATAGGAGAACTCCTTCTCCTCTACTTTAGTTGGTGATCCTCTAGAAGACTACTACCTCCACTACACTGGCTTGTGGATCTCTCTCCACTGAAGACCTCTATCCTCACTCAAGACTTTGTCCTCACTACCCTAGCTAATGGATCTCTATCCACTAGAGACTACTATCCTCTGCTCTATCACCTCCAAATCTTACTCTCAATCTCTATCTCAAATCTACACTAAACACAGTCCTTCGATCTAGCACAAATCTACTCAATATCTATCTCAAATATACACTAAACATAGTCCTTCGATCTAGCACAAATCTTCTCAATATCTATCTCAAATATACACTAAACACTATCCTTCAGTCTAGCACAAATTCTCTCATATCTCTATCTCAAATCTTACACTAAACATATCCTTCGATCTAGCACAAATCTACTCAATATCTATCCTCAAATCTATCCTCAAGCCTTAACACAAAGCTTGATCCAATCACAAATCAACTCTGCTAGATCTGCCCCAAACCTTAACTCAAGGTTTGAACAAATCAATCAATCAACTCTGCTCTCAAGTCTTCTCAAAGACTTACCTCAAATATATCCAACAAGTCCTCACTAGAACTTGTCCAATATACTCTCAAGTCTTCACCAAGACTTACCTCAAATATACTCAACAAGTCCTCACTAGAACTTGTCCAATATTCTCAACAAGTCTTCACCAAGACTTACCTCAAATCTACTCAACAAGTCCTCACTAGAACTTTTCAAATCTTATTGTAAGCTTCCACAAAAGCTCACACAAATCTATCCTTAAGCTTTCACAAAAGCTTCCTCAACTCTATCCTTAAGTCCCCTCTAGGACTTACTCAAATCTGCTCACAAGCTTTCACAAAAGCTTATTCAAATCAATTGCAAAACTTGCATATAAAACTCAACTCAATCTCTCATAGAAAACCTCTTCAATCACACAAACAAGTTTCACTCAAAATCTTGTTTAACTTCAGAAACATATAGAGAATGGTTAGAGACTCAATATATTTCACACTCACAAAAAACCAAAACTTAATCTCTTTCAAAAACCTCTTCAATCACTCACAACAATTTCACTCAAAATCTTGTTAAACCATAGAAACATATAGAGAATGGTAAGAGACTCAATATGTTTCACACTCACAATCACTCAATCACTTTCAAACTCTTTTCAAATCAATTTAGAATAAAGAACAATTTATTTCATAGAACTTGAACTATCACTCCAACACTTTCAATCAACTATGCTCAATCAACTCCACTCAACCAATCACTCAATGAAACACAACTTGCTTACAAACCCTAAACAAGTGTTTCACTACACTTCCAACAACTCACACTATGGATCTCAAACCTTGACTCAAGATGATTCCAAATTCACATAACAATGATACTCATGATCTTTTCACAAACCCTAATCATGCACATGAAGGTTTACTCAAATATTTCCAACAATGCTTATCAAACAATCTCACATAACAATGATACTCATGATCTTTCACAAACCCTAGTTCAAGATAGTTCTCAATTTCTCACTCAAATATTCTCACAAACATTCACCAATCATGCACATGAAAGCTTACTCAACAATGCTTATCAAACAAACCTTTTCACTCCAACTTAGCATTCACAAAACCTCAACCCAACTATACACCTCATACAAAGAAGAATGTGCCCATACCTTTTTGTTTGATGGAGATATGTCCTCAAAACCTGTTTTAATCTCAACCAAAATCTCTTTGCCAATCTCAATGGTTAGGTAGTAAAAATCTACCTCAAAAATCTCCACTAAAATTCACTTTAATCATGCAAGAATTACAATGCAATGTTCAATCTTAAATACACCTTATCACTCCTACTTCAAAAACAACATCTAACACATACATAGCAATATTATTCCTTAATTACACCTTATAATCTCCACACTCTTAAACACTACTCAAAACCCTAGATCTCAAATTAAATTGGCAAAAATAAACTCCTCAAAAATATCCTTATAACTCCTTTCTCAAAAATTAAATCACTCCTTTAATATGCTCAAAAATGCAAAAATTAAACTTTAATAAAACACCTTATACCTCCCTTTAACTCAAAAATTCATGCCACATTAAAAACCTTAGGAGCAAAATTTAATTAAAAAATTAAATACCTCTATTGCCCTCGATGGGATTCGATCCCCCTTACACTACCACCAGTGCCCTAGCCATGGCCCAACTACCACATGAGCTAGGCGCTCACATTGGTAGACAAAAGCACCTTGTGCACTTTGTATCCTATGCTAGGCACCAAAACCAAAAGGACCGCCAACAAAACACTCCTAGGCCTACCATTGAGATTCGATCATGGGACCTCCCACCTGTCAATGCTTCAATGCACAACCACTTATCGCTAGCCCAACCACCAGGTTGGTAATGAGGCTTTAAGCCTCCACTATCTTATCCCTTCGATGGCCATCGAAACAATAAAAAATATTATCCTTTGTCTTGCACGTAGATCACGAAAATTCGTAGGCACTAGCAATATTAATCGATCGAAGGTAGGAGCTTAGGAAACCAAATGCACATGGTATTTATACCATTGTGCCATCTCCCTTTGGACGTCGGTGGAGGGGAAAATACATATGATATCGACGCTTTAATAAAAATTAAACCTTTTGCCCTTATAACCCTAACCTTAGGGTTAATTAAATTAAATTATAAATTAATTTATAATGAAATTATTATAATTAATTTAATAACTTTAGGTCTTAACATTAGACCTTTAATATTATAATAAAATATTATAATATTATTTTTCTTGGGCCTTCCTATTGCTCCTTTAGACCTTATCTGACCACCTTGAATATTATAATAAGAGATATTATAATATTATTTCCCTTAGGCCTAGAAGCAATATTTCTCTTGCATTGCTTACTGAAACTGACTCTTGACATCCTTCCTTTTGCACTGCTCACTGAAACTGACTCTTGACATCAATGACAACAAAACTTGCTCATATTTCCAAAAATTAAAGGAGATTTGTTATGTGAATGTTTGCTTCAATAATTTTATAGGCCAAATTCCATAAAAAAATGTTGTTTGTTGATAACAATGTTACTATCTTACTCATGGGAAACCCCAATCTTTGTGGTCCCAAAAAATACTTTCTACATGCATGTTCAAAACAAGAAAATGGAAAGCATTTATTTCCTAGCAAAATAATATTGTTAGGTGTTGGAATAATTGTATTTATATTATGCTCTTTAACTTTGGGAATAATGTGGTATAAAAATTTCTCAAGGAAACAATTTGATTTCTCAAATTTTAGGTTTGCAAGATTAAGGTATCCAAAGTTTACATATCAGGATCTTATTGCTACAACAAATAGATTTGATGAAAGGAATTTATTTGAATCAGGCAACTTTAGTTCACTTTATAAAGGAGTCTTAAGGGATGGCAAGATAATTGCTATCAAGGTTCTCAACTTGCAAAGTGAAGGAGGGTAGAACAATTTTAAAATAAAATGTAAAGTTTTGGGAAGGGTTCAACACCCAAATCTTATTATAATCGTAAGTGTATGTTCATACCTTGAATTCAAAGGTTTGAATCTCCAATTTACATCTAAAGGAATTTTGGAAAAACATTTGTATCCTAAAAATAATGAGGAGGGTGTTTGTGACTTTAGATTGAGTGAATGCGTGAACATTACCATAGATGTAGCCTATGCTTTGGAATATTTGCATTATAATTATCCTATCCAAGTTGTGCATTGTGATTTAAAACCTAGGAATGTGCTCTTGGATGAGGACATGACAACACTTGCAACTAATTTTGGTATATCTAGGCTAATACATTTTGCAAACTCCATGGATTCCTTGAGCACAACAATTGTCCTTAGAGGAACAAATGGCTACATTGTCCTAGGTGAACAATTTTTAACAATAAAAATTTAATTGTTTGTTAAATATTGTTAAGAACATTACTAATTCTAAATAACTTGATTGCAAAGTATGAATTAAGTGAAAATGTTTCTATAAAGGGAGATGTTTATGGTTTTGGGATTCTATTATTAGATATGGTTACAAGGAAAAAATCAATCAATTCCATATTTTTGGAAGACCTAAACTTGCAAAAGTGGGTGAGGTTAGCTTTTCCAAATATGCTAGTAGATATTGTTGATAGTAGGTTGATGAGTAATGTGAATAGTGAACAATATTAATGCCTTGCTTCTTTCATACATGTTTATTTTTCTTTGTACAAATGATTCTTCTCAATAATGATCCACTATGAGAGATATAAGAAGGGATTTGAAGAGTCTAAGGACATTTTTCATGGCAAGTACTTCTACGAATTCATATTTGACACATGTTATATCATATTTGGTACATGATCATAATACTAGAACATGAATAGAAGGGATTTTCAATAGCCAAACTTCTGCATATTAGCTAATACCAGAGATATTACAAAGCATTTACAAGGTATGTATTTTCACACTCATCTTTATTATGACTCATTACTAAATGATCATAAAGAATTTAGAGATACCTCTAAGGAATTTTGCTTGGAAAAATCTAAACCTAGTTGACCTTATTATTGGGATGAAAATTCTTGTTTTTCCAACCCTAAATAGTATCCTTCTATAATAGGTACCTCTTCTTCTACAATAGGGTCCTCTCCATCCTTTGTGTCAGTTGTAGAATCCTCAACTTGCACACCTAAAATTTGTTTGGCTTTATCAAAATCTTATTGTGTAGAGGTCCACAATATTTTAGACTTCTCATGAGTAGACTTTAAGTCAAATTATTTATTGTATGGAGAGACTTTATATTTCTTCCTAAGCTCTCTCATCCAAGTATGCAATGCGGCCAACTTATTTGATTTTTTTTAAATATGTCTTCATCAAAATTGTTTGGACAATAGAAAATTTGGTTGGATATTATACTATTGTATTATAAATGCCCTCTAGCTCATCCATATAATAAGGATGGTCATATGGTTCCCTTTAGAGAGATGGGAATCTGTCACCAATTATCTCATTTGTTTTCCTTAAAATTATATTCCCGATGACAATGAGTGAATTGAGAGCCTTATGTCCTTGTTTCATTATTTGTACCTACTTAATGATCTTTGCCATCATCTAGTATCTTGCCACCCTATATTTAGCCAAAGGAAGTTGTTGAATGGAGGATGTATTCAGTAAATCCATGATAGCATGTGCTTTTGATCCCTTTTCAATGATATTATTCTCCATAGTATAGAGGTTAGCTTGTACTTCTTGAGTAATTTGCCAACATAAATCAACAAATTCTAGGGCTTGAGACCATGTTTTAACAATTTAAAAAATTTGAACCCAACATCGCTACTTGATTCTCTTGCAAGCATCTATGAATATCCGGGAGACCTAAATTAATTGTTTTGCCATAGAAAACTCTTTCTATAGGTATTGCACATTTTTCTACAAAGTTTAGTGCTTTGCATCATTTGCTTGCAATTGTTTTGATGTTGGAACCTCATTGAGACTGTTGTAGTTGTTATATTTGATTTTAAAGGCCTTTTATTGTGTCTTTTCTTGCTTGAGGACCATGACAAACCACTCTAATTTCTCTTTATCTTTGTGATACTTATCCATCATCCAAAATCTATTTGAGTACAACACGTCAATGGACGTGTGTATCATTTGATACTTATCCTTAATCAAAACCATATTTGTGTCCATAATGTTTGTAGCTATTTGATGGTAGGCTTCTGTTAGTTGGGATGTTGGCTTGGATATAGTAAACATAATGGTTTTTATATTGTATTTTCTTTTCTTAGGGTAAATCATGCGCATTACCCTTGTTGGCATAGTTTCCAACTCTATTTGTTGCTTTTTCTTATCAAGATAAGCTTGCATATTAGATTTTACTTGCTAGAATTGACTTTGGATTGATGTTATCAAGAGAATTTGAGTGGATATAATTAAGGTATAATACAATAGAGGGAGTGGAGATATATAATCAATAAAAACTATAGAAGGAATGGTTTAGAGAAGTCTAGAATATGTGAAAGGTGTAAGTTGAAGAGCTTAAGGGGTGTCTAAAGGTGGAGAAGTGATAATTGCTTTGGGAGGTGGTCCAACTACTACCTCATTTTGTGGATATAGGTGAGGAGAAGGATGAAAATAATACTGATTAGAAGAATAAGGTGGTGGATCAAAGTGGGGAGAATAAGGAGATAAATATGACACACCTAATCCTTGTGCTACTACTATGAAATGCTCTTTAACTAATGGAGGCACCCACTAGATATTTACTCTCTTTGATTTTGGACCCTACTACTCCAAGGAATATCCCAACCTTTTTCCTTTTTCACCCCTTTTTGGTTGCTTACTATGGGCCTTCAAGAGTTATAAGACTAGGGCTTTCATGGGGAAAGGTTTGAGATTACTAGCAACAAGTTTGGCTTTGCCCCTATCAAGTGGTGCCTAAGGAGGTTTCATGGTTTTTGATGTTGTAGGGCCTAAATTATCATCAATGTAGCCAATTTTTTCTAGTATATCAATGCATACAATGCATGTTCACTGTAGCTACTCTTCAAGTGAAGGCAATGGTGGAGCTTGCTACCAACTTGAAGTGGCAACCTCTAGCACTTATTATATTTTTATTGAATAAATAGTTTCTTCTCCCCAGCATTATTCTAAAATATCTTGCCCTTGGGAGTCACTCCTCTACTCATATTTATTTTTGGACAGTTACTTTTAAGAAAAATTATCTCAGGTCCTAGTATATTCGAGCCACACTATCTTAGATCCTAATATAATTAATGAAGAGCAAAATTAAATATAAAAGAAATCAATTTATATACTGCCCAATATAATTTATAATAACATTTAAAACAACATCAAATCTGAATTTAAATGGACAAAATCATTCATGTAATAGCATGAATAATACTTACAATAGAATTGCTTAAAATATGTATACAAGCTTTAATATTATCAATGCTTGTTGGTGATCTTCTTTCAGACCATTTTCCAATACAATTTATGGAGCTTTGTATCCATAATATAGACATAGAAAGGTGACTCTTCAATACTTGAATATTGCACTCCTCACATATCCAAAAGTTGTAAC
Source organism: Wollemia nobilis (assembly GCA_028583015.1). Taxonomy (NCBI): domain Eukaryota; kingdom Viridiplantae; phylum Streptophyta; class Pinopsida; order Araucariales; family Araucariaceae; genus Wollemia; species Wollemia nobilis. The sequence goes on from JAQPPZ010001217.1 coordinate 271,437, forward strand.
CTTTCATATTATTTACATAATACAAGACTCTCATATCCTTTGCCTTCTCATCTTGCCACTTGTATACTATACTCTTGACTCTCTAATTACTTGCATACTTAAATCTATGAAATTTGCACACTTCTACATGATACTTACCCTCTTACATGCACTTCTAATACTTGATACTTGTACACATTCTCATATTTCATATTTACACAATTACATACATGATACTTGTGCACTTTCTCTAATTACACACTTGCACTCATACATACTTGACACATGTGCATATCCTACACATTATACACTTGTACTAATACTTACATGACACTTATGCATATCATGCACATAGACATTTATGTAAAGGGGGAATATATATCATTCACCTAAACTATAGATTCAAAACCTAATCTATTACATATTTAAATTTCTACCATAAAGGTATTATGTGGGTACATTAGCATGTACCAAATAATGTAATATTCTCCAACATTGGGATATTTATCAAAATCTTATTCAAATATTTGATCACTTGTTAGGCCATAAATGTGGCCTTGCATACCCATCTCACATGGAGAGATCCACAATATTCTTTTCAGTCCATCCCCTTTAAGCCATTTAATTATACTTTTTCTCCTTGAGTAAATTCATGGGAATAGTTTTTGGATCATAAATAAATCTTACTTCATAAAACCTCCTCCATGGAGGAAAATTATCTCTAAGTAATTCTACCTTAGCTCTCCCTTATTTTGCTGGATTTATTTTATTTTTGACTTTTGGACTTGGATTTTTCTAAAATGTAGGAGGTTTTTTGTTTTCCTTTACAAGGTGGTCTTTCAAAATCCTATCTAGGTCATAAATCCATTTGTCTCGTTCTATTTTTTATTGTAAAATTTGAAGCAGGTTCTTCAACAAATCTACCATTGTTTAGGAGCTACGAGTGATTGGATTGTAACTCAAAGGTAAGTTATACAAAGCATATTTGCTCACTCTAGCAACCATGTATGCATAAATGTAGTCCATATAACAACAAAACTCCAAGCCAACAAACTACTCTATAACATAATAGGGAAGCAAAATTGGCCCTTTGGGGAAGCCATATACCCATATTACAATACCTTCTAGTTTGAAGAAGCAGACTTTGGTTTGTTTTTTTTCTTGAAACTGTGCCTTCACTTCCTTAGTCAATCAAGGAATTTGTACCTTTATGCACAAAAGTGTAGGCCCAAGGAAAAGCTTATTGAAATCTAAAAAAGAATAAAAAATCCTAAGGGTTGGAGTCCAGTCTATTACTAAAAAAACTCTTCCATCTGTTGGAATATATTACATTATTTGGTACATGCCAATGTACCACCTTGGTTACATTATTATATTAGAAGAGTATCTTAGATTAAGGTTTGAGTATTTAATTTATGCAATGTAATAAATGCACAAGTGTTAGAATGTGTAATGATGTAAATGTGCATGTAGTCCACATGTACATGAGTCATAGAATAGGAAGATGAAGATTCATAGGTAGGTGAAAGGCCAAGGTTCATATCTCTCTATATATAGGCATTTTGATAGAAGAAGAGAAGCATATAGAATAGAGTGCAAATATAGGATAGTAGAAAATAGTGAGAAGATAAGGTAGATACAATATAGATCATGCAAGAATTTTTGGAGTGTTCATGTCCTCCATAACATTGTACTATTTTCGTGAGATTTCATTAATGGCTATTTCTTGAGTTATCGCAGAAGTTTCTCATATAGTTTTCTTGCATATTATATTTCCATTATCATATAATTAACATTGCTTGCTCATTTTAGATCTTGTGGTTGCATTTTCCTTAATATATATCATCAAAATCTAACAGTGGTATCCGAGCACAAGGTATATTGATAGGATATATAAAGAGGTCACAAGAGAGATTGAGAGGAGATAGGAAATCTCATTTTTAGAATTTTTGAAATTACATTTAGCTAGAGTCTTTCCACAAAGTTGCAAAAAAACATGTGAAAACTAGGACTCAACATTGATTCCACTAGATTGACAAATCAACTAGTGAAGATTCATTATCAAGATTCATTATCTCTAGATTTAAATATTTTTCATTTTTAGTTTCTCAAATACTTTGTTGTAGAAAAAGGAGATTTAAAGAAAGTTGGGAAGATTCCTACAAGAAATAGGAAGAATATATTCTATGGAATCAATCTAGTACCTAAAGCAACAAGTAAAATATTGAATATTTCAGAGGCCTTAAAGAAAAAATCCCAATGCAAGAGTTCTAGACTTGCAGATTACATAAGGGAGAAAAAGGCCAAAGGATCCTTATTGTAGATTGAAGAAAGTAGAGACTCTAGAAAAGAGTCCTAAAGAATATTAAAAATTTGAGATATCCATTGAAGATTAAATATGACAAATTTTAGAGTGAAATAAGAAGAAAGCAGCTCAAGAATCTGAAGAGACCCACAAGAACTCCCATTGAAGAACTTCCAATTTTAGAAGATTGGAGATAGAGAATGACTAGAAAAGGTCCTATTTTAGATTTCATAAGCAACAGATTTTAGAGATCCAAGAAAGAGATCTCATTGCAAAAATTCCATAGTTGAATATTGAAGAGATCAAGGAAGGTCTCATTGAAGTTTTAAGAAGACTAGAGAAGTTGTAGGATTTAGAGGCTCAAGGAGAAGACCTCAAGCTAACTTGAAATGAGATATTTAGAGAAGACCATTGAAGGAGACTTGGAGAAGTCCATTGGAGAATATTTTAGGAGAACTCAAGGGAGAAGAGTGCTAGCAAAGAGAAGCACCTAAGAAAGAAGGATTTGGGACAATTGTCACCATCCGACAACAAGCTCAAAAGGAGAAGGATTTGGCAAGAATTTTGCCAAATTTTGGAGGAGATTTACAAAGACCTCAAGATATTCAGATTCTTGAGAAGAAGGCTAGCTAATAGGCCAAGATTGAATTCAGAACTCAACAAGGAGGTTGAAGGAGAAAGGAGCTAGAAGAAACCACCAAAATTGAGAAGTTTGGAGATTGCCTTTGAAGGATTTGAAGGCTGACTTGGAGAAAGGAGTTTGCTGATTTTTACAAAAGAAAATTGAAGGTTTCTTGAAGGAAATTTTCAGCTGCAATTTGGAGGAGTTTCCTACCAAATTTGGGATATTTGAGGACAACATTTCGAAGGAGAAATTGACTGCATTATAATTTGAAAATTTTAGAGTTAAAGGCAGCAATTTGGGTAGCATTATTAGTTGCTAATTTTTAGAGTTCAAGGGAGCATCGTGAAGGAGATCTAAAGCCACCAAACCACATTTTTGAGCAGCAAGTTAGAGGAGCATTAAAGCTGCAAATTGGTGAGTTAAAGAGCTATTTTGGACAGCAAGGAAGAGCTACAATTTCATCAAACACGGGGCAGAAATTAGGTGATCAAAATCACCAAGAAATCCATCATCTAAGAAGGTTATAAAGGTATGCAAATTTGGTGCAAAAGGTTCATTATTTGAATACTTACATTCATCTTATTATTAAGTTTTATTAAGCATCGAATTAGAATTTAAATTTGCAAAGATAAATTTTAAGTTTAAAGTCTTCAAGGAAGTGCAGAAGATAGTTTCTACAAGGGTTAAAACCTACACATAAGAAAGAGGAGTTAGATATATTTCAAGAGAAAGAAAAATATCAACATCCTACATTCTATTGAAAGTAAAAAATATGTTATTCTAAAGCATAGATTGCATATACTATAGTGCAAAGCAAGGCCATCCAAAAGGGCATGCTATTTGCATAATTAAAAATCTTGGAATCATCATTGCAAAGTTAACCAAGCATTGAACAAACAAAGGAGATAGAGGAGAGAGTTTCCTAGGAGAAGGTAACATTAAATCCCCATTTACCACCAAGGGATAGGAAAGAAGCTGACATACTAAAGGAAGGAAGAAAGATCCAAAAGGAGACTAAAAGATCTCAAAAACTTTCGATGCAAATTAAGGTATTTTATCTTAATTATTGCAGAATTATTTACATTCCATAATAGCACCATACTTGTCTTGTCCAATGTAGCAAAATGAGGACAAAAGTTAGAGTGTCTTAAGACACTAAAATAGCAAGTAGATTATAGTGATCAAGTAGTTGTATCATCAAGCTTGAAGAATAAACTTTGAAGTGAAGGGAAGAGAGCCAACTAAGGGCTCAAAATCATAGTATTTAAGGTGTCTAAAGACACAAAATTTAGCACCATAGATCTCATGAAAGGAGCGCTCACAATGCAAGAGGAACCTACAAATAAAAATAGATGGAGGGAAACATAAGAGCATTAGCAAGGATAACATAATGCAACTTAAGTGCAAGTTGTAAGAAGAATAACATAAAGGAATAATGCAAGTAGCAAAGACAAGGTGTAAGTTGCATTACCCAAGAAGATAAGGATAAAATCTTGGACTAATAGCCACCTGGAAGATAGCATTGAAAAACCATAGAACCATCATTTTTGGAGAGGATCCACCATACGTTGGAGAAAGTATGCTACTATTGCAAGCCAAAATAATTTGCAAAAGTTGGCAAGAGCATTAAGGAGATAAGGGACATTGAGAGCATAGTTACTTGCAAGGGAATCTCATGCCACTTGGCACAAAGGAGAAGAGTGCCTAAAAATACACAAAAATACCTTTAAAATATAATGCTTGCATAGGGAAAAGAGTGCTCAAGTCTGAAGTAATGCTCAATCATTATTGCTTCAAAATTCAAAGGCTAGTATAATGCCTATGTTACCTAAAACACCATTATCTAAAGTTTGTAACTCTCCTACACCACCTAAGAAGAATATTCAGGTTCAAAGAGAATGTAAATGCCACATGGCATTCATTTCAAAGGGAGATAGAAAACTATTAATACCCCTATCCAAATAAATCACGTAGATATTGCTTACATAGGTCAATAGCATTGAAGAGGAGGTGAAGACGATCCTAAGTGCACCATAGAATGCATAAGCATTTAATGCATAGTGCCATACCATGAAGACTAAAGAAGTTATAGCATTCTAAAGCCTTGAAAGTGCAGTCGAGAAAGAAACCAATCAGTACATAGCGCATCATAGAGAGGTATATTTACATTGATTTAATATTTGCTTTCTATAAAGTGCAAGGAGATATAAGGTTCTTTATTTCTAAGGTTAATTAATTATTGCAAGGAGATATAAGGAACAATAACCTTAGATAAATCATTGATGATTTAGAAAGCCAATTAAAACAAGGAGTTTATATTGTTAAGAGCTATTTCAAATTGTATTACTTGAGATTCAAATATCATAATATTTGCATGTTATTAATCTAGGAGATATAAGGTTTTCTACCTTGAAAATTTGAAACATTATTTTACAAATATTATCATTTTCTAAATTTCTAAATTAGGGAGATATAAGGAGTACTACATCAAAATTTAGATCATTGAAATTTAGAAAACTAAACCATTGAGAATTAAAGGGTAAAGGAAGCAAAACATAGAATTGCTTGAAAGTTGGAAATTATTATACTAGTCTCTTATACAAATTGAAGGGACAAAAGGAATCCAACTATAGAGTCTTGAAAAATAGAGAACATCATCAAATTGAAAGTGCATTAAAATTATTTCTAGCTTTCTATTTATTCATTAATAGGAGAAATAAGGTGAAAAATAGAAGTTGAACATTAGGGATTCAACTCAAAAGAAATCTAAAGAAAGCTAAGCACTTTATCAAAACTATAGTATAATCAAAACCAGAGAGATATAATATAGTCTACAAGTATTATTATGGCTACAAAAAAAATCATACTTTTAGAATTCCAACTACTTAAAGGACCTAATTACACTTCATGGAAAAACAAAGTGAGGTCAATATTGATAGTTGAAAAGCTTTGGGATATTGTTAAAGGAGCAAAAACTAAATCTACTACAGGAGATAGTGAGATTCATAAGTTTGAATAAAATGAAGCAAAAGCACTCATCACAATAACTTTAACAATTATAGATGAAATATAACCATACATTAGTTTCATAGCAACTTATATAGAAGCTTGGAAAAATTTAGCCAAGATATTTGAAGGAAGGAAAAAATTCACTATCATAAATCTTCAAACTCAATTACATTCTCTAAAAGTTAATAGTGGCAAAAGTATAGAATTATCACTACACCAAAAAAGGGCTTTAACGGAGGCTAAATTAAGATGGTTTTTTAATGGCGGTAAAAAACTACCCTAATAGATCCTAAGAGGGTAGTTTATAACTACCCTCTTAGAGTCACCCTAAGAGGGTAGCTATAAACCACCCTTGTAGGACTAAGACGATGGTTATAAACCATCATCTTAGGGGTCAAACTAAGATAGCAGTTATAAACCGCTATCTTAGGGTGATCTAAGAGGGCATATTATATTTTCCATGTTAGGGGAACCCAAATGTTTTTGGGTGCCCCTATGAGGGTGGTTATAAACCACCCTCTTATCCTTAAGAGGGTGGTTATAAACCACCTTCTTAGAGGTGGTTTAGATTTTTTTAATACATGGGATTAAACCCCTCATGATGACATTATTTTTCTTTGAATATTTAGATAGTCCATCACACCTTAGCTACTGCAACTAGTCCATCATGCCTTAGCAACCTCCAATTTGTGCCTTACCTACTGCAACCACCGTACCTTAGCTACTGCAACCGATGCACCTTAGTTACTACAACCAACATATTGTACCTTAGCTACTATAACCTCCACATTGCACCTTAGCTACTGCAACCTCCACACCATGTGCACAACCTAGGGCTCTGTGTATTTGATTTGTGTTGTTCATTTTTGGCTTTCTTGGGTTCTTGGGCTTCGATTCATACTATTCATTTTTTGGTTGGGTTTACCCTAAAATTTCTTTGAAACTTCTGCTAATTACCCAAAATGGTGAGAGATGATGATCGAATCCGAAGGTATAGAATAGGGTATGAATATGAAGGCGAGGTTAGTTAGGTTCAATGAATTTTACATTATTTCAAGTATTTTTGTGATTAGGGTTTGGAATTTTTTAGTTTGTAATGTTGTGTTTACGCATGATATTTGTAAAATTTAAACCCTATATTAAAACTTAAATCCTAATGTTGTGTTTACGCATGAGGTCTCTTTGAAATTTTATCACTCGATGTTTTTTTGGATTGATAAAACATGAAGCTATCCACTAGGGCGTACCCCTAATAAATTCAAAGGATATTACATTCAGATTTTTTCCAAAATTTTCCATGATGGCATACCACTATGAAGGTATATGTCTTTATCATTATACTATTCCAAGCCTAAAAGTTTTGAAATTAATCCCATGGGGTTGGGGGGGAACACCATCGTGGAAAACCAGCTATATCTAATATTGGTTGGCCAATCAGAGGAAGGACCGGTACTTGACCTTTTAATAGGTATGGAGGTTTTTTATGATGTAGAGAATGATTTGAACTAAATATTTATATCTTAAGAGGCCACCAGGGAAACACTACAACCCAACCAAAAAAAAACACTCCCATATAATAATGCAACCCACCCCACTCTTTGCAGATTTACAATACCCTTGATCAAAAGCCTACAATTATACATCCTCAAAATATGGGGATAACCTTCCATCAGATTATACATACTATAATATATAGTAATCACACTGACATTTTACATGCAGTATCCACATACTATTTTCAAAACCATTACTCTTATCACTGCATCCAACCCTCCTAGGACTTGTGATATGAGAAAGACTTGAAGATACTTCTAACATACTGATAGAGAAAACAAAGAGAGACATAAGTAAAAATAAAATAGGACCTTAATTATTTTTATCATTTTCATTTTGGTACAAATGAATCTATCAGATTCTGTACCAGTAGATTCCTCTCCCTACATTGACACTTCCCCTTATCTTTTGATGGATATTGTCATGACCCACCTTTGGAAGACTATTTATTTGGATGAGATCACTCTCATATGGATGGATGTATATTTTGTTTGATGTCTTACGATATGAAATGATTAGTTATTTCATGTTTTGGAATGCAATATGTATATTTTGGAAATGAAAATATATCTTTGTAAAAGAAATGATCTACTTCATTCTTAATTCCTAGAATAGTAAACTGCATATTTTATGAGGGAATATGGTACTACTAATGGAAATACATTGTTGTAGGAACAAGTCTTTTAGTAGTGGTAGAAAGAACTAAGCACCAAGGAAATAATACCTTTAGGAAATGATGTTATGGGATAGTTATTGAAAATAGGGGATAACTTAAAAAATACCCCTAGAATGGAAATGCTTATCATATTTTGCTTAAGAAAAATAAAATATTTATTTTTATATGGTTTTCTTAATAATCCTCTTTGTGATAGAATTTTATTTAAAAACGTATTATTAATTGAGGAGATGGATGTTGATTTCTTTAGTATTTTCTTAAAAAAAATGGCTACAAGAATCCATCTCTAGTTGCTAGAATTGCAATGTAAGCAAAAGTAAAGAATGAATATTTTAATCTGCAAAAGAATGGTTATCTCTATAAGTTTATTAGAGCTATAGTTGTGAATATTATGACACATGAGAAGTGGGTGTGTCATTGTTCCTTAACAAAAAATGCAAGTGGTGAGTATGGCGTGGAGAGGAGGGATGTAGTTCCCATGTAAACACTAACAAAATAGGAGTATGGAAGCATGGGAAAAATGACCTCAGATAAAAGAAGAGAGATGAGGCAATTTTGGGGGTTGTTGGGCTAGCAAAGGAAGGAAAGAAAAAGAATAGGATAACAATGGAAGAAGATGAATCTTGACATTTATGGGTGAAACCAGGTATATTACAATTTATTCTTGCTTGTTTGTAGCTTTGGATGTGATGTTGGTTATGTTGCTCAAAGCTAAGTTTGGTTTTGCACTTAGTTCTTGTACTATTGATTTTTTTTTACTTATTATTGGACCTAAGTCTCAGTGAAGTGAGGAATATCTCACCTTCTTGAACTGAGAGTTGGACATTTTCGTGTTAACCTTGGAGTGAAGAAAAGACTCCTAAAACCAAACCTAGATTTTGATCAAGTTGTTTATCACACATTATTTGTGAGCCAAATATTTGGCATAAAGTCCAGCCTCAGTGTGGTGTTTTTTACCTTTTGAAATATATGAAGCTTTTGTGTTGGGTTGTCAACCCTAGTATCTAGGTTGTCTTGTTTAACCGAGTGGGTAAAAATTAAACAATTCTTCTTTTTGAGAATCCATTTGGATCTGCATATTGTAAGTATTTGTCATGGATGGGTTGTGTTCATAGAAGAGATTTATAGGTGCAATATTTGTACTACACTATGTATTTAAGTGTTAGCTTTCTCACAAAAAAGTCCTCTAGACAAGGTTGTGAATGAAGTTTTGGCTTTTTGTTTGATGCAGTGTTTTTCTTGGACCAAGTGTTACATCTTTGATTGAATATTTGAGTTGTGTATTCAAAAAGAAATTTTAATTGAAAAGAAAACTAAAGTAGATGCATGGAATTCTTTTCTAAAAGAAAATGTGTGGCTTTTTATGCATAACTGGTTTTTTCGTGAGTTGAGTTTATCTCTTTGTAAAGACTAGATTTAGGTTTATGGACTGCTTGCATGACTATCATTTTTGAATGGATTAGGAGTTGGAATTGCACCAAACTATGTGGATTTTTACGTGTTTCATTTGTGGAGAAATTAGTTTCATTTGTTGAGAGAAAGATAAATGGTGTGACGATAAAATTAGAAATTTTACTTCCTATCTTTCTTTAGCAAAATAATTCTTTGTAGGTTGTACTTTGATTAAAATTTTATGTGATAGCATTCTTTCTATGGGAAGTGAACACCTCAAAGTATTGATAGTTCTATAAATGATAGATTAATGATGTTTGAGAAATAGCATGCTGTTAAAATATCATATTGAAGTTTTTGTATGTTAGATAGATTATGGTTTATTATGCTAGCAAAATAAATGCTTTACTTAGTGAATGGGAGTCGATTATGATCCCACTGAAAGGTATTCTTCCTTGGGGGTTAAACATGTACCAGAGGGATGTGGACAGTTTCATGTTGTACCGGAGCAAAGGTGAGTTATCTTTACAAAGACTCACTATATGTGTACACTGAAGCTATGAAAACTTGTTACTCTTTCCTAGATAGTCTCATTTGTATGGTGGAATGTTTGGCTCATAATGATGAATCTCTTCTTGTAAACTTAAATGTAGCAAGAAATTTTAAAATATGTAAACCTCAGTGTAAGCTGAACTATGAGTGATCTCAACGAGAGTTGAGTGGGTTTGGTCTGTACTATGATTTTTCATGCTACTTAATAAAGCCTTTTGATTTTAATGAAATTTTAGCATGACTATGTGTTGTTTGAACACTATTAAATTATGTGTTATAGGAAGAATGGTTTATGTTATCATTGATGTAGTATGTCTCTCTCTTAAGAAGTACGACTGTATAATTGAAAGTAATTCATGGATTAGTTTATGGTTGGGATTGGACATTTCTTTATGTGTTACAAAAATACTTCTAGTTAAGTCTTAGTGAAGGGACATCATGTTTGAATGAGAACCTACATTTCAGATATCTCCATGAAATATCGAGGGGAATCAAATAAATTCTAATCTATCTATTTATAGCTTTTTAATATTCATAATAATCTAGGCTATCTTCTAGTTGCTAATACCTAGTAAGGCTTTAATTATCGCGATTGAAGGTGACCAACCAAACTCCTTATTACATATGTTTCTCCTTGTGTCATAAAGGTTAGCATTGGGTAAGAGTGATGGCTAGTCCGAAGGACACAACATTGTTAGTCGAAAACCTCATAACATATTTAAACTTAGAAACTACTAGATGTAGTATTGAGTTTAGGCATAAGATGAACATATATAGGAGGAATCTTAAGGAGTTTAATAGGGACAAGTTGACCTAAGGATATTCCAAGAAGAAAGATCTCAAGAAAGGAATGACTAACTCATCAGTTGATGAGAGAGATAGTTGACATTCATTATTGTAAGTGCATTCACATAAAAGGAATTATGTGGAGTGTAGGGATTAGTATATTCATTCAAGGGATCAAAAGGGTAAGATCTTGCTCATTAGAATATGAGAGAGATAGCTTAACTTAAGTGACACCTAATGCATTAAATATAGTGAGTTATGTAAGTGTAGATATGGGAGAGATGATAAATGCTACTTGAGTATGCCTTACATAGATTGATTTATGTAAGTGTAGACATGGGTGAGCTGATATTTTCTTATGCAATTTGGGAGTAATCCTTTAGAATAGAAGGAGAATAAGTCCTAAAAAAAAACTAGGTATCCTTTAAAAGAAACCATGGGTTGTGACATTTGGTATAAAATCCTAGGTTTGTAGTGGAATAGGCTCACTACGTAAGGCTAATTGGGGTGTATGATATAAAACACAAGTTAGCAGAGTTACTACTCTGCCAGCATAGAATGACTAGGGATATAGAATGACTAATAATATAGTCACTAAAATTAATTGACTCCTAATGAATCTTCTATGTGTGGTCAAGGGCAATGCCACCAAAGAGGAGAGAAAGTGTTGTCCCAACGATGAGGTAAACATGATAGACCAATGTAGAGGGTGGAACCCTAGATGTAAGTTCAAATAACCCTAGTGATGAAAGAGAGGATCTCACAAAAATAGTGGCCCACATTTAAAAATAGGTAGAAACACAAAGACAAATATTGGATACCGTTTTGAACCAGGAAACATCTGCTAGAAAATCTAGGATAGAACAGGTAAATAAACCTCTCATGAAAGCTCAACATGCCAGGAATTGTCTCGAAGCCGAATTGGGTAAATATTTGAAGTACCTAAAATATTTTAAATTTAATGGAGAAGAAGATGGCAACAAAGTTGAATCTTGGTTGAAGGAAATAGAGATCTATTTTTTTCTAAAGAATTACTCCTTTAGCACCCAAACATGCTATGCCACTCTGCACTTGCAAGGTGATGGTGTAAGTTGGTGGGAGACCTATATTCAAGGAATAGGACTTGCGGCTATAGTTGATTTGAGTTGGAAAGATTTTTTTAAGGTCTTTAAAGATAGATTCCTCACAGAACAATTTTATTCCTAGAAATTCAAGGAATTCACTAAGCTTTGACAAGGAATTAGGATAGTGGAGATGTATCATCAAAAATTTGTTAATCTCCTGAATTATGTTTCCACATACAATGAGAAGATGAAGATCCATAAATTTATAATTGGAGAAGACCCAAGAATAGGTCAAGAGGTGGAATATGAGAACCTACTACAATACAAAAGGCTTATGATTTAGCCAGAAAGGTTGAAACCTATATCATCTTCATTACAAAGATATCCTAGCTCGATATCTCTTGTAGTAATGGGGTTACACCCCTACACGTCTATGTCATCAACTGCATCATGGGTTTGGTGTCCTAGTTGATATCTAGGGTTTATTTCTATCTTAATATGCTCAAGGAGCCCTTCACGATGATCTTCGAGTGGCTCAATGGTGATGACAAATATCATAGGGTGATTCCTCCAAAATTTGGAAGGATCCGGATGATATGGATTAAAATCCACATCGTCCGCCATACTAAGGTAAAGACGATCTAGGGATGCCACGAGCAAATTGTCCTACCCTCATATCTATAACCCTGGACTGAATCTATTAGTGACTAACTGATAATTAGGTTCCAACGGAGTCCTCTGTCCTTGTTCAAAAAGACCAAGGTCGTATCCATGCCAATGATATAGCTCAAAAATATGCATGGCATACTCCGGATTAGAAAAATAGCAAACGTTTATCGTGAAAGGTTCCTCGTCATCTTCATCCATGGGCTCTCACGTTAGAAGCTGATATAGCCCTACATAGATGAAGTTAGTTTGGTTAGGTGACTCTCCCAATGGAACCACCAATCCAAGCGGATACCGATGAGTAGATGATTGGTCCATCTCTTGCGTAGTCTTCAAAATTGGTTTGAAAGTCACATTTTGCACAAGGTACTCCCTTAATCTGGCATTAGCGAGATGTACCATCACATGCGATGTGGATGACCCTACTGAATATTTAGGTGAGGCAGGCTGAGGTACCTCCTCGGCATTATCTTGGGGTTCCTCAACTTTCAATGGAATGGGGACCTCCTCGGCGATTGGCTCGAGCTCACATTTTTTCTCTTTCTTACCCATCTTCACCTTCAACTTCCTATCATCTCAATGCATGACTGATGCTGCCAATTTTAAGGAAGTTGCAGTGGTGTGATATGATCTGTGTGACACAGATGGCACTGGTTGAGCATGCACTACTAGTTTACCTCTTGGTTTCTTTATTGGCGATGATGACCGAACATCCAGGTGCGTTGACGGGAGTATGAAATCCCTAGAAAAATCTCCTAGGTTCACAAATTTAAATGGATCTTCATTTGATGCCACTATGTGAACCAGTCCCTCATGAATATATTTCATGCACTGATACAGTATCGATGGGACACAACACATTTCATGAATCCAAGGCCTACCAAGTAGTATGTTGTACTGCATGGCCCCTTCTATCACATGACATATTATTGAAGTGGTATTTAGACCTACCTACATGGGTAGGATAATTGTACCGATAGTCAAACATAATGCATCGTTAAACGCTCTCAATGTAAATGTAGTTGGTACAATGTGTGATTTAAGTAGATTCAAATGACTCAGTGCCTTGGTCATTATTATGTTGATCGATGAGCTAGTATCAATCAAGACCATTTTAAATGGCATGTGATTCACACATGCAATTATGTGCAATGGTGGGTTGGCCATAGTTGTAGAAATTGTCCTTATCTCATGATCATAAAATTGGATCATCGATTCCTAAAACTATTGTACATGTCCCACGAAATTAGTAAATGCCTGTGCATCCTGGGCCTGGACTTCAATGGACCTCAAAATATCCATAAAAGTATCCCTGTGCCTCAGGTATTGCTGTATTAATTCATATATTGACAACTTCGCAGGAGTTGTCTGCAGGTTTTGGATCAACCTGCTCCTTATGGTCACCACTGGTCTTATCAGTGGGCCTGGAATATTCTGTGCCAACTGTTGATTCGATGTGGCTTGTATTTGAATGGGAGCACACTGTTGATTCTATTGTTCGTATCTCCCATGCCTAGTGACAACATTGACCATACCTACGAACCCATGGGTAGGTGGTTTGACTCTCACCTAGTTAACTTGACCAACATTGTTCTGAGGTTCCTCATGATTTGGTAAGGGGTTCTTGTAAATCCTCATATTCTGACTATCAGGTGCTTACAGGTCATGTGGCACTACAAGCTCACCTTTGTTAATAATATTTTGCACTAGGTGTTTGAAATACCAACACATCTCGATGTCATGGCCTTTCATTCAATGAAACATGCAAAATAGATCGTCTTGGAACCCCTTTGGTTTGGGTTGATTAGGGTATATCATCTTGACTTTGGGTAATTTGATTGTCTTGGCTTCACATAATTGATGGAAAATCGATGTCAACGATTTCATCAATGGTGTGAACTGGCGAGGTGGGCATTGATATTTATTCTTGCCTTTATAATTGTTGTTACGCTTGTCATATTGTGCAGGGAGAGGTTGGGCCTAATAATTCTATTTTTGTTGTCCCTTGTCCTCCTGTTGGAGATTCAATACCACTTGATTCACATGGGCCTGCTTGCCCTATTGTTTTATGAAGCTCTTCTTTTATCCCTCTCTCTTATTTTTCAGCTTCAAGTTTCCTTCCTGCAACTTGATGTTGTCTATCACCTTGGCTTACGCCAAAGCCTCTTCGAATGTAGTATACTTTGCAGTTGTAGCAGTAACGAGATGTGATTGGCACAACTCTTCATAAACATTCAAGTTAACTCTATGGCAAGAATAAGGAATGGCAACTTCGCCATTAGTCTCCTCCATCTCTTTCCATATTGCTCTATTGGCTCGTCATCGTGCTGAGCCAGCATAGTCAGATCAAAAATATTGGGCCGTTTCTTGATGCCAAAGGAATAGCGTTCAAGAAAGGCATATGCTAATTGCTCAAAATATTTTATGATATGTTTATTTAGCTGATTAAACCACTCTCGGGCTGGACCTAAAAGTGTCATGATGAACGTATGCAACAATAATGCATCATTGCTTGCTATCTAAAAATAAGTGTCCATAAAGCTCATGACATGGTCCTGTGTGTCTTCATCACCCTTAAACTTGTCCAACCTAGGCATATAAAAATGCTTAGGGTAAGCTGAAGTAGGCACCAAGGGATCCAAAGGCTCGTTATGGATTTTTCTCAATGTCAACTTTTGAATAGCCACACCTTGTCTCTCAATGGCTTTAATCTTCTCGGCTAAAGGCCTTATAGGCCTCTGAAGACAAAAAGTCCTCCTCCCTAAGTTGACATGTAGGTGGTTTAGGAGGTATTGTCTTCCTTGCATGAGATGGAGGTCATTGCTCTTCCTCCTCCTTATCTCAGGAGCTCTCGAGATATTCTTGCTCGTATCCATCTTCTACTACTGCTTCATGCTGCCTCTGCCTTTGATTATTGAATGATGATGGCCGCTCCCTCTATTTAGTACTAACATGAGTATGAGTATCTCTATGCTCTTGATGCATATCAGCTTGAGATAAATCCTTTCTATACAAACACTATCTATGCTCATCTTGAGGATATAGGCTAGCCCTAGCTAACCTATCCTCTTGTTCCACGTGTTCCTTATAGGCAAGGATACACTCTTCGTGCATGCACTACTCATATAACCGCTATCTTATGAGCCTCTACACTTGAAGATTTTCATCTTCAATGCACTACCTCTCTAGGTGAGTGTCCTCCAATTGATCTTGAAGAAGTTGGTGTTTCTTCTCTGATGCCAGTCAATGTGATCTATCTATTTGGTCGGTCATGGGAGGCCTCTAGTATCCCTACTCTATATGAGCAATCGTGTGGATTCTATACCCATTAGATTGATGTGTTGTGCCTTTACCTCTATTTGTGAAGATGGCATTTGCCTCCTGTTGTGTCATATACTATGAACCACCATGTGCAAATAGTGGGTGTGTGACATGAGGGTGCTTAGAAGCCTCCCCATGTTCTCTAGTAGTATGAACGACACTCACGCTATGCTCACTTGGGGGACGAGTGGGTGGAGCATAAGGCTTACAACCTAGCTGCTCTAAAACACTACCTAGACCCTCTAGCTACCTAGATCACCATCACTCATGCGATGGTGTGCCATTATCTCCTACCTTTGATATATCAATGGTGATCTTGTGTGGTGGACCACGCATGGGATTATGGTTAGACCTATGCTCTATAGCGAGCCTATCTCCCTATCCCTAAATGGGTGGGTCTCTAGTCCTTCTATACTCAAAAGGTGGAGCCATAGATCCTCCAGTGGACTTAGTACATAGGGGCACCAACCTGGTTCCCTACATAAGAAACTCTTCAGACGATCCCATGGATGCACGTGCATTGTGGTCTCAGTAATGGCTCTCAAGTGGAACACCATCATGCTGGAAGGTTTCCTATTCTATATTATGCCTAGAGAAGTGTATTGAAGCTCCTCTATCTGGGGTTTGCTCTACTGGCTCCCCTCGTGTCGAGTTATCTCCTCGAATGCTAGCCAAACAACATTCTATTCGCTCATGTGGTTGATGAATTGACATATACTATTGTGAATTGGTTAGGGTTTGGTCATCAACGTTGGATTTGGACCTTTTATGACCACCCCGTGTATCCACCATTGTGTACCTAGAGTCTAAATATATTATTATTAAGTAAACAAGGTATACAATAATGATTATCTCATTTGAAATTTTGAAATTGAGTCCTAAACTATTTGATGTGTTTTCAAGATTTATTGTATCAGTGTCGAAACTCTTATCGTGTTTTGCAAAACTTGTTGGATTTTATTCTTAGTTAATCGATTTCACCTATATGCTCGCAACTCAACAACTTGGCTATGAACTCCAAGTCATGTAAATATCTCGTGTGTGGTAATGAAGCCCACACCCAGACAAGGAGCACAGGTCCTCCCATATCCTCACCCATTTTCCCCTAGTTAGCGTTATACCCTCTGAAGAGAATACATGCAAATTTTCTAGGGTACAAAAGGTTCTTGGATCCGATATTGGTCTATATATCAAATATTCATAGGATTTGGGCCAACGAATGGAAGTTATGCCCACCGTCGTTGAACCCTACTAGTGGTTGGATGTCAAGCCCAACTCACTAGCATTTAAGTGCCAAGTGGTGTGTGTGGTTCCTTTTAATGTACATAAAAGAAATGCATCATATAGCATACATGCTCATTTTCTAAATGCTATACAAATGAAAGACATTTCAAATTCAAAAAATGCAAGCTATTCTAGATGCTCTTTAAGACTATGCACATTACGATGCTAAATGGCCACTAATTGGGCCTCACACATGCAAACCATCCACACATCTCTATCAAGAACACTGTAGCCTAGGGCATACTGCAATCAGAGGTTCGTTGTTCCCAGTAGTGCCTTTCTATTGGAAGTAAACATGAAAGCAAACTAGGATGATTGATTTACCATTTTCTTAGTTCTTTCCCTAATTTGCATTCGAATTAACCTTAATGTAACAACACAGAGAGAAAAAAGTAACAGAGGTTTGAAAATAGGATCTACCTCAAGTCCTAAATTGTCTGATATTCTAACTCTGACTATTTGTGTTGTTAATAGGAGATCGCAGGTCTGATCTGTGGTTCTAATTGTAAACCGTGCTTTGTACTTGCGGTTCAGTTGTTGGGCCATAGTTGATAGCTATGGTTTGTACCTGCAAGTGCAAAAACAAGTACAACATAGTCATATCCTAAAAATATAGGGTCCCACCATGATCACCTTTTGTAACCACTAAAAAGGCTCACACCCAATGGCATCCTATTGCAATAAATGATAAAAGTATAACATGCATACAAGAACAAGAAATTGATAATAAATGGATCAAGAATAAAAATTCTTTATTCCATTGTATTCAAAGTCAACATGAAATTACAAGTACGTCCCTCTTAGGGATAATCATTTTGATACAATATTACAATAGGAGTGCACAATTGTTTCCCTCTTAAGGGTAGGTGTGATTTTCAAACGCCTTTCAGTATGACACGAACTGCTCTAGGATGGAGGTGCCCTCTTCTTCATGATGGGGAAGGAACTTGATAGTTGGTTCTCCTTTGAAAATGTTCCCTGCGATCAAGAAACAACACAAGAATGTCAAAAATATAGGCAGCCTCTCATGATGAGGCCCTTATAGGTAAATTGCATAATGACACCATTAATCATGCATAATCAAGAAAACATGAAAAGTGATTCTAAGCTATGCAAATCAAATCAATATTTATATAATAGCATAAATATAAGTAGCAGCTACACTATGCATAGATTAAATGTATAAAATGAAGCATAAACATGCATAAAGAAACCATTTGAGTCCTAATTAAAGCATAAACATAAAGAAATTAAACTAGCCTAAGTCTATAGTTATAAGTCTGCTAAAATGTATTTAAATCATGAAAACAACTAATCTAAACTAGTTAACCATACATAAATGAAAAGAGGAAGGTGGTTATACCTCTACTACAAACCGTAGCTCTAGTGAGCGGTCTGCACTATAAACCATGGTTGAAAGCCATTATTAGCACTCTGATAGGCTTGCCCTCAATTCCAAGGGTAGTGGGATTGACCTCCTTGTCCAATTGATGTTCAAGGGTCACCTTCGGTGTCCTTATGATAGGTTTGGTGGTTGAATCACTGTGATGGGCCTTCGTTTGCCCAAATTTGCATTTCTTGGTCCTTCTAGGCTCCTATAACTTCCATGGCAAACTGATAATTTGGGTGAATAGCAAAGTGGCCTTTGAATGCACAAATTTAGTATGGAATTCGACAGGGCTTCACTGATCTCTTGATCAATTTACTCTCTCTCAATAATTCATTAGTGCTTCACTATACAAATCATCTATATCTTCTCCCCATTTGGAGGGGGTATTTATATGATGCCCTAGGAATGGGGGTGGCTTCCTGGAGAAGCCAAGATCAAGAAGAGGTGGTTAGGATAGTTGAAATGGAATCCTATAGAATCTTCCGTCCATTAACCACCTTCTTCTAGATCAAATGGTTGTTCCAACCGATTTGGCTTGGATTGAAGAAAAACTAAACTCCAGTTAAGACCACAGGTCATAGCTGTAGTCTAGACTATAAATCATAGGTCTTAGTCATGGTTCAGCTATAAAATTTAGGTCTAGACTGTGGTTTAGACTTATTAGGCCAAGGAGCCCAAATTGAGTGGTTAGAACCACTGCTCTATCTTGGAATTTGTCCAAGATCTTCCATATGGTCATGTTGCATGTCCATATGAGTAGTCACCCTTGACATGATATGTTTTAGGTGTCTTAAAAATGTATGGCCATAGATTCGAAAATAATTAGAGCAATTCTAGATATTCCTTTGCCTACTAATCAAAAGACCTTACATTCCTTCCTAGGTCAAATCAATTTCGTCAGGAAATTCATTTCTAATTTTGCACAGAAAGTAAGGCCTATATCTGAACTACTCAAGAAAAAGGTAGAGTTCAAGTGGACTGAGGTTAGGAAGCAATATTTTGAGGTCATCAAGCAATCCATTACAATAGCCCTAGTCTTGATAAATCTTGATTTCACTAAAGATTTTATTCTCTATGCTTATGGAGCTGAAGAGAGTTATGCCTTGGTACTCACCCAGAGAGATAATCAAGGGGATGAACACCCTGTGTTCTTTTGAAGTTAGAATTTACATGATTATTAGGTAAAATATAACTTTATTTAAAGACAAGTATTCATTGTGATGAAGTCGCTAAAGAAATTTAGATAATATTTGGTACAAAGAAAAACACTGGTATAAGTGGTTCATCCATATGTAAGAAGTTTTATTTTACAAGGTGACGTAGGTGATAAAAGGGTTGGTTGGATTACTAAGATACAGGAATATGATGTAGAAATACGTCCCACCAATATGGTAAGAGGTAGAGCCTTATTCCAAGGATTGACAAATGCTTTAGCATTGGCATAAATGAAAGCTTATCAGATAATAGAAGAGGATCAAATAGAGATTCTACACACTCTAGATTCTGATTGGATCAAGCAAATGAATAGGTATTTCCAAACTAGGATCTACCCACCTGATCTAAATCCTTCTCAAAGAAGGAGGTATAGAATTCATACTCTAAAATATGTATTACTACCTAAAGGGCTGCTCAAAAGAAATTTGGGTGGTATTCTCGTGAAATTTTGAAGGAGGACCAACAAAAAAGAGTCACAGAAGAATTTCATGGAGGGTCGGTAGGTGGT
The DNA here is from genome assembly GCA_028583015.1 of Wollemia nobilis. Classification (NCBI taxonomy): domain Eukaryota; kingdom Viridiplantae; phylum Streptophyta; class Pinopsida; order Araucariales; family Araucariaceae; genus Wollemia; species Wollemia nobilis. The sequence goes on from JAQPPZ010001217.1 coordinate 291,763, forward strand.
CATAGCTCAGACAGAGTTATAGCTTTGAAGATAATAAGAGTAGGCTATTATTGGTATTTTGTGTTCAATGATACTTTTAAATTTACCCAGGCTTGTGAAAAATGTCAAAGATATGTTGGAAGAACCATAAATGCTTCATCTCCTCTAAAACCTATTCAAGTTGAGGAGTCTTTTCAACAATAGGGATTAGATTTCATAGGAGTTATAAATCCTAATTCTTCAATAGAGCATAAGTTTATCTTGATATCTATAGACTATCTTACCATATGGGTGGAGGCCATTCCTACAAAGAGGGTAGACTAGGAAGTTGTGATCAACTTTATGGAGAATTTAATTTCCATATTTGGAGTCCCATAAGCTTTGGTGAGTGATAATGGTCCTGCTTTCATAGGAGCAAAGTACATTGAGTTTTCCAGCAAGTATGACATCATTTTTAAAAATACTTCAAATTATTACCCATAAGGTAATGGACTTGTAGAATCTACCAACAAAAAGCTATTAAGAATTTTGAGAAAATATATGGAAGGTAAGAAAAGGAGTTTGCACCTATTGCTCAACCATGCTCTATGGGCAGACAAGATTACTATTAAAAATTCCATCAAAACTTCTCCTTATGTGCTGGTATATGGAAAATAGGCGGTATTGCCAATTCACTTAGAGATCCCAACACTTAACCTTGTCAATACAGAAAATGAATTAGAGGATGATCCAGTAAAAACCAGGTTGACACACTTGATATGATTGGAAGAGAGCAGAACTCAAGCATATGATCATTTTCAAAAGCATTCATCAGACATTAAAGCATGGTTTGATAAAAATGCCAGGTTCGGAAAACTCCAAGTTGGAGACTCAGTTCTCAAATGAAATGTTGACAGGGTAAAACCAGGCAAGCATGAAAAGTTTGATTCCTTTTGGGATGGTCCTTTCAAAATAGTGGAAGCTAAAGAGTTTAATGTATTTTAGTTGAAGGATCCAGAGGAAAACATACAACCAATTTCGGTGAATGGTTTCCACCTCAAGCTCTACTATATGTAAGAAGTGAGCTCATTATAACATATGTATATACATTGTACAAATATTTCCCTTTCCTTTCTATACTTTGTATTTGATTTCTTTTATGCACTTTGTAATTAGTTCTTTTCAAAGAAATTCTAAAAAAAAAGAGAGTAGAAAGTTTGCAAGAAACAACTAAGTTTTGGCCAAATGCATGGTAATGTTCCATTCTACACATAGTGTTATGTAAAACTCTCTAGAATGGCATTCTACCCTCAAGTCCGCATGGTTAAATCTAGATTTCTATGGAGTGGTCTATCATTTTATATCCCACATAGATAATGAAAAAGAATGATGCTAATCTGGGACCCTCTCAAAGCTGGAGATAGTCAGAGCAAAATAGAGGTAGAGTGTCATGCATGCAAGCTTCAAGCACCAAAGTGAACTCGAAAGGTTCTTAATATACCAGAGTAGAATCAGGACAAAGCTGAATAGCAAGTTGCAATCTGACACATGGAGGCTAAAGAGTGCTCCTGCATTCAATTCTAATGAACTCACACATGGACCAAAGAGTAGCCGAAGAGATATGATGAGCTGGAAGTGCAATTTCAAAATTTGACCAATAAGAAGATAGGATGCCACCTTTGAGCCACCAAAGAAATAATGGAAGGATGGTGAAGTGTGCCAACAAAGATATCGTGCAACAACTGCATTTATGGCTAATGATACACACGTTCCACGAGATAAAAGTAACGAAGTCATGCATAGGGTTCATTTAGTAACCACGAGGCTATTAAGAAGGACAACAACATTATGAAGTTCTCCCTACTTATTACAGCTCATAAAGTCCTACTGCTACAAGATGGCTCCTAATAAATCGCCCATGGAGGCCACAGAATATGTTTCGAAGTTTGAAACTCTGTACGACAAGACGTCGGTGCCTTACCTTCATAAATTCAAGGTTGTAGCGGACATGACGATGACCATCACTGAAAGGATAAGACAAAGAAAGAGTGTGAATGACAGATACAAAAATAATGTTACTTTATTAGTATAAGGTATTGTTGGCATTTTTGCCACATTTATTTGATTGTTGTTTATCCATGCATAAGATGTTGCAATTCTCACTTCTTTACAGGTTTTGATGCAAAAAATACTAGGTCCGAAGACTGTCGCGATATCGCAACAAAAAATCAGCATGGGGGACACATTCTCAAAACCGTCGCTATATCGCGACATGTCGCATTATCGCTGGTCTAATGAGGAGAGAGAAGACAAAAGCAAAAGCTGTCGTGAAATCGTGACCTGTCATAGTTTCGCAGCGCAAAAATGCTTAAAAGGGCAAAGTCAAAAGTTGTAGCGATTTCGTGACATGTCGCAAAATTGCGGTCAGTGCAGTCAACAGAGCCAGAGCGACAAAATCGTCACGATATCGTGACCAAAATCAACATGGAGAGCTCGGGTTCAAAATTGTCGTGATATCGCGCATGTCGCATTTTCACGGGTTCATGGAGGAACGAGAAGCCAAAGTCACAAACCGTCATGATATCGCGACGTGTTGGAAAATCATGGTCAAAATGGTCAACTGGGGCAGCGCAGCCAAATCATCGTGAAATCACGACATAACTCAGCAAAGGGTGATGACAGTAGATTTTGTAGCGATATCGTGATAGAATTTGGCATAAGGCACATAAGGCAAAAGACGTTGCGAAATCGTGACACGTCGCGTTTTTGCGGCGTAGGTGGACAGGAAGGCTCAAGTTATAAAATGGTCACGATTTTGCACCAGTTGAATGATGAAGCCAAGCTAAGCAAAGAATTGTAGCGAAATCACTACGTTTTGCGTGGTTGCGGTTCAGGTGAATGAAAAGATTCTAAGGCAAAAAATCGTAGCGATATCACGACGCTTTTGAGAATGAGTCCAAGCAAGACAAAGACGTCGCAAAATTGCGACAGAAAGTGGTAACAGTGAAGAAGGCAAGAAATGGTAGCAATTTCGTGACACATTGTTGAAGAAGGACAAAGTGTAGAGAATTGTAGCAAAATCACGCAGTGTTCCATTTTCGCGATTGGCGAACAACAAAGTCCAAGGAGGCAGAACTTGTAGCGAAATCATAACATGGTCGAAGTTGAAGAAACATAGAGGCAAGAGTGGTAGCGATTTCGTGACTTTTAGGAGGACCGTACAGCGTGCATAAAAGGTGTAGCGAAATCATGACATGTCGGTTTTTGTTACTTGCAATGGCCTTGGCACTGAGCAAAGAAAAGGTAGCGATATCGCGATAGAAAAATGAATGATGCATGAAAAGGTGAAAGACGTCACAAAATTGCGATAGGAAGCGGCAATGAGACAGAAGGCAAGAAATGGTAGTGATTTCATGACATATTGTGGCAAAAGGACAAAGTGCATAAAAATGTAGAAAAATCATGACAGAAAGTGGCTACGAAAGGAAAAGCAAGAAAGTGTTGCATTTTCATAGGTTGGAAGCTGGACCGTACAAGGTGGATGAACATTGTCGCGAAATCGCGACATGTAGCGATTTCACGACTTGTTGGATTTTCGTAGCAGCGGAGCAGGAAAGAAGCAGAATGGTACGGAGCAGCGCGATTTCAAGACATGTTGAGTTTTTGTGACCTGGAAGCAGCAACAAAGGTAAAGACAAAAAACGTCACGAAATCGCGACCTGTCGCATTTTCGCGACAAAGAGCAGCAAAGAGGCCTAGCAAAAGGAAGATGTAGCGAAATCGTGACATGTCGCATTTTTGCGGTTCATGGTAGCAAAAGGACAAGGCAACGGAAAGGTGTAGCGAAATCGTGACATGTCGCATTTTTATGACTTGTCATGTTTTTGCGATCCAGTGGTGGTAGGAATGTAGAAGGCAGAAAAACGTCGCAAAATCGTGACATGTTGCATTTTCGCGACTTTTGTCATTTTCACGACTAATGAAGACACGTGGGTCCCAGTTCGGTTTGTGATTTCTCTGAGGCAAATTTTAGAATTGTTTTCTTTTAGAACTCATTTGGTGGGTCCCGAGAAAGTCTGCTTTTTGTTTTAAAATGCTTATTTGCTGGATTCCATGACAGCTTGTTTTATATGCTACAGATAAGCAGATTTCACGGGATTATTTTTCTTTCTCAGTGCTTATTTTGCTGGATTCCATGAGAAGTCGGCCTGATGTTTTTTAGTGCTTATTTTGCTGGATTCCATGAAAGGCTATTTAATATTCTAAAATACTGCAGAGAGGCAAGTCCTCTATAAATATCATTGTATATCTCAAGAAAAGAGGAGAGACAGGCTGCGAGAAAACTGATCAAGTTTTCTGCATGAATAAGAGATTTGACTTCAAATTTTGCATGGAATTCTATGTGTGATTTCCTTCTCTTTTATGCATTTCTCATTATGCTCATTTTTCTCATCTGCTATGAGATTTAAATTTTGCATCTGAGTTTGAATGTTGCTGGTGAGAAAGTGAATTCTAGAATGTGATCCTGGGGAGTTGTCTGCACAAGGTTGTAAGTGAACTATGCTACTATCTCTTGTTATATGTTGTTTATATGCTTGAAATAGATTCTTGCTGTTAATCTGTCTATCCCCGATTTCACAAATTTAGCCTATGGCCATATTTCCTATCTCTTTCTGATTATTTCCCATTTCTTTCTGCATTTTTACAATTTCTTTCTTGCAACTTTTATCTAAAATCAAGCTTAGAATAGTAAGGGAACCAGCCCTCTCTGGAGATTGTCTTGGGAGACATTTATTTCTCTCAACCTTTCAATGTTGGTCGGGTCTAGGGTGCATAGTTTTAGAAAATCCTTTCCTGTGGCAGATTTGTGACCAACAGTTTTTGGCATGCCCGATGGGACTGATTTAAAGTCCCATATTTTCACACCCGGAGGTATTAAGAATTTTATGAGCTATATTGACCTCAAAGCAGAGATTGTAAGTTCATCTGGTGACTTTGCTGAGTTGAAGATCCAAATTTCTTGATCGTAGACGCCTGCCTTTTTAAGTTAAAAGAATGTTCGTTTGGCAAATCTGACTTAATGGCGATAGTCGTGTTCTCACAGACCATTGCTATAATGACGAGGGTTTGTCCTAGATGGGATGATCCTGGCCCTTTGAATCTCCATATTTGGCATGAAATTCCCAAAGGTGCCCTGAAAGCTCTAACAAAATATGATGGCCACAAGGGCATGGCTCTAGAGCATGTTGAAGATATTGCCGCTTTGTCTACTATACATGATATAGTTCATGAGGATGTCATGCTCAGACTTCTAGTTCTGTCTTTGCAAGGAAGGGCGTTGCAGTGGTATAGACTGCTCAGGCGTCAAAGCATCAGCTCCTGGGATGACCTAGCATGAGCACTAATCCAAATATTTGACGAAGATCCCTTTTATGGCTCTCAAGATCCCTTTCAGCTCCTAATGTACATCATGAGATCACCTCTAGAGAGCATCATGGACTTTAATGTTCGATTCTTGAGAAGCTGGAAGAGAATTCCAGAGTTGATTCGACCCACACCCACCCAAGCCCACTTCTTCTATGTTCGAGCTTTTCATCCGAACATAAGCCACATCTTTTTGCAATCAGGCAAACATAGATTCCCCCAAATTTTTGAGGAAGCATTGAGAGCAAAACAGATTTTGCTCCTGTCAAGAAAATTACCATGGGGAGAAGCTCTATCACCTTATCCGGTAGTTGTTGTTCCTGTTTATCCAGCATAATTTTTTTTACACCAGATCTCACATACTATGCAGAGATCAGAGATGCAGCTGTGTGCTGCTCAAGAGCCAAATTTCATCCAAAGCTATCGATGGGAACATGCAAGTACTTTCCCAGTAATGAACCATATGGTTTCTTGCAATTTCTATCAGGAGATGGGCCAAGGAGAGGAACAGATTCAAGTTCTAGGACCTGAGCACCAAGAGGGCACTGTGCACAACATGCAAGTATTTAGCCGGAACCTATTGAGCATGCCGAATCAAGAGGAAGAGTCTGAAGAGATCCTAGAGAAAGTACTATTGCTGGACAATTTATATGATCATCGAATCCAGGAGTTGGAAGAATTTGTTCTCAGTCCACAATCAGGGAATTCTTCAAGATGGTGACAATGGCTTTAGGCATTACTACAACTGGTACCTATAGAAGACTGTCATGTGGTCAATTTCTTTGTTCCATTATTTGTCAACTGTGCAGGTACTAGTAAGAATGATAACCAACCACATTGCACTTTGTCTACAACATGGAGAACTTCAGGAAGAGGCCAACCCAATTTCAAGCATCGACTTAAGTATGATCGGATCTGGTCAGGAAACTGCCGATTTATCAAATAACCCTCTGAGACTGGGTTTGTGGTGGCGGCATGCCAATCATGTCGTAAATTATTGTACATAGTAAAAAAAAAAATATAGACAAAAAAAAAAAAAAAAATGTTCGGCACTTTTGCATGCGAGCCGTAGGTGCCTGTTTTTTTTTTCTATTTTCTTCTTCTACCCCAGTAGCTAGTGGCTTCTTATTAATTTCTTCCTTCCCCTTCCTTACGATTTCTTCCCTTCCCTTCTTTATTCCATTCTTCTTCTACTCATTTTCTGTAGTTATCAAGCCACTGCTATTGTTTCTTTTTCCCTTCCTGCTATTCCCATTTCTTCTTTTCTTGTTCTTCTAAGTTCATTGTTGTTTTAGTATTTATCCACAGTTCACACCTCTTTCATCATCTATTTCATTCCATTATTCTATTATTCCATTTCCATTCCATTCCCTCCACTTTCATTTCATTTCACAGCAATTGGTAGCACAGTGGCATTTTGTTGTTATAACTACCATTTCACTCCTCCATCTTTTGCCATTCCATCATTCCCCATCCCCATTCCATGGCCTGCGCATCCACAGGGCATTATTTCCTTCATTTCTATTTTGTAGTTCAGGTGCCTCTCACTACTGCCATGGAGATCATTTCATAGCATCTGTACTGAGTACCAGCAAGAGTTGTTGCAGCAATTTGCCCAGATGAACCCCAGTAGCCAGCTTTATGTTTTAAGTTTTCTTGACTCTGTTGCCCAATGGATTCAGTCCTGGGATTCTTGCATACAGCAAAACTGTATACCCCGTGAGCCGCCAAGAATGTTGGCATTTTTGCCACATTTATTTGATTGTTGTTTATCCATGCATAAGATGTTGCAATTCTCACTTCTTTACAGGTTTTGATGCAAAAAAGACTAAGTCCGAAGACTGTCACGATATCGCGACAAAAAATTATCATGGGGGACACATTCTCAAAACCATCGCAATAACGTGACATGTCGCGTTATCGCGGGTCTGATGAGGAGAGAGAAGACAAAAGCCAAAGGTGTCGCGAAATCGTGACCTGTCACAGTTTCGTGACGCAAAAATGCTTAAAAGGGCAAAGTCAAAAGTTGTAGTGATTTTGTGATGTGTCACAAAATCGCGGTCAGCGCAATCAACAGAGCCAGAGCGACAAAATCATCATGATATCATGACCAAAATTAGCATGGAGAGATCGGGTTCAAAATTTTCGCGATATCGCGCATGTCACGTTTTCGCGGGTTCGTGGAGGAACGAGAAGCCAAAGTCACAAACCGTCGTGATATCATGACGTATTGGAAAATTGTGATCAAAATGGTCAACTGGGGCAGCGTAGCCAAATCGTCGTGAAATCGCGACATAACTCAGCAAAGGGTGATGACAGTAGATTTTGTAGCGATATCGTGATAGAATATGGCACAAGGCACATAAGGCAAAAGACATCGTGAAATCGCGACGCATCGCATTTTCATGATGTAGGTGGACAGGAAGGCTCAAGTTGTAAAATGGTCACGATTTCGCGCTAGTTGAATGATGAAGCCAAGCTAAGCAAAGAATTGTAGCGAAATCGCTACGTGTTGCGTGGTCGCGGTTCAGGTGAATGAAAAGAGTCTAAGGCAAAAAATTGTAGCGATATCACGACGCTTTTGAGAATGAGTCCAAGCAAGACAAAGACGTCATGAAATCATGACAGAAAGTGGGAACAGTGAAGAAGGCAAGAAATGGTAGCGATTTCATGACACATTGTTGAAGAAAGACTAAGTGCAGAGAATTGTAGCGAAATCGTGCAGTGTTCCATTTTTGCGGTTGGCGAACAACAAAGTCCAAGGAGGCAGAACTTGTAGCGAAATCGCGACATGGTGGAAGTTGAAGAAACACAGAGGCAAGAGTGGTAGCAATTTCGTGACTTGTAGCAGGACCGTACAACGTGCATAAAAGGTGTAGCGAAATCGTGACATGTCATGTTTTCGTGACTTGCAATGGCCTTGGTGCTGAGCAGAGAAAAGGTAGCGATATCGTGACAAAAAAATGAATGACGCATGAAAAGGTGAAAGACGTCATGAAATCGTTACAGGAAGCGGCAATGAGACAGAAGGCAAGAAATGGTAGCGATTTCGTGAAATATTATGGCGAAAGGACAAAGTGCAAAGAAATGTAGCGAAATCGTGACAAAAAGTGGCTACAAAAGGAAAAGCAAGAAAGTGTTGCGTTTTCACAGGTTGGAAGCTAGACCGTACAGGGTGGATGAACATTGTCACAAAATCGTGACATGTAGCGATTTCGCGACTTGTTGGATTTTCGCAACAGCAAAGCAAGAAAGAAGCAGAATGGTATGGAGCAGCGCGATTTCAAGACATGTTGAGTTTTCGCGACCTGGAAGCAGCAACAAAGGTAAAGACAGAAAACATCGTGAAATCACGACCTATCACATTTTCGTGACAAAGAGTAGCGAAGGGGCCCAACGAAAGGAAGATGTAGCGAAATCACATGTCACGTTTTCACGGTTCATGGCAGCAAAAGGACAAGGCAATGGAAAGGTGTAGCAAAATCGCGACATGTCGCATTTTCATGACTTGTCACGTTTTCGCGATCCGATGGTGGTAGGAATGCAGAAGGCAGAAAAATGTCACAAAATCGTGACATGTCGCATTTTCGTGACTTTTGTCATTTTCACGACTAATGAAGACACGTGGGTCCCAGTTCGGTCTGCGATTTCTCCGAGGCAAATTTTGGAATTGTTTTCTTTTAGCACTCATTTGGTGGGTCCCAAGAAAGTTTGATTTTTTTTTAAAATGCTTATTTGCTGGATTCCATGACAGCTTGTTTTATATGCTATAGATAAGCAGATTTCATGGGATTGTTTTTCTTTCTCAGTGCTTATTTTGCTGGATTCCATGAGAAGTCGGCCTGATGTTTTTTAGTGCTTATTTTGCTGGATTCCATGAAAGGCTATTTAATATTCTAAAATACTACAGAGAGGCAAGTCCTCTATAAATATCATTGTATATCTCAAGAAAAGAGGAGAGACAGGCTGCGAGAAAACTTATCAAGTTTTCTGCATGAATAAGAGATTTGACTTCAGATTTTGCATGGAATTCTGTGTGTGATTTCCTTCTCTTTTATGCATTTCTCATTATGCTCATGTTTCTCATCTGCTGTGAGATTTAAATTTTGCATCTGAGTTTGAATGTTGCTGGTGAGAAAGTGAGTTCTGGAATGTGATCCTGGGAAGTTGTCTGCACAAGGTTGTAAGTGAACTATGTTGCTATCTCTTGTTATATGCTATTTATATGCTTGAAATAGATTCCTGCTGTTAATCTGTCTGTCCCTGATTATACAAATTTTTCCTGTGGCCATATTTCCTATCTCTTTCTGATTATTTCCCATTTCTTTCTACATTTTTACAATTTCTTTCCTGCAACTTTTATCTAAAATCAAGCTTCAAATAGTAAGGGAACCAGCCCTCTCTGGATATTGGCTTGGGAGACATTTCTTTCTTTCAACCTTTCAATTTTGGCCAGGTCTAGGGTGCATAGTTTTAGAAAATCCTTTCCTGTGGTAGATTCATGACCAATAGGTATATGCTCCATCATTTCTTATCTATCCTTTTATATTTGTGATTTCATTCACCCATGTCCTGAGTTAATAGCTGCAATAGTTAAATTCTATGACCCACTGGCCAAGGCAGTAAAAAATTGCAAGGGAAAAACCCTTTTTAGCATCACTACCTATTTCTGTCATGAGCTCTTTTCTTTAGGGTCCGACCCACTGGTACCACCAAAACCCTTTAATATTGTTGAACAGACTGGGTTTTATTCCACAAAGAATTAGGCCAATGATGACAAGTCATTTAAGAATTTTGTTTATAAGCAGCTTAATACCAAACCCCAAGAAGAGTTTCCTGAAGTCCCCATCTCTATCAACAAGTTCACAAATATTGTTTTGTTCTCTATGTTGGCTTGCATGGAAGGTTTGGAATCTGAAGAAAAGGTTCATGGTTGGCAAATTGCCGCTGCATATTGTATCTCTAACGATAGAATGTATGAAAAGGATGCGGCAAAGAAAGGGATAAGGGTGATCTATTTCGACTGGCCAACTTTTCTCGCCCAAAGGATACATGAGTAGCTAGTAAGCATGAAGAGGGGAACTGATGCTCCTAGTTTTAGGCATTGCTCAAACTTGGTATGGATGTTTTATGCCATTGTTAAAGATATAATGTCGTGGATTCCGGTCAAAGATAATACTGATAAGGAAGAACCTATACCAGTTTACTATTGGACAAACTATTTAAGAAGCATTGAATCTTACTATAGATTCAATTTGGAATTTCTTGGTCCAGCCCTCAAAATTATGTATGATAAGTTCCCTAGACTGCCACCCCTGGAAAAGGATATTCTGAGGACTAAAGATGCAAAGGAAGGAGACTGGTATTTTTTAACAGAAGACACGGTCATCAAATTATATGGTTTCATGGATAAACCTTTTTTTTTGCCCCACTTTGTCACGGAGATACTCTTCGCCTTGGAATATTTGAGGCAAGCAAAGTACATTGATGTGAAATATGGTTCAGGGAGAAAAAGAAGTCTTTGCTTACTCATCACACTATGAGTGTTATCACCATTACCAAGAAGGGGCAGAGTCAGCAAATTGATCGATATATGGATATGTTAGGTCTGTTTTATATTCCTCAGAGGTGGATTTATTATCATGACGATATTTTCACTACAAGAAATAAAACCCTAAACGGAGATAAGGCCTACAAATTTGAGAAAAGGCCCAAGACTCATTTTGAACAGGGAAGAAACCATAATGAGACTACTCTTTTGGAGTGGAATGTATCTAATATGGATCAGTTACCTCCATGGTTGTATTTTTATGAGTATATTGAAGATTTTGATCCTGACCACAAGCCTAATCATCAGATTACCAAGGATATGATTGATAAGATTAAAGCAGAAACTACAAAGAAAAACAAGCTCTCCTCCAAAACAAAGTCGACAAAGAAAAAGGAAATGTTGCTTAAAAAGGAAGTTGTAGAAGAAGGAGAAGAAGAATATTATAAGGGGCCATGGGATGATGCCAAGATTATAGATTTGTGGCGTATGAGAGTTGAAATTGGAAAAAATGAATCTAAATTTGGAATGAAAATTGATAAGGAGTTTTCAAAAAGATATAACGAGAATATTGATACTTGGAGACCAAAGGATGTTAGAAATATTGTATTAACAGTTGAAAAACACTAGGGCGATTCTAAATCTCTCCAACCTTCTACAAATTAAAAAGCTTCTTTAAAAACCTTCATTCATACTTCTGAGCAGGTGGATAAATTCCCTAAGGGTGCTAAGATGATGAGTGAAATGAGGTATTCTAAAGAAAAGGCTGCCAGTACCCCTGTTATTGAAACAAGATCTAGGCCTTCACATTTAGCTCTAGGGGGGTAGCCTCGGGACAAAGATATTAATTGGAAGAAGAAGGATAAGAGTTTTGGGTTTAGGCCACTTTTTGTTGTTCTTGCAGCATCAACTAAACCGCAATCCATTACTGAACAATCATTACTTCTTAGGGAAGTGCAAGGAGACTTATCAGAGGAATATTCCAAATATAAGATGGATGCTTTTCAACTAGTTCATAAAATGACTAAGAGAACCTCAAAAACAGAGGAGAGAGAGGTTTCCAAGAAGCAAAAAATGAGTATGGAAGAAATTACTGAAGAGGTAGTTGTTCTTAATACAGAAGGGTTAGTTGAACAAGAACAACACCTAGAGATAGAAGCTGAATAAGAACACCCTACATCTGTAGGCGAAGGTATGGTTTCTAATCCCTCTTTACCTTTTCATCTCCATGAATTCACGAAAGGATTTCCCTCCATTTCTAGTCAAGAAAATGTGGTAAATTTACCTCCTCCACCTCACAGTTCTTCCCTCGTCTCATCAATATCTATGGAGGTAACAGTCAGTTCTATTGTGTCACAACCTCTTCAAGACCCACATTCCACTTTGGAGATGTCCACCATTATTGCACCCTCATCTATTTCATTATCACCATCCATGGGACACTGTGTTTCAACTTCATCCACCTCTTCTAATGTCAGTTATGTTCTTGTTTCTCTAAATTTACCTGTATTCACAACAACGGTAATCACAGAGTATACCATTGTAATAGAGGTTGTTGTCAATATATCTTCACCCCCACCAATCACAAATCAGTCTGCCCTCATGTTTTTTATGCCATTATCTCCTTTGGTTGTTGATTTTTCAAATTTGGTTACTGTATCAAAAGAACATGCAACCACTCAGAGCATAAATGACTATTGGATAGAGAAGCTTACCCAACCTTCCAAAAAGATGGTCGTGACAAGAAAAAGTATGTATGTTAACCTTGTCACTAGGAAAAAGGTTTCAAGGTCTATGATTCCGCAAGTGAGCAAACCTAAAAATGAAATGACTGCTTAGGATTATAGAGCAGAGGAAATCATAGAAGATATTGACAAGCTTCCTGCTGAGGATGAGTTAGGGATTTCCAAGGCTCACTTAGATGCATTTTATGTGAAAACTGATATAGCTAAATAAAATGTAGATAAGCTCAAACAAAAATTTGAAAAGCTTAAGAGGAGCCTCAATGATAAAAAATAAATAGAGAAAGCTCTGAGAAAAGAGGCTAAGAGTTGGCAGGAAAGGTTTCAAAAGGTTAATTAGTGGAAAGACCGGTTAGAAGAACAAAAGAATCTGAATGAGGATCAAGCAAAAGAAATTCAAAATTTAAAGCATCAGCTTCAGATTGAGAAAGCCAAATCCTCAAGTTTTTCCAAAGATGATTTGAAAAGTATAAAGCAGGAGTTGCTTTCTAAATTTCAAGAAAAATGTTTGAGTCTTCAACTCATAATCAACTACCTGAAATATACCAGCCAGTTGCTCTCTACTATTAAGAAGGATTTAGATCAAATCATTGGAGAGTTACAACCTATGGTGATTTCGGTAGAACAAATGTACAGACTAGTTGGAAGTAGGCTCAGTGATCCTGCTAAACCAATTTCCAATAGGAAATATAATCTGGCTAGGTTATTTTCCAAAAAAGTGGTGAAGAAGCACAGGGCAGTTCAGAGAGCCTGGTTATTGTTTGACATAATGGAAAGAGGAATTAAAGACATCATTGAAATAAATAAGGAAATGATTCATGTTGATTTCAAAGGACTCTAGAAGGAGGATCATAGTTTGTTATCTATGGAAGAAGCCTACAAAAGCATCAAGGATAACTTATAGAATGAGGTTGGAATTGATTCACTAGAAGAGCCACTATCCCAAGAACAAGCTGCCAAAATGATTATGGATTACACCCAATTTAGAGATCTCATGGAGGATCTGGTGACTAGAGGGAATGTTGCTAATTATGAGGATGTTGGGGAACTACAATATGTTTATAAGCAACTTAAAGAAACATCAAATTCCTCTGAGGAAGCATGGAAACAGGCTCTTCAATCTTTGGAATCAATGGTCTAGTTGTTTGGAGACACCTTCGATGAGGATAACCAGAGAGTACATGCTCTAGAAGAACATGGAGAAGAGGAAAGAGAAGATGAGGATGAAGAGGTTGTAGAAGAATGAGGATAATATTCAGCAGCTACAGGTCCAAGAGGGGCTCATGCTTAAATCATTTCATTTCTGTTTGTACATAGACATAAGTTTTGTGTTTCTATACATCAATTTTGTATTTATGTTTTTACTCTAACAATTGTCAAAAATAAGCAATAAAGGCATGAAGCCTACAATGCAACATTTTTGTGTGAAGGCATTTTTTGAAATGAATCCTTATAAAGGAGGTAGAGTTGTGTAAAAGTTTTTGAAGGCAACAATAATACTAATATTATGGATATAGTCTCTAGTTGAAAAAGTGAGTTCTATGATGTTTTTGGCATGGTTTCTATATGAACCTTTACCCTCTAGGCAGAATTTGAGCTTTCAGAGGGTAGTGTTTGTATGGAAATTATTCCTTAAAAACATATCTTCAAAGATAAGTATTGTTTTGACTCCTAAGGCCCAATGGATAAGACTTTGGATTCGATTGGATTTGCAAGTAAATCCACCCGAGAGGCACTAGAATGTAGGCCCAAAATGGCCACATAATTAGTAAAATTTTGTATAATTTTGACTAAGTGATAAAATCATCATTCCGTAAACCTTGTAGTATGCTTTGAAGTGGAACCAGTCAGAAGATATGAATCCGCTCAACAATTAGTGAAGTTTTCATGTTTAGAGCGATTTCGGGTGATTCACTCCGACTCTGGAATGATGACAGAACTCAAATCTGCAAAAGTTCCTAAGAGACGATGACGTCAATAGTGGAAAAGTGTGGAATGGCATATTTGTATATTGAATATCCGATTCTGGGAAGGTCCTTTTGTTTTCATCTCTGGATTAATGCTACCTTCAAATCTACAAAAGTTTCAAGGAGATGATGACGTCATTGGCAAAAAAGTGTGGATTGGTGATTCAGGGAATGAACAAGTCTTTCCTTTTCAAAATGAAGATAATACGAGGTGATGGAATAACAAAAGTGTGGATTCACGATGAAAGAAGTATGTGACTAGCTCCAGACCCAAAGTGGTGATTAGTGTTTGCTCTATCGAGAATGAAATCCGCAAAGGCTATAAGAAAGAGGTGATGTCATCAATATTCTAATGCATATTGAAGAATATAATGTTGAATATGATAGATCTCAAAGCGGATTCGATGTTCAGATATCAGAGATCCAGATTGGAGATTTCATTGCTTTTGATTAAAATATGATGTCATCAATTTTAAAGCGAAATGGCGTTTAGCTTGTGTTGGATTGAATATGAATCATGTGATGAAGAGAATCAATGGTGGAGGTTAAGCTACCAAATCTTGGTGGTTTAAAAGATATTGTTGCATCAAAATTTGTAACAATCGATTGGAAGATGAAGCATCAAGGGTTTTCCAAGAAGATTGAACTAGAGGTGGTTACAGATCGACGATGGTAATTCACTCCCAAGAAGGATCGATGGAGACGCATGATATTTAATGGTCCGAACTTTAGTTCCACTCAAAAATCAGCAAGTTGCAGAGACCCCAAGCTTCCATGGTGGACTTTACTTCAATAGAATTCTTGGAGGATGGACCAATGAGGTAATTCCAGCTAAATATCTTTGTTGTGCTATTGTAACAAGATCTTTGGTATTGTTTCTTGTTTATTGTAATGAGAAAACTATAAGTAGAGGTCAAATTCTCATTTTTAAGGGTCGGCTCTAGCGTATTTTCTTGTACCATTGTAAATATTCCTAAAGAGCTAAGTGAAAGGAGAAATACATTGATCTTCACCTCAAGTTCACATTCTCATGCTTGATGTCAGAGGTTCGGATTTCTTAGTTGCATTTCTGTAAATACTTTGATGGTTAGTTTATGCTGAATTTTGGATTACTAGTTGTTATAAGTAATTGAAATATGCTTTTGAATTCGTTCTATGGTTAGGAAGTACATTTCTATGAAATATAGGTGTTTAGTAAATTTTGTTACTTGGATTATCATTCTCTGGATATTGAAATTGCTTGCTACAACATTTCTCTGTTGTGCTTTAATATATGAAACAATCTATTTTGGGATAAATGTTGATCTGAGTATATGTCCTTAGCATGGTTTTTTGGGAGATTTTTATGGTAGGGCAATGTTGTTAACCTATCTGTCCACTATTATCCACATCTCTTTAGCCCTAACCTTCTCTTACCCTAAACTCCAAACCCTAAGTGAGCATAATTGTGTCAACAACTTGCTAAGTTGACAAGAAACCAGCCTACTCTGGAGGTTGGATTGGAAACCCTTATTTTGGTCCATCCAATGTTGAGTGTTGAGTTGCAGCTATTGGGTATAAGCCTAAACAGAAAGTGGTAAGATAGACAACCACAATATAGAGTGAAAACTTGGTGCAATTCAATGCCCAAAAAACCCTTAAAGCATCTTGCTCCCATGGAATCATCTCTGACATTAAAGATTCATCAAACCTGAGACCTATTACCCATCAATAATTCATTGATGATACCATCCTTGCTACCCTGGCATCTATTTGTGAAGTGAAGGCCATCAAACATATCCTTAATCTCTATGAAGATGTTGTTGGTCAGGCGATTAACTACATAAAAAATAATATATTTTTTATTAATACCCCTACTGATCGACAACTTAGAATTGCCTATGTTCTCTAGTGCATGATAGACAATCATCCTTCATCCTATCTTGACCTTCCTCTCTTTAGTGGCAATCATGGTAAAAATATGTGGTCCAACTTTATTGATTGTCTTCATAAAAAACTCGTAGGATGGAAGGGAGCCCTCCTCAGTCAAGTTGCCAAAGTGACCCTTTTCTTGTCCTACCTCTAAAGTATACCTGTCTACTTTTTATCCATATTCAAGGCCCTTGCAACTATTTAATCCAATATTGAACAGATTCAAAAAATATTTCTTTGGTCTAGCTCGGATACCTAAAGAAGAATCCCTTTAGTGGGATGGGATAAAGTTTGCCATGCCAAATCTCAAGGAGGCCTTGGTTTCAAAAGAATAAATAAAATAAACACATCCCTCATTGCCAAGCAGGCATGGAAAATCTTCACTAATTCTAATACTGAATGGGTCTCTATCATAAAAAGGAAGTACCTTCAACACCATAAATTCATGGAAGAAGGAATCCCTCGACAAAGCTCTGCTTTTTGAAAATATGTTATCCAATCCAGATCTATTGTATAGAGAGGCACTAGATGGCAACTTGGCAAAGGTCAAACCATAGATTTCTAGAATGACCCTTGGATATGTGACCATCCTCTTCATGATGATCCTTGGTGAGAAAAAATTATGTTTAGAAAATAATCATTTCTTTTCCATAAATTATAAATCTGAAAAGTTCATAAACTTACTAGTGTCATGCATAGTATATGCCTGTAGTGTGGGAATGAATCCTTATGTACCTATTTAGTTTGGTGGGAGGTATTTTTACATTTTTATTTCATCCAAACCAAATAAAATAAAGTGCAAAAAAATAAATAAGTAAACTAAAACTAAAGCTGAAATTAAAATGCAAAAATAAAAGTGCAAGAAATAAAAGTATAGGAAAATAAACACACGACTAAATTAAAATAAAGCTGAAATAAAGCAGACATATAACTATTGAAAATAAATAATAGAAATTAAAAGGGGAAGGACTACTACAGGGAGTGGGCCCAGGCTCTCGTAGGTAGTTTGGTTGGTTAGTTACATAAATATTACTTTAAGAGAATAAGAGTATTTTCAACACTATAGAATAAAAGAAATAGAATTATTCTATTGATTGTGTAATCGATCGACCTTGTATTTGTATGGCTTATGTTCTTATATAAAATATAGCCAGATCCCATTACAATAATAGATTGGTCTATTTTTAAGCACATAACGTGATTTGTTACAATCGGTTTATACACATATATTATTCTCCTATTAAAAGTATGATCATTGACCAAAATTATAAATATAATAATCCTTAGTTGCACATAACAAACTAATCCTAAAATAATTCATCCTAAAAATAATGCTTTTAAAAGCTTACATGGTCAACTTGGAATAAAAGTGCTTTATTCTATTTTAATGATAATGCACGTTTAAAATATAATATGAATACTTCTCCTTTATCTTTTATGCAACAACCTGCTTGGAAAGTGCATAGTCAATTGGTCAACAAGTCAACATTGGTTTGGTCAACTGGTCAATGTTTGAACATAGCTCCATCTTGTAGTTGGGAGGTAGGTGCCTCCAAATGGTTGAAAGTAAGAAACTGGGAGTAAGGCACTATCAAGAGTAAGGCACCATCGATGATCAAGTGTTAGGTGCCTCCAATGATTGGGAGTTAGGTGCCTCCAAATGATCAGGAGTTAGGCACCTCCAATGGTCAAGAGTTAGGCATCTCCAAATGGTCGAGAGTTAGGTGCCTACCTCCACCATTTACCATAGTACCTTTCAAGATGTCTTCATGCATCACCAAGTCAAAATGGGATATATGCTCAAAAACACCATATTAGTAGCAAAAACCTGCATTTACACACATTTTCCACTAAAAATACCAATCAAGCATAATACTTCATTTTCTATCAATTATATGAAAAATTTATATAAAAATACATCTCAAATGCTAATTAAACCAATAATGATGCCCCTTAAAAGTGTATATAAAATGAGCATTTTTGGTGCTCATCAATCCTAACTTTGTTACCCTTAAACCTTTCACTCATCAACTGTTTGGTAGCAAGGTTTCTCATTTTATCAACCATGTCCACGGTCAGCCAAGGTGGAAACCTATCCACATACCCATATTAGTAGGGAGGCCTTTTTAGCTACCAATTCTCTCTCAACCCTGCTTAACTTCTGTGTTATCTCCTCCTTAGGACCCAATGATCATCCTATATATAAGGAATGTGATAGTGGGATATTCACCGTTAAATCCACCTACTTCCTCCAAGATAATCCCCAAGTTTGTTTGATCCTTGTAAACCTCATTTGACACCAAAAACTCATCCTAAAAGTTGTTATCTTCTCATGGTTAGCTATCCAAAATAAAATTCTAACCATGGACAATTTGATAAAAAGAGGTATGATAATTTCTAGTAGGTGCCACCTCTATCTATTTGAGTGGGAGTCAATCCAACATTTGTTCATTGAATGTATGTTCTTTGAAATTGTCCTCAATTTCCTTCTAAACAACTTTCACATTGTGTGGTCCCAAAAAAGAACTCTCATAGACTTATTCACCCAATGGCCTAACCCCTTTTATAATACCAATATTTGATCCCTATGGTCCTTCAACCTCCATCACTTCCTATGGAAAATATGGATTGAGTGTAATAGTAGAGCTTTCACTAGAAATTCCAAGGACCCCATTTATTTAGGGAACATAATTATGTGCTTTTCCACTGAGAATGCCCAACGTATCCCTTGTCACAAAGCACCCGATCCAGGATTACAGTCCTCCATTGCTTTATCCATCAATATTTCCATGAAACTCACTAAAAATATTCTCAAGCCATCTCCAGGACTAATATCAAGTGGAGTCCTCCCCCTCAAGGACGGCTTATATTAAATTTTGATGGATTATCTAAAGGGAATCCAAGGAAATCAGGATGAGGAGTCATCAGGGACCACAATGGTACAATTATCAATACCTTCTTAGAAAATATTGGAGTTCAAACTAAGCAAGAGGCTAAGGCCAGAGCTCTCCTTAGAGGCCTATCAATATTGACCAGCGTATATTGTAAACTCATAGTTGAAGGTGATTCATTGGTTGTGATCAATTACCTCATAACTAACAGAGCACCTACATGGAGAGTCAACATCATATGTGAATCTAAAGAATTGTTGCAAATCCATACTAATACCATTGTTCAACATGTCTACATGGAATCCAATGGAGTTGCTGATAGTCTAGCCAATTAGGGACCTAGAAGCAATTTTATCACCATTTGACATGATAACTTTCCTCAATATATCCTTAATGTAGCAATACATGATCATGTTAGAGTTAGAATATATTACATCATTTGGGTCATGTAAATGTACCACCTATGGTACATAGTTAGAGTAGATATTACTTTAGGAAGAAGTTAGCTACTTACTTCAAGCAATGTAATAAATGGAAAAGTGTCAATGTGCATGATGTAATGTGCAAGGTGTCCACTTGTACAACTAGGTAGAGTGTTAGCCAAGGAGTCTATTTTCCTATATAAAGGACCCCATAGTGATAGATCAAAATATGTAGAATATATATATCAAGAGCATTGTTGTAGAAAGTAGTTTGTGGTAGAGATCATGTATGGAGCATAATGTAGTTATCTAGCTTATATTAACAGAGTGATCTTATCCTCCATACTGCATTGTATTTTTACCACTTTATATTTATAGTATATTTTAGTCATATTGCAAACTCACTTGCTTTCATATTATTAGGACCTATGTTAGATCTCTCCCTCTGCATATATTCTCAAAAGCTAATGGTGGTATTAGAGCCATAGTGAATCGAGATAGGAATATGAGGGCCTACATCCATCATCGTCCTATAGGTCAATAGGAATAGGGAGAGAATCACAAGTGAGGACTGAAATAAAATCTCAGTCATAGAAATTTTAAGATTTCATATAGCTAGAGTCTTTCTACAGAGTTGCAGAAAAACTCGTGAAGACTAGGACTCAACATTCATACTACTAGTTTGACAAATCAACTAGTGAAAATTATTATCTCTAGATTTATAAATCCTTTCATTCCAATTTCTAACAACTTGTTGCAGGAAAATAAGATTCAGAAAAATGTTGGGAAGCTTCCTACAAAAGAGTTAGGAAGAATATCTTCTTAGAATAATTCTAGCACCTGTAGCAACAAGGAGAAGACTAAAGATTTCAAAGACCTCAAGAAAGGTCTCATTACAAGAGATATAATCTTGCAAAGTACAAAAGTGAAGAAAAAGGTCATATTAGCCTCATAGCAAACTCAAGGAATAATAGACTCTAGAAATTGAGCCGAGAAGGAGATAGAAGATTGGTGATCTTTATTCAAAATTAATACCTACAAAAGTGCAGGAGAAGATTAGGCTAGAGAAGCCTAGAAGAAGAATAGGCCAAAGAATCCTTGAAGAAGAAAAGGCCAGAGAATCCTTGATCCATAAAAGGCCATAGAAACCTTAATTCTGAAGAAAATTTCAGAGAAGAATTCCTAATTATGAAGATAAATTCCTAACTCAGAAGAAAACTCCAAAAAAAGAGTTTTTGAAGAAAATTCCAGAAAAGAATTCTTGATTCAAAATAAAAAGTTCCTAATTTAGAAGAAGACTCCAGAGAAGAGTCTAAGAAAGAGGATATTGATGATCTCCATCAAAGCCTATAAATTGTAGAAGAAATATAAGGAACCAGCGAAGTCCTATTATAGAATCCAAAAGCAATAGAATCAGAGATCCAAGAAGAAGATCTCATCACCAACACTTCCATAAGTAGAAGGTTGAAGAAAAGGTCTCAATTGGAAGATCAAAGAAGCTGCTAGATAGAAGACCTTGGAGATATCTCAAGAAAAAAAATAAGGCTTGGAGAGCCTTACTATAGAGATCTTAGAAGCATAATTAAAATAGTTCCTAGGAGAACTCATTGGAGAAATCCACTATCAAGGAAAAGCTCCTGATAGTGAAGTACTTGGGATAATTGTTGCCATCTGATAACAAGCCCATGAAAAGAAGAATTTGGTAAGGAGTGTCAAATCTAGAAGAAGATTACAGTGAAGAACTCAAGACATTTAGAATCTTAAGAAGAAGAAGATCTTGTTTGAAGTTAAAATTTGACAAGAAGGTTGAAGAAATATTCATATAGAAGAAACCTTCCAAATCCAGGAGATTTGGAGATTGTCTCTCACAACAAGAAGGCACAAATTCAAAGAAAGGAGTTCTATGAAAATATAGTAGAAGGTAGAAGATCACTAGAAGGATAAAGCCACCAAACCTAAGGCTCAAGATAGAATTTTAAGACCTTAGTTTGGTGAAGCAAGAAGCTGTTCTGGATAGCCAAAAAGAAGTTGCGAATTCATCTACTAAAAGGCAACAACTTGGTGAAACAAAACACCAAGATTTACATCTACTTCAAAAGCCATTAAATGTAAGAAACTAGGGTGCAACCAGTTGAAATTAAATTAGGGTTCATTATCAAATTTCATTAAGCACCATATTTAGATTAAAAGTTGTAAGAAGAAGGGCTCATATTATAGTCTTCCAGAAAGTGCAAAAAGAATAATTCTTTTTAAGATACATTTGCACATTAATAGGAGTTGGATATTTTTGAAAGAAATAAAATTATCATCTACCTATTATCTATCTAGAAAGCAAGAATACTACATCCTTCAATAATGATTGTAGTGAAAAATTGCAAAAAATTATTAAGTGCATTGGAATTTATTTTGAGATTTTATTATCATTAAAAGGGAATTATTAATCCATTATAGCACTATACTAGTTGATCTTTGACTAGTTACTCTCAAGAAATTAGTTTTTGTTACTAAAAATACAAAACTAGCACAAGAATCTATAACACTGTGTGGCCAAAGAAATCCACCATTACAAGCAAAAGGTGAAGAAGCAAGCCACCATTAATATCCTCGAAGGAAACCTCAAATAAAGACTTGGTGAGTCTCAAGATTCAAGGAGAATATAAGGATTTCATTTAAGTGCAAAGTGCATAAATCCTTACTTCAAAAACAACATATCATTAGCATGGATTAACTATCATTAAAATATCCAAGGAAAAAGATTAAAACAGACAAGAAGGATTTCATAAAAAGGTCCTTCATATTGGTGCAAATATAACTATTACAAAGCACCTCTTTTGTTCCTTTGAAAGGACAAAATCTATCATATTTATAGGAAGCAACACAGTTGTCATATTTTGCATGTTGAAGGGCATAATTTGAGCAAGAGTAAGGAGCCATCAAAACACATCTAAGAATCAAGGTGTTTAAAAACACCATTTTCCCATGTCCAATCCAAGCCCTAGAAGAGAGTGTATCACCTGCAACATTGAATTCATAATAAAGCCATTACCATCCAAGTCTACGTAGATAAAAGGGTAGCATACAGAGGGAGACTATCTATGTAAGAAGAAGCACCATCAAAGCTAAGAAAAATGCTAGCAATCAACTGTTATAAAAGACATAAACAATGTAGAATAAGCGTTATCAAAGCCAATAAAAATGCTAGCAATCGGTTGTTATAAAATATATACAAACAACATATTATAGGTGTGAAAATACAAAGGAAGAAGTGCAATACCCAAGGTTTCTACTTGGAGAGAACGATCACCATTGAAGAGCACAAGAAGCTGCTATAAGACCACCATTGAAGAGCACCATATAACGAAGGAGTAATACAATTGGTTCCATCCATTATCCTCATCAAGACAACATATGAACAGAAGAGGGAATGCTTGCATTTTAAGAAATATAACAAGACAACGCATATTTCAAAGATATAGGTAAATATAGGGTATCAATGGCCATCATTGGAGCGTTAGAAGAAAGGTCTATATCCACATCCATGAGTGCCACTTGGCACAAGAGCTCTAAGCATCCAACATTCATGAATAATCCAATGCTCACCCAGGAGGAGTTACACTACCACCAACCTTATCATTGCATACATTGGAATATTAATGCCTACTAAGTAACGCTCAAGTGACACTTGTTTGAAAGTCACAAGGAAGCATTCCTATTTAAGGCATTCATATTGAAGAAGGAAAGTGCTAGAGGTCAAAGGAGAAGACTAGCATTGAATGGTGGAAAACATATTTAGAGGAGAAGGCTAATTCAAGCCTATGCACCATTTGAAGGAGAGAGCTAGCATTAAAGAATTTTTCATAAAGACCACCAAATATAGTGCTACATTCAATCAACAATCCATGTCTCATTCGTGGAAGGAAGTGCCTCATTCAATCTGTAATTCAACACCTTGTTCATGGAAGGAATATGTCATTGAAATTAGAATATCAACGTACTATTCGTAGAGAAGGAAGCACATTATTGAAGATGAAGATAAGACCAAGTATTCTTAATTCATATCAATATTGGTTATAGAGAACATAAGTGCTACGTAAATAAAAATTCATCACCAGTCAAAGCACCACGTAAGGGAGAATTTAGTGCCAGTCTAAGAAAGCATTGACTATCATATCAAAGGATTCAAATCTTCCACCTCACAACATCAAAGGTAAAGGAATACTAAGGTAAATTGAAGACTATTTATTGCTTGCTATAAATTAAGTAATAATGGAGTTATAATGGTAATTATATTTACTATTGTAATTCATTCACTTAGAATTAGTATTATATTAAGCAAGCATATTACAAAAGATTTATATTTACAAATAATAAAGTAGGAGGAATAAGGAATTTCAACTTGAAAATTAAAAATAATATTATTGCAAATATTATATTATTTTCTAATATTCCAAATTAGGGAGTCATAAGGAATACTACATCAAATAAATTAATTGGAATTTAGAAACATTAAAAATTAAATATCAAAGGCTATAAAGGAAGGTTCATTAAGGAAATCAAGAGTTGGAAATAAATTGGCATGCTTGTCTCAAACCATATTAAAGGGATAAAAAAAATCCAACCAATAGAACCTCATCAAATTAAAAGTGATTAAAGCTCAATAGGAGTAATAAGGTGTAATAGAAGTTGATTTTTGCTACTTACAAAACATTAAAAAATCAACTCAAAATTGAACTACTATACTCGAAAAGCACTTTATCCATCATATAGCATATTCAAAAACACTAGGGAGTCATAAAGTATTCTACAAAGCTTGATAATTATAGCATTCATCAAATATTATCAAGTACTTAATCCATTTGGAATCATAAGCTTTCTACAAAGTCTATAGGTATTCTACCAATTCACATCTCTTAACTAGGGAGATAAAAGGAAGCCTAAAAAAAACTAAAATATTTCATCAAATCAAGCTCATAACTAGGGATTTATAAGGTAGACCACTTAGAAAATATGATATAAGCTCTATCAAAGCACTTTATACTCCATTCTAAGAAGCTAAAAATGTCCACCTCAAGTAATACAATAAATAATGACATGAGCAACACTATTAGAAAAGAAAGAGCAAGTGTCATAAAAAGTGGAATCAAGAATTCACTTATAAAATCTGAAGGAAACTTAGATCCTACTTCAAAAAGGATACAGAATGAAGCTTTGAAAGACAGGTTTGAAATGATGGAGCTCTATCTACATGCTAAACTCACTGAAGCAATTGATAATGGAAAGAATGATATTCAAATTCCTTTGGAATATGGAAGCATATTATACATGGCACTACTTTCATTCAAATGCTATAGGGATTAAAATATAGAACATAAGGGGTTTATAGAATTACTTAAGTTAAAAATAAAAATAGATGAATCATAATTAGCAAAGATATTTCAATCCTCATGTAATCTTAGTACTTCAAGTTCTACTAACTCTAAATCTTATTATGATGCTCTAAGTGTGTGTTTAGAAACTTCTATACAGGACACAAAGAATGATGAGAAGAACAAAGGCAAAAGAGAAAATATCATTGCAAGAATCAGGTGATAGCACAACCACATATGAAGGTACTGAATCCAAAAAAGAAGAAGAAGAAGAAGAACCAATGCAAGAAGGCATACAGTGCAATGTGAATTAAAGAGGATACAAAAGATCACATCAAACTAAAGAACATCCAAAGAAGAAGATCCATATTGAAGATTGAAATCTTCAATACCCAAATAATGTAATACATGGGGGTGTTATAATTAGAATATATTACATCATTTGGGTCATGTAAATGTACCACCTATGGTACATAGTTAGAGTAGATATTACTTTAGGGAGAAGTTAGCTACTTACTTCAAGCACTATAATAAATGCACAAGTATCAATGTGCAAGGTGTTCACTTGTACAACTAGGTAGAGTGTTGGCCAAGGAATCTATTTTTCTATATAAAGATCTTTTTAGTGATAGATCAAAAGATTTAGCATATTGATATCAAGAGTTTTGTTGTAGAGAGTAGTTTGTGGTAGAGCTCTTGTATGGAGCACAATGTAGTTCTCTAGCTTATATTAATGTAGTGATCTTATCCTCCATACTACATTGTATTTTTACCACTTTCTATTTATAGTATATTTCAATCATATTGTAGACTCACTTGCTTTAATATTATCAATACCTATATTAGATCTCTCCCTCTGCATATATCCTCAAAAGCTAATAGATCAGACCTCGATATCCTAGCTCCTTCTCTTGGAGCTCACTCATCTGGATCCTTGCCACAAAAATTTATATCAAATTTTTGAAGGCTGGTGCGTTTCATTCAAATAACCCTCTTTGTTTGTCAGGGAACATGCTTACTTATTCTTTGAAGATTGCCAAGCTCCAAGCTTATGTGTTTTTCCATCAAACTTTAAGGAGCCTTAGTCATCTATCATTGCCTACTTGTCCTTTGAATATTATCAAGATTTAGGTCAACCTACCTTTCCATTGATATTCAGGGCGCATTAGTCATCATTTTGATCCCATCAGAACCAGGTGGTGCTTATGGGCCCCAAATCCTCTTGTTGCACCCAAAGTGGGACCCCCACTCCTATTTCACATGGCTTGGTTTACCTCTGGGTTTGTGTCACTTAACCGTGGTGTTTCCATTTTTTTGTTGATTACCACACATATGTGCCTTGCTATCACTGACCTGTTGCCTTTGATCCTAAACCACTATCACATTTTTGCCTTTTCACTCCACCTCACTCATCATCACGTCAATGTTTTTTCACTCCACCTCAAACTCCCATTTACCTACCATGGTCACTTTAACCCGCTCTCATTTACCCATCATAGCCACTTTAATCCCATCCCTACCACTCCTCATCTTTCATTTCATTACAACCCTATCAACGTCATTCTCTATCCTCGTGTGGTTATTAGTATTTCTCTCGGGGTCCTTGCCAATAACATGTATTTTGTCACCCCTATAGGCAATCATTTCCAATGCACCAATCAGCCCCTTGATTCTATTACCAGAAGTAACTTCAAGAGGTATCTTTCCTACGTGAACCACCTTTTCTGCATCCTGGCACATGAACCAAATTTTCTTCAGAGACCGAATTTATCAATGATCCCTAAATAACACCAGGTCCAATTTTTTTGGCATGGCAGAGTGCCTATTCAAATCAATCCTTAGCACAATCCCTGCTTAAGGCGGCTTATTCCATTGCTTCCTCCTTTGGCCTTTTAGGATTATTTGCCTCTGGCCTCGGTCCCTAAAGTTGTTTCGTCCCACTAAAATGTTGTCCTGCATTTCTGCCCATTCCATCTCTATGGCCCTATTTCAGCTCGATAATGTCCAACTTGACCCTATCATCGAGGACATCCTCACTACCCATGGCTTCATCTTGTTCCTTAAAAGGTTTAGGGCAGTGATGAGGAGGTGTCTGACACAATTGTCCAAACCTAGGATCAAGGCTGAGTCATTGTTCATGGCCTTGACTTTTAGATTTTGTGTGTATGATTTTTTGAGGTGTTGGGCCTCCCAAAATATGGATGCGTTATTAGGCACAACAGGCACTCCATGGTAGTGTAAATAGACTACTTTGTTGACAAAGGTAATAACTTTGACTGGGAGAATGGTGGTATAGTTAGAAAATATCTTTCCCCTCTATGGGATCACATAATGATTCCAATTATGCAATTTTTTATAGTTTATAATATTGATACCCCTTTGCATAGTTTCCATATAGCCTTTTTGAATCATCTTAGGTGTATTAAAGTCATAAACATTCCTAATTATCTCTATCGATCAATTGAAATATGTATTGAGAGAGTTAGAAAGGGGAATTCAACCCATCATACCAACCAAGAATTATTTCTTATCCTATACAAGCATACCATTGAGGAGCACACAAAGAGAGTGGTTATCCTCTACAATCGTATGCCTCTTGAACTCTGTAACCCTCTACGTAACGATCCTCCCAATAAGAGCCCTAGCATCAAGACCACTATCAGTGAGATCCCTAAAAATGATAGTGATCCTACGTATACCACCCTTGAGCTGAAGAAGCACTCTCCAGATCAAGACATGCAAGATTGTGCCCTCTCTGGTTTTGAATTTCGGTGTTGGTCCCTACGAAATTCCAAGGTCAAGACAAAATAAAAACCAAATGCTTCTAAGAGTACTCCCAAGTCCAAAAAAAGAAATACTGAGAGTTCTCCTCTCAAGGTCACCTTCGAGGAGAATCCCAAGAAGAAAATTGTAGCTATGCCCAAAGGTGAAGCTACATATTTGGGAGAAGCTTCTACGTTCGCATTGTAGATTTGATCCTCTACCTTGTCACATCTTATGTGGCCAACCTGTCTGTGACAACAAAGTTTGTGAAAGCAACTTGGATGCTCAATCTTCAAGCTGCTAAGGTGATGGACGAGCTCCATACTCAACTACATGCTAAACTCGCTGAAGCATATTATACATGGCACTACTTTCATTCAAATGCTATAGGGATTAAAATATAGAACATAGGGGATTGATAGAATTACTTAAGTTAAAAATAAAAATAGATGAATCATAATTAACAAAGATATTTCAATCCTCATGTAATCTTAGTACTTCAAGTTCTACTAACTCTAAATCTTATCATGATGCTCTAAGTGTATGTTTAGAAACTTCTATATAGGACACAAAGAATGATGAGAAGAACAAAGGCAAAGAGAAAATATCATTACAAGAATCAGGTGATAGCACAACCACATATGAAAGTACTGAATCCAATAAAGAAGAAGAAGAAGAAGAACCAATGCAAGAAGGCATACAATGCAATGTGAATTAAAGAGGATATGAAAGATCACATCAAACTAAAGAACATCCAGAAGAAGAAGATCCATATTGAAGATTGAAATCTTCAATACCCAAATAATGTAATACATGGGGATGTTATAGTTAGAATATATTACATCATTTGGGTCATGTAAATATACCACCTATGGTACATAGTTAGAGTAGAGATTACTTTAGGGAGAAGTTAGCTACTTACTTCAAGCACTATAATAAATGCACAAGTATCAATGTGCATGTTGTAATGTGCAAGGTGTTCACTTGTACAACTAGGTAGAGTGTTGGCCAAGGAATCTATTTTTCTATATAAAGGTCTTTTTAGTGATAGATCAGAAGATTTAGCATATTGATATCAAGAGTTTTGTTGTAGAGAGTAGTTTGTGGTAGAGATTATGTATGGAGCACAATGTAGTTCTCTAGCTTATATTAATGTAGTGATCTTATCCTCCATACTACATTGTATTTTTACCACTTTCTAGTTATAGTATATTTCAATCATATTGTAGACTCACTTGCTTTAATATTATCAATACCTATGTTAGATCTCTCCCTTTGCATATATCCTCAAAAGCTAATAGATCAGACCTCAATATCCTAGCTCCTTCTCTTGGAGCTCACTCATCTGGATCCTTGCCACAAAAATTTATATCAAATTTTTGAAGGCTGGTGCGTTTCATTCAAAGAACCCTCTTTGTCTGTCAGGGAACATGCTTACTTGTTCTTTGAAGATTGCCAAGCTCCAAGCTTATGTGTTTTTCCATCAAAATTTAAGGAGCCTTAGTCATCTATCATCGCCTACTTATCCTTTGAATATTATCAAGATTTAGGTCAACCTACCTTTCCATTGATATTCAGGGCGCATTAGTCATCATTTTGATCCCATCAAAACCAGGTGGTGCTTGTGGGCCCCAAATCATCTTGTTGCACCCAAAGTGGGACCCCCACTTCTATTTCACATGGCTTGGTTTACCTCTGGGTTTGTGTCACTTAGTCGTGGTGTTTCCATTTTTTTGTTGATTACCACACATTTATGCCTTGCTATCACTGACCTGTTGCCTTTGATCCTAAACCACTATCACATTTTTGCCTTTTCACTCCACCTCACTCATCATCACGTCAATGTTTTTTCACTCCACCTCAAACTCCCATTTACCTACCATGGCCACTTTAACCCGCTCTCGTTTACCCATCATAGCCACTTTAATCCGATCCCTACCACTCCTCATATTTTGTTTCATTACAACCCTATCAACGTCATTCTCTATCCTCGTGTGGTTATTAGTATTTCTCTCGGGGTCCTTGCCAATAACATGTATTTTGTCACCCCTATAGGCAATCATTTCCAATGCACCAATCAACCCCTTGATTATCTTACCAAAAGTGACTTCAAGAGGTATCTTTCCTACGTGAACCACCTTTTTTGCATCCTGGTAGATGAACCAAATTTTCCTCAGAGATCGAATTTATCAACGATCCCTAAATAACACCAGGTCCAATTTTTTTGGCATGGCAGAGTGCCTATTCAAATCAATCCTTAGCACAATCCCTGCTTAAGGCTTATTCCATTGCTTTCTCCTTTGGCCTTTTAGGATTCTTTGCCTCTGGCCTCGGTCCCTAAAGTTGTTTGGTCCCATTAAAATGTTGTCCTGCATTTCTGCCCATTCCATCTCTATGGCCCTATTTCAGCTTGATAATGTCCAACTTGACCCTATCACTGAGGACATCCTCACTACCCATGGCTTCATCTTGTTCCTTAAAAGGTTTAGGGTAGTGACGAGGAGGTGTCTGACACAATTGTCCAAACCTAGGATCAAGGCCGAGTCATTGTTCATGGCCTTGACTTTTAGATTTTGTGTGTATGATTTTTTGAGGTGTCGGGCCTCCCAAAATATGGATGCGTTATTAGGCACAACAGGCACTCCATGGTAGTGTAAATAGACTACTTTGTTGACAAAGTTAAGAACTTTGACTGGGAAAATGGTGTTATAGTTAGAAAATATCTTTCTCCTCTGTGGGATCGCGTGATGATTCCAATTATGCAATTTTTTATAGTTAATAATATTTATACCCTTTTGCATAGTTTCCATATTGCCTTTCTAAATCATCTTAGGTGTATTAAAGTCATAAACATTCCTGATTATCTCTATCGATCAATTGAAATACGTATTGAGAGAGTTAGAAAGGGGAATTCAACCCATCATACCAACCAAGAATTATTTCTTATCCTATACAAGCATACCATTGAGGAGCACACAAAGAGAGTGGTTATCCTCTACAATCGTATGCCTCCTAAACTCTGTAACCCTCTACCTAATGATCCTCCCAATAAGAGCCCTATCATCGAGACCACTATCAGTGAGATCCCTAGCAATGATAGTGATCCTATGTATACCACCCTTGAGCTGAAGAAGCACTCTCCAGATCAAGACATGCAAGAGTCTCCCCTCTCTGGTTTTGAATTTCGGCGTTGATCCCTACGAAATTCCAAGGTCAAGACAAA
This sequence comes from Wollemia nobilis, assembly GCA_028583015.1. Lineage (NCBI taxonomy): Eukaryota > Viridiplantae > Streptophyta > Pinopsida > Araucariales > Araucariaceae > Wollemia > Wollemia nobilis. The sequence continues at coordinate 322,978 of JAQPPZ010001217.1, forward strand.
ATAAAAACCAACTGCTTCTAAGAGTACTCCCAAGTCCAAAAAATGAAAGACTGAGAGTTCTCCTCTCAAGGTCACCTTCGAGGAGAATCCCAACAAGAAAAATGTGGCTATGCCCAAAGGTGAAGCTACATCTTTGGGAGAAGCTTCTACGTCCGCATTGTAGATTTGATCCTCTACCTTGTCACATCTTTTGTGGCCAACCTGTCTGCGACAACAAAGTTTGTGAAGGCAACTTGGACGCTCAATCTTCAAGCTGCTAAGGTGATGGACGAGCTCCATACTCAACTCAAGCTCTTGTTCATTGGTCAGGACACAGTCACTGAAGCCCCTACAACCCGCACTGAAAATTGATGATAGTTTTTATCTGTCATTTTGGTTTGCTTTCTTCCTTGGTCGGGATTATCCTCAGGGACTGTGCTCCCAGTTTTGAGTTGTATGTTCTATTTGGGACCATCCCATAGGCTAGGTTTGTTCCCTTTGTTTAGTCTTTGGACAAGTTTTAAGTATTTCTCTGTCCATATGTATTAAGGTTTTGGGGACCTTTCAAAATCTTTTTTGAATACCAATATACCAAAAAAATCAAGAATTTAGACTTTTTGTGAAAAAAGATGTAGGTATTTAGCTATAGAAACTCAATTGAGATGGGAATCTAATTTTCTTGTAAACTCTTAAACTCTAAAGGAGAGAGTTAGGATTTGCCAAGGGTGGGAGACCTCGGTAAAATCCTTTTTTCTCCAATAAAAGAAAAAGCAAAATCAATAAAATGGCATAGACTAGTCAAATACTGCTCTTGGTTTAAAAATCCAAGTTTTTTTCTGAATAATAACTCATAGATTAGTTTTAATGGGTGTAAAAAAATATTGAAAAGATATTATCAATTGTATGTTTCTATTTTATTATAGAAAATATAATAATACCTAGGAACCTTATTTATTACCATGTCTTGAATATAAATCTAAGTTGTGGTGAGGATTAAAGACTTGTTAAGTAAAAATCTTAGAAATGTTAGATTATGGTAATAAGAAAACATTATATTAAAAAAAATACAATCTTTGTTTCCACGCAGTAAGCAACCCCAGGTTAGATTCAATTCAGTTTCGTCTAAAAAGAAAACTTAAATTTAAATTTAAAACATTGTAGAACAAGTATTCAGTGTAGCTCGTCATATAAGATATGAATCAACACAAACTAAATAATATAAGATATAAACTAATATAAAAATCATAATCAAGCGAAATAAACCAATATAAAAATCATTGAACAACCCATCCTGAAAGCCATTATATGGTGAAAAAACCCATCTCTAACTACATCTTTGTAAAATTTGTTTTCTATGTTTTTTTCTTTTTTCCCTTTATTATTTACTGCAACTACATAGTAAAATATGCCAAGTCTTTCAATTTGCACAAAAGTGGAAGCCAATGCATTTCCTGGAAGTTATTTTCTCGAAGTGCACAAGCAGTTTATGATTGCTTAGCAAACCCAGGCTTCTGTAGTCCTGTTTATGCAAGAATGCACTGATCAAGTGAATGGTACAACTGCAAAGTTGAAAAATACAGCCAACTGAAAATATAAGTACTGTCTTCCTTGCTTTGCAAAGAGATGGAAACCATTGTTATTTACATGTCAACGATCAGCATTCCTTAGGCTTTTGCCAGAAGGCAGCCTGTCTTTTTACTACACTGAGCTACTTGGGGATCATCACTAATTAATAATAAAAGACAGAGACACGTGATATATGTGCCAAATACCACAAAAAATGATTCTAAAAACTAAAATCACCTTATCAATCTCCTTGTGTGGAACATCTAGAGAACTTTTAAAAGCTTTAAGGTGAATCAGTGCTGGGAAATAAAATGCAAGCAATGTACAGACTGAGCTCCCCACCAAAGAAACAAAGATGCTGAATCCAGGAACAGATGATGCAAGTACTGCATGCATAACAACAAAGCCTGCAAGAAGATTTTTAAAACCAGCTGTTTTGCATCAACTTCGTCTCAAACATTAACTAAACAGTATTCATAATGATGAATAAAAGGATATTGCAAAGGCCCACCTTCACAGAAATCATAGGTCAATCATTTAGAAGATTGATTGTAACTATATCTCGAGTTTCATTGCCATTTGCAAGATAGCCTATCTGAAACAAAACCAACATAGAACATAGTAATGATGAAAAAGGCACACGCCAATACTCTCTCAAAATTCTGTAGTTCTATTATTGAAGCTTTCAAGTGAATGTCTAACCGCAAAACACAACACGAGCAACAAAAGGAAATACCTTCCGGCCTGTGAGGGCATCAGTATTCAAAATGAATTAAAATTACATTTGATGATTATTGTTATTGCAAAAGATTGCAGACATCTGCAAAAAAACAGAGAAGGTGTCAGTGATGTCAATGTATGAACCCGACGTAATGCAATTTCCAGTAAAACTAAATAAAATATTGGTAAAAAATGAATTTTGGCCGTTGACAACATTGAAGGCAAATATTGACCTGTAAAAATCTAGGCCACAGACCTGTAAAAATGATCTCTGCTATATTATGTCCAATGTGCCACGGGTACACGTATTCCATGGCTTCCATTAAATTCGTTATGTTAACATGCTTAAATTTTGTAACTGCTCACTTTCCTTGCATTTCCCCTGCACAAAACTTAGATGTAATCATTATACACTTTATTTTGTTTCTTTCCCTAATTTCAAAAATTAAGCTTCTCATATAAAATCTCTTAGTTACAACTTAGATATGATTATCATACACTTTATTCTGTATAAAATCTTTTAGTTATGAAGTTATTCAGAGGTATTATTAGATTACTTGCAACAATATTATAAAGGTAAATATTTTCCTTTATAGAAATCCTTCCATCTAATCCATGCTTTGCAATCAAGTCAATTAGAGTTCATAATATTTTTTTTGTGACATTAAGCAAAAGGAAATAGTTTTATTTTTCAAAGAAAAAGAGAAATGTGTACCTAGAGTAACATAGTCAATTGATCCTTTAAGAGTGAGTGTTGTGCTCAAGGAATCCATGGAGTTTGCATAAGGCATCAACCTAGATATACCAAAATCAGTTACAAGGGTTGTCATGTTCGCATTTAGAAGCACATTGACAGGTTTCAAATGACAATGGACAATTTGATAAGAGAATCATAATTGAGATATTCCATGCCATAGGCTACTTCTTGATCTAGTTAAAGAAAATCATTGCAATAGGCCTTATAATCTATCTATTCTTTAAAATCTATGAAAAATGAAAAAGATTCAAATTTTCTTTCTTATGCTATATGATATGAAATTACTAATTATTGTAACATACCTAGAGCAAATCAATGACCTTATTAATCAACTAGTCTCAACTTTATCTCTAAATTCTTTATGATCATTTAATAATGAGTCATAATAAAGATAAGTGTGAAAATACATACCTTGTAAATGCTTTGTAATACCTCTGGTATTAGCTAATATGTAGAAGTTTGGCTATCAGACATCCCTTCTACTCATGTTCTAGTATTATGATCATGTACCAAATCTGATATAGTACGTGTCAAATTGGAGTTCGTTGAAGCACTTGCCATGAAAGATGTTCTTAGACTTTCCAAAGCCCTTCTTACATCTCTCATAGTGGGTCGTTCTTGAGGAGATTCATTTGTACAAAGCAAACCAATATGTATGAAAGAAACAAGGCATTTATATTGTTCACTATTCACATTACTCATCAACCTACTATCAACAATATCTGCTAGCATATTTGGAAAAGCTAACCTCACCCACTTTTGCAAGTTTAGGTCTTCCACAAATATGGAATCGATTGGTTTTTTCCTTGTAACCATCTCTAATAATAGAATCCCATAACTGTAAACATCTCCCTTTATAGAAACATTTTCACCCAATCCATACTCTGCAATCAAGTTATTTAGAGTTAGTAATGTTCCTAACAATATTTAGAAAAAAATTAAAATTTTATTGTTAAAAAATGTTCACCTGGGGCAATGTAGCCAATCGTTCCTCTAAGGGCAAGTGTTGTGCTCAAGGAATCCATGGAGTTTGCAAAACTTATTAGCCTAGATATACCAAAATCAGTCACAAGTGTTGTCATGTCCTCATCCAAGAGCACATTGCTAGGTTTTAAATCACAATGCACAACTTGGATAGGACAATCATAATGCAAATATTCCATAGCATGGGCTACATCTATGGTAATGTTCAAGCATTCACTCAATCCCAAGTCACAAACATCCTCCTCATTATTGTCAGGATACAAATGCTTTTCCAAACTTCCTTTAGATGCAAATTGGAGAACCAAACCTTTGAAGTCAAGGTATGAACATGCACTTATGATTCTAATAAGATTGCGGTGTCGAACCCTTCCCAAATATTTACATTCTATTTTAAAATTGTTTTGCCCTCCTTCATTTTGCAAGTTGAGAACCTTGATAGCAACTATCTTGCCATCCCTTAAGACTCCTTTATAAACTGAACCAAAGTTGCCTGATCCGAGTAAATTCCTTTCATCAAATCCATTTGTTGCAACAACAAGATCCTGATATGTAAACTTTGGATACCCCAATCTTGCAAACCTAAAGTTTGAGAAATCAAACTGTTTCCTTGAGAATTTTTTATACCACATTATTCCCAAAGTTAAAGAGCATAATATAAATACAATGATTCCAACACCTGACAATATTATTTTGGTAAGAAATAAATGCTTTCCTTTCCCTTGTTTTGAACATGCATGTAGAAAGTATTTTTTGGGACCACAAAGGTTGGGGTTTCCCATGAGTAAGATAGTAACATTATTATCAACAAACAACCCTTTTTCTGGAATCTGGCCTGTCAAATTATTGAAGCAAACATTCACATAGCAAAGCTCTTTTAATTGCCCAAGTGACTTGGGTATTGTACCTGACAAAATATTGTAGGAGAGATCAATATTTTGCAAATTCTGTAATTTGCCAAGTGCATCTGGTATTAGACCTTCAAATGCATTATGGGAGAGATTAAGATGCTCTAGGGCTATACAGTTTGCAAGTGCCTGTGGAATCTCCCCATCAAGATGATTGCTAGAAATATCTATTGCTTGAGCATTTACAATTTTACTTATCTCCTTAGGCAATGATCCCTGCAAGATATTCCTTGATAGATTGAGATAGAATTGAAGATTTTGAAGACTAGCCATAACCTCTCTAGGTATTCTTCCCCTTAGATCATTGTAAGACAAATCAAGAAGCTCCAAATTTGGAATACTCTTTAAACAAGTAGGTATCTCTCCTGAGAATTGATTGTGATGAAGAAAAAGTCTTCTTAGTTGTTGGAGTCTACCCAGAGAATTTGGAATTCTTCCAGATAGATTATTCCAACTAACATCTAGCAATCCTAATCTTTGCATCTCACCAATCTCATTTGGGATGGTTCCATAAAGGTTGTTGTTGCTCAAATCTAATCTTTCCAACTTATGGAGTCTTCCAATTTCAGATGGAATGTGACCACTTAAAAGATTGTTGTTGAAGCTCAAGAAGGTTAAGTTAATAAGATTGCCAATCTCTTTGGGTATGCTTCCACCTATCTTGTTGTGTGATAAGTTCAAGTAAGACAACTTGGAAGAAAGGTGGCCTATGGATGGAGGTAAAACACCAGTGAGATGATTTTGAGCAATATGTAGTTCCTCAAGGTGGGAGCAATTTGTAAGTGCAATAAGAAAAGCCAATGAGCTATTGCTACCACTAACAAGGTGATTGTTTTGTAAGTAAATTCTTTTAAGCAACAACAACTTACCTAACTCCATAGGCACCATTCCACTTAGCAAATTGTTACCTAAGTGAAGAAGCTCAAGTTTGGAACAATTTCCTATGGAGGAGGGGATGGCACCTGACAATTGATTTGTATTGAGGTTAAGAACTTGTAGGAGGGTTAGCCTACCCAATTAAGTAGGAATGGGGCCTATGAGATTATTATATGCCAATTGTAAGTTAGTCAAGGATGAAAGGTTTCCTATGGAGGAGGGGATGGTGCTTGACAACTGATTTGTATGGAGGTAAAGAACTTGCAGGTGGGTCAGCCTACCCAATTCAGCAGGAATGGGGCCTATGAGATTATTAAATGCCAATTGTAAGTTAGTCAAGGATGAAAGGTTTCCTATGGAGGAGGGGATGGTGCTTGACAACTGATTTATATGGAGGTAAAGAACTTGTAGGTGGGTCAGCCTACCCAATTCAGCGGGAATGGGGCCTATGAGATTATTAAATGCAAATGCTAAGATAGTCAAGGATGAAAGGTTTCCTATAAAAGAGGGGATGGTGCCTGACAAATGATTTGTATAGAGGTAAAGAAGTTGTAGGTGGGTCAGCCTACCCAATTCAGCAGGAATGGGGCCTGTGAGATTATTTACTTCCAAGCCCAACTCAACCAAGGCAGAGAGGTTTCCCAAAACAGAAGGAATCATACCCATGAAACTGTTTCCTCCCAAGTAAAGAAACTCTAATCTTGTCAAGTGACCCAGCTCAACTGGAACATTCCCCTGCAGTTTGTTGTAGCTGAGTCCTAACAGAACTAAATTGTGACAGCTGCTAAGACTGGTTGGAATGCTTCCTTCTAAGTCATTCCTATACAAAAGCAGTTCCTTGGCATTGGTAAGCTGTCCCAGTTGAGGTGGAATATGACCGTGAATGAGGTTGTTGGACATATCTAGCGACTCAAGAGCAGACAGATTTCCAACAAGGGGAGAAACAGTGCCAACTAAACCCATGTATGAGACATTCAGCTCAATAACCCTTTGCAAAGGAAAAGAGCAGGTGATACCTGTCCAATTGCAGAAAGGAAGAGATGGAGTCCAGTTGGCCAAGGAATTGTTGGGATCAAAAGTGATGGCACGCTTCAATCCCAACAGCGCTTGTTGATCAGAAACATTCCATGGAGCCGAGTGAGAGTGCGCAGAAGGCGAGAGGCAGAGCAGCGTGGTAATGACTAGTGACAAGAGTAATACCCATAAACTTGCCATCTGATCTTTTCAAACCCAAACACAATCTCTGAGTGAATAGAGAACAAGGAAGCGTGGTGGAATTGCAAAGGGAAGGCCACCTGCATTTATAGATGATACTAATTAATTAATAAATAAATTAGAATTAGTGGCAGCAAAACTCAGTTGGATTTGTGGTTGGAAAATTGAAAGAAGAAAGTTCGACGAACACTCCGTGATATTGGCAGGGAAGAAGAAAAAACAAAAGAAGAAACTTATTACCTTTAGCTTATTCAACACGCATGAAACTTATTGCCTTTAGCTTATTCCACACGCATGAAACTTATTATAGTCAGGATTACTTAGAAGAAAAATGGAAAGAAGAAAGGTTGAAGACAGGATCAGTTATAGTCAGTCTATGTCTGCTTGACCACGCTGCTTACTTACTTTGGGAACACATTTTGGCGTTGCCACTTTCCTCCGAAATATTTTCTAGTTTTGTTTTCTTTGACAAATTGTTTCCCAAACAGAAATTTGATCCTTCTTTTTCGCTACAGTCAATTCTCCGAACCCGATTTTTACGCAAACAAAACTTTAAAATCACGCAATAATACCGTCGTTTCCCACTTCTTCCGCGAGGCAAAACTTTTTTTTTTTTTATACTGCAAAACTCAATTTAAATAAATTTGTGTGGGAAAATAGAAAGAAGAAACGTGTACGAGAGGATTCAGTCTATGCCTACTTACTTTTACTTTTGGATTTCAAGGCATAATATTTTAAATTTAAGTTTTCCGTTCTTTGACAAATTCCGAAAATCACGCAACAATTCCGTTTCCGGAATCTTCCGCAATTGACTTGAACTTCCGTAATTATCGGAAAACAATAAACAGTCACAAGGCTCAACAGTCCAACGTTGATGAGGGACCTACAGAGTTGAGCAGTCTCCTTTTAACTATAACCTTTTTTAAAGTTGAGAGTTATATTTTTTTATTTGGTTATTGTGAGAAACTCGTCTGATCGATGTATAGGGCTGAGCAGTCTCTTCCAACCATGACCCTTCGTAAAGCCGAGAGCTATACTTGTCAATAGGGAATTTAACACAAAGCCACCACACACTCACCCCTCACACACTCGCCACGCCACGGTTTGAACCTTGGACCTCTTGAAGAAGAGCCAAAGCCCAAACCTGCACCCCAAGTGCTACTTTTATACATTCTTATTTTCTTTCTATTTTTTTATTATTTATTTTAAAAGAAAATTATTTTTATTTAAAAAATAATAATTTTGCATAGACACACATTAGGATGAACACTAATAAAATTTTTGTTTTTGCTTCTTAGTATAGAATAATTAATTTGTTGCTTTGACTATTGTATATTACTTCTTTTTTCTTTTTTTTCTTAAGAACACATGATTAGATTTCTCTTAGAGTCTCACTTGTGGTCCTTAGGAAGAAGTAATATATATTTGTAAAAAACAAATAATAACAACTTTGTAGATGGTGGAAAGTCATCTCCTCCTATATATGGGATAAGAGTGGATTAACTTTGCTAATCCTTGGGTAGGATGATGATGAGCTTCTCCTATATATAGGATAAGAGTGGACTAACTTTGCTAGTCCTTGGGTAGGATGACGATGAGCCATGTTGGTTGATGGTTTTGGTTCTTTTTCTTTACCTAGTTATTACCTTTTTGTCACCTTTTTGGTCATTTTTGCTTGTTAATTTTCTCAAAACCCTAAAATAAGGATAGAGTCATGATTAAGAAACATCTTTACATGTGTATCCTAAAACATTCATTATAAAAAGCAAGAGTGCTAACATTGCTACTTTAAGTAGGGATTGCAATCATTGATTGAATTTTAGGGTTTTTGATGTATGGTTATGATCCTAGCATGTTTTATGTCTAGAATTAAGACAATGCATTGTTTGGGTTGACAATTGTGAAATTTTGGCTCTAAAATGAGTGTAACTCAATCGTCAACCTAAAAAGGAAAGTTATACTTTTCTTTTGCAAGACCCAATTCATCTCCTCATTTTATCACTATACATTTAGCCACTACAACCATTTGCATGCTCTTTCTAACATTGCTCTTAAAGCTTTCTACCTTTATTGCTAATACAACACGAGACCTTTTTGCTCTCTCTCCCTCTCATCCTTGTACATACAACCAAATCCATTGACTATTGGTTCTCTAATTTTCACAAAGAATGGTGAGATACTTCACTAAGATTTGAAGTCAAAGATCAAGAGTCATAGTTGATATACCAATTTATTAGGCATATCAAATCCTCTACATTCATTCTAGGTGTGACCTCTTTTTATCATGATGACATTGCAAGCAAGGTAGAATAGACCTGAGTCCTCTATTATGATTATTTTATAAATGGTATGACCCTTGATGCCCTAGGTATCAAGCAATTTATTTCACTACATTAGGACTTAACCTAGCATATGCTTTGTGTAGTGTAGCCAAATTCTTTGTCTACATTCGAACTTGCAAATTCTTTAATTTTCCAAACTTAAAGAGCTTCTCCAGACTTGTGATTCTTTCTTCAGATCATCATTCTTGTAAATTATTTCTCCTAAAGCCTAAGGAAGCAATTTTGAGCTTAAATTTGTTTAAGGTTTGCCTATTCTTTGAAGCCAAAAGCTTTTGTCTAGACTAGCTTGGTATTATTAAAAGTTAGGCTTACAAAGCTAGCGACTATAACTTTTCGACAGTGATGCCAACGACATGCTCCAAAATATTTGACATAGTGTAAACGTTTGTGGAGCAGATGGTATTCATTCTAGAAGCAAGAAATCCAAAATATTCTAAATGATGATGTTAGCTAGGCTCCAAAATATTTTGGTCTAGTAAAAAACTTGTAAAGAGCACAAAGAGCTACCCAAAATATGAGCCAAAGGGAGTAGTGTATCAGACAAGACCTTCTTAGCAAGAATGATGACATTAGCATCTTAAAGGTCCAACATGCTTACAAATCAAAATTGCTTTAAGAAGAAAGTGCCCAACACCCTAAAAAAAGGGTAGTTTGACCAATGTGGTAGTTATCAAAGCAGGAAAGTGACAACCACTCTAGCAAAGCATAACTAATTACAATTGGGTTGAAAGAGAATGGACCAAATGTGTTGAAGATGTCGAGTGTTGCCAACTCATCCCAAATCGTACAAGATTAGTTTTGCTTATGATTATACATAGTAGTTAGCTTCATTTTAGCTCAACGAAAACTATAAATAGAGGAATCTCCTCATTGTAAAGGGTTAGATGTTTCATTGTTTTCCTATCATAAGTTGTATGTTAATCTTATTCTAATACAATCAAGGGTTGTTTGACCTACCTCAATTGAAGTATGAAGAATTATTCATTATGTTGATATTTACACTTTTAATGTTTTCATTCACGCTTTAGTGGAAGTGATTTTTGTTAGGCTTGAAATTGTTTGGCTTAGTTCAATTGATAATTAAAGTAATATTTGTTAGGCTTGAAGTTGTTTGTCTTCTTTCTATTGGAGTGCTTAGAATGTTGAAGCTATAACTTCAAGCCAAAAAAGGAACAGTGGATGTGGGATCTGACTCTAAGCAGGGGCAACCTTCGAACAAATACTCAAGATTGAGGGAGACCCTAAAAGACATAGCTAATGGAACCCAGATGACACTTTTTATGGGAGGGGGGAGAAGGACCCCACCAAGTCTCATAAATGAAAAATATTATTTTGTAACAGGTGTTTGAATTATCCTTCGAAGCAACGACTAGTTACTTCTATGAGGAAATATCTGAAACCTCATATTTTTTTATTCAAGAAACTAAAATTAAGGAGAACAATTTTGATAAGGTTAAGAATATCATATGGAAGGAGGCATGTTATTCTACAAACCATGATTTGAGAGCTTATGGGGTTTAATGTGTCTTTGGGATAATTTAAAAAGTGAAGGCAGAGTGCTCTCTTCTTTGGATAGGTTCATTAACATGTTTTTCTACTGTAAAATTTCTAAAATATCTTGGGTTTTAACCAATATTTATGCTCCAAACATAGTTGTGGGAAGAGGATGACTATGGGAGGAGTTGAGCATAAATAGAAATGCTTTCCCTAACCTTGCTTGGATGTTGGTTGGGGATTTTAATTCCCCCCTCTTTCCCTTAGAAAAAAAGGAGGAAGTCAATCCCCCTATAATGGTATGGAGGAATTCAAATTTTTTGTCAATACTAATGAGTTGATGGACTTTGAGCTAGAAGGAAGTAAATTCACTTGGAGTAATAGAAGGTTGGGAAAACATCTTATCCAATCAAACCTGGATAGGTTTTTTGTTTCTAAAGAAAGGCTTCATCATTTTGGTGACTTTGTTCTCTCTTCTCTTCCAAGAACAAGATTGAATTACAATCCTTTGGTACTGGTGTTTCAGTTGGGAATAGAAATTTTAAGTTTCCCTTTTATTTTCAGCCTATGTGGCTAAAAAATGATACCCTTGAGGCCTTGATATCTAATTGGTGGAAGAAGGATTTTCTAGGTCCCCTAATATCTCAAGTTGCCAATAAGTTAAGATTTGTGAAGAGCAATTTAAAAGAATGGAATAAAAATGTCTTTGGTAATATTTTACAAAAGAAGAAATCCCTAAAACTGCAACCATTGAAGATGTTGTGGAATATTTTCCCCCATCAGAGGCTGACAAAGATCTTGAAAGGAATTTTTTGGCAGATTTCCATAATGTTTTGGCATGCAAGGAATCCTACTAGAGAAAAAATTCCAAGGCTCTCTGGTTGAAATATGGAGAGAGAAATACCAGTTTTTTTTCATGCCACAACCATGAGACACATGAGTTTCAATAATATTACTAAAATTGTTAAGGAGGATGGTCCTAAAACTAGAATTATTTTAGAAATTTGTGAGGATGTAAAATTTTTTAAAAATATCTTAGGAGTGGAAGCACCTATAGATGAGTAGGCCTCCAATTCTTTTTTGAATTTTATTGCTTCTCTAATTTTTGAACAAATGAACTCCAGTGTTATTTCTTTGTTCAAAGAGTTTGAAATCAAAGAGGCTATATTTTCCATGGCTTATGAGAAGGCCCCTAGACTTGATGGTTTTCCTGCAGTTTTTTACCAAAATATTTGGGGAATTATGGGGAAGGATATATATAATTCTATGGGTGAAATTCAAAATACCCTTCATATTCCCAACGATATCAATTCCACCTTTCTGATTCTTATTCCTAAATTGGTATGAGCTAATTCCTTCAATAATTTTAGGCCCATAAGTCTATGTAATACTCTTTATAAAATATTGGCTAAAGTCATAGCCAATGGAATGAAGGTCAGTCTTACTTAGAATATTGATCCCTTCCAAGGTGCTTTTGCTAAAGGGAGGCAAATCTTGGATGACATGATTACTATTCATGAAGTTCTTCACTCCATAGAGCAAAGGTGGGTTTTTGTTGAAACTAGACATGAACAAGGCATATGATAGAGTATCCTAAGAATTGTTGTTTAAAGTTATGGGTAAATTCTGCTTCCACCTTTCTTGGATAGACCTCATCAAAGGATGTATGTGCTTAGTTATGAATTTTTTTCCTAATTAATGGTTCTCCAACAGGTTATTTCATAAGCCTCCGAGGCCTAAGACAAGGGGATCCATTGTCTCCTTATTTGTTTCTTATTATGGCTGAAGCCTTAGGCATATCTATTTAGGTAGTATGGTCTAGGGGTTAATTTCAAGGATAAATCTTGCCTCCTCATACAATCCTATAAACCACCAACAATTTTTAGATGATACTCTTCTTGCTTCAATATCCTCTATTCCAAAAGCAAAGGAGATTAAGTTTATTCTATCTTCTTATGAGGCTGCCTCTGGACAAAAGATAAATTTCAACAAGACCAAGGTGTTTTTTTAGTACCCCCTTCAAAGGTAGGTAAAAATCATGAAAATATTTGAATGTTTCATTGGGTAGCTCCCTTTTGTTTATTTGGATTTATTGCTTTTCAGTGGCATGTTACTAGATTCTTCTTGGCTTCCTATGGTTGAGAGGGTTAGGAGAAAGTTGACAAGGTGGAAAGTTACCCTCTTCAACCAAGTTGATAAGGCATAATTCGTTAAATCCACCCTCCAAAGTATCCTAGTCTTCTTTTTGTCATTGTTCAAGATGTCGTAGAAATCTACTAAAATATTGATAGTATTCAAAAGACCTTTCTTTGGATGGGCATGGAAGAAAAACATAGAATTCCCTTGGTGGATTTTAAGCATGTTTGTTTTGGGAAGAGCAAGGGTAGATTAGGCCTTAGGAAACTAAAACAAATGAATTTGGTCCTTATTGCAAAACAAGGTTGGAAGTTTTTCAAAATGGATGAAACTAGATGGGTAGAGATTTTAACAACTATATATTTTGGTAGAGATGGTAATTTCCTTGATATTCAAGCCAATCCAAAGAGATCTATTTTTTGGAAATACTTTCTTGAATGTAGGTTTGTTATTACAAAAGGCTTGAGATGGAAGATTGATGATGGAAGGAAATTTAACTTTTGGGAAGATAGTTGGATTCATAATGAACCTTTGATTAGAGACCAACTTCTAAACTACTTAGATCCCTTTCCAACGCAATCCTATGGATCTAGAGTCATTGAATTTCTTAAGGTAAGGGATGGAAAAGGGCTTGAAAGAATGGTAATAATTTGTTTCTTGAGTGTTCCTTCTCCTTTGAAGTTATCCACCTTCTCATCAAATTCAATTTTACCTAGGTAATACCTAATAACAATTTGAACCTATGTTTGCAGTGGGTTGCCCCCTTTCAGAATATTTTGCTTAGAAGTTGTTGGTCTTTTTGGTTGCCTCATTTTCTTTGGGGTATTTGGAATGAAAGAAACAATAGGGATTTCAAGAATGTTAAAAAGGATCCCTGGTATGAGGAAGCTAAAATTTTCAATTCCTTGAAAGAAAATATTTCCATAATCCCTATCAAAGATGAAAAATGGTCCCATAGCGAAGGTAAGCTTGTCAACCAGTTGGGAATCTTGAATATGGAAGGTATTTTTGTAGTTAGCCCATCCCTAATCCTAGAGATGTTTTTAAATGGCAGCCTCTACATCAAGGTTGGATAAAAATAAAATTTTATGGGGTGGTTAAGGGAAACCCAAGCATTGCAAGGGTTGGAGGAGTCATCAAGGATGACAAAGGGGTTATTCTTTTGGTCTTTATGACTCCTTAGTTGTTTAGTCCAATTTTTTTTCTAAATCTTAGGCACTTTATCAAGGGGCCATGCTCCTAGAAAAGATAAATGTAAATAAGGTGGTGATAGAAGGCCACTCTCTTTTCGTCATTAATATTGCTAAAGGAAAACATTCCCCCCACTGGTCCATTGCAAATTTAATAAAATATATTTACCATTGCACTAATAATTTGGAAGGTGTTGAATTTAGGCAAACCTTTAGAGAAGAAAATAAGGAAGTTGACCTATTGGAAAACCAGGGGGTCAATTAGAATACTCCTCAAGTTTTTATGAAGGATTTCCCTACCTTTTTGACTATGTATTATAGTTTTGAATTTTGGTCTCTTTTTGTCCCTAGTTAATAAGGTGCTTCCCCTTGATTTTTGTTGAAGGTCTTTTCTTCGTTCTGCCTATTTATGCCTATAATTTTGTATCCCCCTATCCCTTGTATTTATTCTCCTCTTGATCCACTTAATCTTCTTGATTCTATTGTGTCTCTCGTTATAAAAGGTTAGGGATCCTTTTAAAGTCTTGTGCTTTCCTACTTAATAAAAAAAATATTTGAGTTTCATGTATTTTTTATATAGCTTTAATTGAATGGTCTATTAGGAATTGCTTGTAGTAGATGGTATATGCTCATCTAGATAAAAATAATGTTGTTAGCTAAGCTTCGATAGCAAGTAATCAACATATTTAACCCTTCCTTTCTCTAAACCCTATCATTTTTCTCTCTTTTATATTTTGCATAGTAGTATTTAGAAAATTAGTTGACCTTATGTAGAGTTTGAGTTAGAAGTAATTTAAACATCCAATATTGACCTCAGTCTAGGGTACATATTCTATACCTAGGTGGATCAAGCAATCAAAAGTTTGGCGTGCCTGATGGGACAAATGCAATCCAATTTTCCCCACAAAGAAGCACCAATGGGATGGATCACTCAATTTTTGTCTTGATTGAAAGTCAAAAATTTAAAAGGATATCAAAGCAAATACTCATCGTGTCATCAAGAGTTTTGGTACTGAGCAATTTTTTGGATGATCACGATTACGATGAAGATCTTGGTCTTTAAAAAAAAACTATCCCCCTGGTGACTCCACATAGAAAGAAACCGAGATCAATTGACAACTTCATTAGAAATATATAGACCTAGAATCTTATGATCACAAGATCATAGGCTAAGAAGCTTAAATAACCCCTATAGTTTGCTAAGTTAACAACATTTAGATCACCCATAAAAGTAATATTTGTCACCAATATGGGCCTACTTTGTCTAGGGTCTTACTCCTATATAGACCATATCTCTAGAATCACCTACTGAATCCCCACCCAGGACCATGGACGAACAAATCTTCCCTGGTTAGAATAGCATCAGACCTCTTAATCTATAAATTTTATATGATATCCCATAGGTTGCACTTAAATCTTTGCCATCATACAAAGGTAGCAAAGAAACTACATTTGAACACTGCCAAGATATAACAACCCTAGTTACTATGCATAATATCATCCATGAAGATGTAATGGTGAGGTTATTAGCCTTATCTTTCAAAGGGAAGGTACTGGTCTAGTACCACTCTTTAGAAGAAAGAAACATAAACACATGGGATGAACTATCTAAACCCTTCATTTTGGAGTTTAATGATGCAGGTAGTTCATTTTTACTTCTCATGTAGTTCACTTCCATAAAAAGGGATCCTAAGGAGAACATCATATATTTTAAAAATTGGTTTAACAAGACATGGAGGAGAATTCCTTAGGAGATGAAAGTGTCTCAAGTCCAAGGCTTATATCTAGTACCTTTGGGATTTTATTCCAAACCTAATCCTGTATATTTGGAAGTCTAATGAGAAGAGATTTATCCAAATATTTCAAGTTATTGTGGTAGTAGAATATGCCCTCATCTTAGTTAGTAAGCTCCCTCCAAAGGTTGTATTGCCATACTTTTTAGAAATTCCTTAACACAATCAACAATCCTTACTTTTGGTTCCCTCAATCCCTTCAATAGCTACTCTACCTAAACCAAGGTAATATCCTCAATCTATCATTTCAATTATCAAAATTTAGTTTTTGCCTACTCCTAAGCCAAAAAAATCAATAGAGATGCAAGAGCTAAAAGAAATTATCAAAAACCTAAAAAAAAAGATCACTATGATGGAGTGAAAAATGTTAAAAGAATATTTAAAGGATATTTGAACAGAGGGTACCCCTATGTCACTAAAGACCAAGGGGATTCAACCAAAAATGAAATCAAAAAGCAAAATGTTATGGCCAAAATCTAGGAGGGAGAGACATTAATAGCCCAAGAAGATTATTGGTGTCTAGCTTACAATTACCCCCATAATGTTAACACCTTGTATGGTATATCAACATCAATGCCTACTGGATGTAACTCAAAAATACAAAAGATAGACAAAAGGGCTAGTAGACATGCTTATAGATCCATACCATAATTTCTTGGATGACGAACCTGCAAGCTCTGAAACATGTCACACATTGACCAAATCCAAAAAGAGATCTCTCTTGGTGGATCCCTAGAAGGTTGATAGTCCAAAGGTGTGACTTAGCTACAAAAAGAGTAGATCAAGGAACAACCTAAGGAGCAACCAAAGTTGGTAGTTCATAAGGTTGATCTAGAAGAGACCAAATAACAAGTTCTAAGAAAGCTACATTTTCCTTTAGTTACGAAAAGGCAACGCCAAGAGGCCATGCAAAAATACCAAAAGAGGTTTGAGGATCCCATCTAATAGGAAGAAAGGTTATCGAAGGCCTCTAGATACAATATTGTAGAAGAATTGAAGAACACCACTTCAAGGGTCAGTATGTATGATGCATTGTTGATTCTTGAACAAATCAATTTGCTAATAGTAGCCTTAAAAAACACATCCCTAAGAAGATTTGATTACCCAATTCTAAAATTATCTCAAGATCAACAAACCCCAAGGATGGGAAATAATAGACCTCCTCCCTTCTATATGTCCTTACACATGAAAGGGTGGGTTGTACACAATTACATAGTGGACTCCAAAGCTACCACATCAGTTATGCCCAAAGTCGTATATGATGCAATGGGCATGGAGTACATCTAAACAATTTTTGACATGTTGCAACTAGATGGAACACCAATGTAGATAATTGGAGTGGACAAAGATATTTCTATGGTATTGCATAAGATTATAAAATTCACTGTGATCTAGGAAGTGATAGTGGTTGACCTTCCTCTTCTCTTTAGATTATGCTTATCAAGAGAGTTCATAGCTAAGCTTGTAGGGTACCTATCTCTGGATTACATATACATTGTGATTCTTCACAAAGAAAGAAAGGTTAGGATCTATGCGGAGAAGCCTAGCTCATACCACATAGAAAATATTAAGGAATATAAGGTCAATCTAATTGAAGAGGATCCATAATGCCTTATGGTGCTCATAGAAGATTTTCCAATTGAAGATAAGTTATCTCTGATTGATTTCAATGTAATAATTTACATTGATTGGGGAAATTATTGCATATAGACTCAGGTAATTATAAGCTTTTGGTTATCATAAATTAGGTAATCTAAAAAATGGACATGTGGGTGCATAAGAAGTTTGGGTCACTTTGGTCAAAACATTGTTAATTTTGGTAAATGGGAAACACTTGAAATATTTGACATGAATGTTAGAATATATTACATTATTTGGTTATGTAATGTACATCACTAGAATAGGAGATTACTTTAGGGGGAAGTTATCTAGTTACTTCAAGCAATGTAATAAATGCACAAGTGTCAATGTGCATGTTGTAATATGCAAGGTGTACCTTTGTGCAATTAGGTAGATTTTTGGCCAAGGAATCTATCTTCCTATATAAAGGGCCTTATAGTGCCATTCGGATTTTATCACTCATTTTTCATAATAAGAAGTTGTATAGCTATCTCTCTCTTCTTCCTTTCTTTCTCTTAATATGAATGAATGCTACTAAAACCATTAGTTGTATCAAAGCCACAATGAATCTAGATAGGAATAGAGAAAACTACCATTGCTACTGTTGGATTACATATTTGCAAACTAGACCTGTTGTTGTGCACTATTGCATGAATTTAAAAAAAGGGGGAGAAGGCTCTAGAAGCCTTATTGCAAGACTCAAGGAGAGATTCCAGAGAAGAGTATATGAGAAATAGGATGTTAGTGATATCATTTCTTGATCGAAGACTACCGAGGAGAAGCTTTCGATAGTAAAATAATTGGGACAATTATCGCCATATGATAACAAGCCCAAAAAGGAGGACTAATACATTCTACAACAAGTACTAGAAAGGTTCATAGCTATGAGAAACCTCCATTCTAGATAGAAACTTGGTGAATCAAATCATCAAGATATTCATCATCTTCAAAGAACATTAAAGGTAAGCAACTTAAGGTGCAGAGGGTTTATTACTTGAATACTTATTTAGATTACTACTTAAATCCATTGAGCATCTTATTAAGATTTAGGAACTACAAAATAAAGGGTTGCATATTGAGTCTTCAAAGGGATTGTAGAATATTATTGAGTGCATTATAATTCATTTTGAGAGTATATTTCATTAAGGGTGCATTATTAATCCATTAAGCACTATATTAGTTGATATTTAACTAGTTACTCTCAAGAAATTAGTTTGTGTTGTTAAAGACACAAAACTAGCACAAAAATCTATAGCACTGTGTGGCCAAAGGAAGCCACCATTAATGTCCTTGGAAGAAGCCTAAAATAAAGACTTGGTGAGTCTCAATATTCAAGGAGAATATAAGGATTTCATTTAATTATAGAGTGCAAAAATCCTTACTTCAAAAATAACATCTCATTAGCTTGGATTAACTATCATTAAAATATCCAAGGAAGAAGATTAAAAGATGCAAGAAGGATTTCATAAAAAAGTCCTTCATATTGGTGCAAATATAACTATTAAAAAGCACCTCTTTTGTTCCTTTTAAAGGATAAAAGTAATCATATTTACAGGAAGAAGCGTAGACATCATATTTTGCAGGTTGAAGGGCAGAGTTTGACCAAGAGGAAGGAGCCATCGAAGATCTCACACGTTTAAGATTCAAGGTGTTTAAAAACACCACTTCTCCACGTCCAATCTAGCCCTAGAAGCAAGTGTGTCACCTACAACATTGGAGCTATTATAATAATCCATTACCATCTGAGTCTACATAGAGAAAATGGCAGCATACAGAGGGAGATTATCTATGTAGAAGATGCGCTATCAAAGCCAAGAAAAAAAAAGGGCTAGCAATTGGCTGTTATAAAAAATATACAAACAATATATTACAGGAATAAAGATACAAAAGAAGAAGTGTTATACCAAAGGTATTTACTTGGAGAGAATGCCCACCATTGAAGAGCATAGAAAACTACCATAGGACCGCCATTGAAAGTGCCATAGAACCAATAAGCAATACAACTGGTACCATCCATTATCCTCATCAAGACAACATGTAAACAGAGAAGAGGGAATGCTTGTGTTTCAATAAATATAGCAATCCAACACACATTTCAAAGATATAGGTAAAGATAGGGTATCAACGCCCATCATTGGAGCATTAGAAGAAAGGTTTACATGCACAATCCATGAGTGCCACTTGGCACAAGAGCTCTAATCGTCCAATGCTCACCCAAAAGGAGTTAAAAGTCTTTGGGAGGTTACCATAAAACTCATAATTGCATACATTGGAATATCAATGCCTAATAAGTAATGCTCAAGTGATACTTGTTTGAAAGTCACAAGGAAGCAATCCTATTTAAGGCATCCATATTGAAGAAGGAAAAGCACCAGAGGTCAAAAAGAAGATTAGCATTGAATGGTATGAATCATATTCAGATGAAGAATGCTAATTCAATCCTATGCGCCATTCGAAGGAGAAAGCTAGAATTTAAGAAGATATCATAAGATCAACAAATACAACACCTCATTCAATCAGCAATTCAACATTTCATTCATAGAAGGAATAAATCATACCTACGTTCAATTTGTAGAGGATAATACCAAGCATTCTCTAAAGGAATACCAACATCGGTTATAGAGAAAAGAAGTGCTACGTAAGGGAGAATTCAATGCCAGTCAAATAAGGCATTGAATTCCATTTCAAAGGATTCAAATCTACCACCTTACAACATCAAGGCAAATGAATATGAAGGTAAATCATATACTATTTATTGCTTGCTATAAACTAAAGATATATTGGAGTTATAAGGGCACATTATTTACTATTGCAATTCATTCACTTAGCATTAGTAATATATTAAGCAAGCATATTTCAAAATACTTATATTTGCAAATAATAAAGTAGGAGGAATAAGGATTTCAATTTGGAAATTAAAAATCCTATTATTGCAAATATTATATTATTTTCTCATATTCCATATTAGGGAGTTATAAAGAATACTACATCAAAGTAGGTAATTGGAAATTAGAAACATTAAATATTAAATATCAAAAGCTATAAAGGAAGGTTCATCAAGAAGTTGGAAATTAACTGATATACTTGTCTCAAAGCTACATTAAAGGGATAGAAGAATTCCAACCATTAGAACCTCATCAAATTAGAAAGTGCTTAAGTTCAATAGGAGTAATAAGGTGTAAAAGAAGTTGATTTTTGCTATTTACAAAATATTATAAAATCAAACTAAAATTGAACTACTATTCTCAAAAGTACTTTATCTATCATATAGCATATCCAAAAACACTAGGAAGACATAAGGAATTCAAAAAGGTCCTAGTTTTTAAGAGATACCATGGATTATTGGTATATAGACTCAAGAGCAAGTAAGCACATGACTGGAAATATTCATTGGTTCAATTCCCTAAAAATGGTAAATGAAAAGCCAATTGTTGTAGCATATAGCAAAACATATGAGGTGAAGGGAATTGAAAACATCTCAGTGAACCTAAAACAAAGAAATGGGATAATAAAAAACGTATTATATGTTCTTGGATTAACTACCAATCTTCTTTCTATCTCCCAACTCATGGATCAAAACATAACTGTTGAGTTTAAAGTTCTCATTGAATGAAAACAATGTCACATTTCTAAAAAAGTAAATAGGATAGCATTAGGATCTTATAAAAATGGTCTATTTGTTCTAGATATTGCTACACACTTAGCCTTTTCAGTAAAAACATCATATATGTGGTATAAGAAACTAGGCCATACTAGTGAATCCTCAATAAAAGAACTATTCAACTACCAAATGGTTGAAGGAACACCTAATTTTTCTTCAGAAGCTAATGTATGTCTGGAATGCTTAATAGGAAAACAACATAGAGTTTCCTTCGAACTCCATCAACACAGAGCTCAAAAACCCTTGGAAATAATATATACAGATTTGTGTGGACCAATGAAAATTGATAGCATTGGAGGACATAAGTACTTTCAATTTTTTGTTGATGATCACACCAGAAAAATGTGGGTGTATTTCATGGAGTACAAATTAGAGGTATTTAGCCGTTTCAAACAATTCAAACTTCAATTTGAAAAGAAATCAGGTAAGACTTTAAAAGCACTTCGTTCAGATAGAGGAGGACAATTTGTCTCAAAATATTTGACTCATTCTTAGAAGAAAATGGAATTAAAAGATAACTTACCACAACATATTCACCACAACAAAATAGAATTGCGAAAAGAAAAAATAGATCAATAATGAAAATGGTGATATGTATGTTGAAGGAGGCTCAACTTGATCATCAATATTGGGCATAAGTAGCGCAAACAACAGTCTACATACAAAATAGATTACCAACAAGAGTACTCAAACATATTACACCAAAAGCATGGTCAGGGCAAAATCCAAATATAGGAAAAATGAATATTTTTGGGTGTAAAGCTTACATGCTTATTCTAAAACAAAAGAGAACAAAATTAGATGACAAAACCATGGCAGGGATATTTGTTGGATATGACAATGAATATATAGGGTATAGAATACTAGATCCATATACAAAGAAAGTTTACATTAGTAGGGATGTAATCTTTGATTAAAATGTCAAGATTAATACAAAAAAATTAGCGATGATGTAGAAATTCTTCTAAATCTCTCTAATGAAGACACAACAAGTGAGGATTAAGAATCAAAGTCTCAAGAACAAGATATCGATGCATCTATAGTTCCTTCAAGGAAATAACCAATATGCCTTAGAGATACTCTCAGAGAATCAAATCTAGAAAGAATGCCAGATCTTACCACCACGAGACCTCAAACTAGAAGCTTGACCAAAATGAATAGATAAATGCTAAGTAATACAATGGAACCAACATCGACACTTCAGGAATTGAGTGATTCACACTGGAAAGTAGCTATGGAATCAGAATATACTTCACTTCAAAAGAATAAGATATGGGATCTAGTAAAACTACCTCCAAGGAAGAAAATAGTAGGTTGCAAATGGGTTTACAAGATCAAGTACAAAGCAGATGGAACACTTGATAAATACAAAGCTCGACTAGTAGACAAATGATATACTCAAACAGAGGGAATCAATTATAAAGAAACATTTTCACCAAAAACCAGAATGACTACCATTAGAATAGTTTGTAAACTAGCATCTCATTAGGGTTGGAAACTTCATTAGATGGATGTAAAAAGTGCCTTCCTTAATGGTGACTTAGAAGAAGAAGTCTACATATCACAACCAGAAGGATTCATCATCAAGGGACAAGAAAATAAGGTATGCATATTGAACAAATATTTGTATGGTTTAAAACAAGCTCCTAGTGCATGGAATATAAAGATCAACAATCACTTATTACAACTTAACTTCAAAAGAAGCACATCATATCCCAATTTATATACCAAGAAGAATGGAAATGACATAATTATTCTCATAGTATATGTAGATGATATAGTAACTACTGGAAGTTTTGGAAAATTGATAAGTGACATCAAAGAGAATATAGAAAAAGCATTTGAAATGATTGATCTAGGTCTAATGAACTATTGTATTGGTCTAGAGATTCATAAAGGAAAGGATAAAATAACTATTACTCAATCAAAGTATGCATAAGCTCTGCTTGAAAAGTATAGAATGAAAGAATGTAATACTAAAGATACACCAATGGAACAAGGGATTCAATTATCCAAAAATAATGAAACACCATTGGTCTCAATAACTATGTATCACCAATTTATTGGAAGTCTTCTATACTTAACAAATAGTCGACCAAACATAATATTTATAGTAAATTATATTTCATGATTCATGCAAGAACCAAGAGAAAGTCATTGGAAAGCTACAAAAAGAATATTGCAGTATGTCAAAAGGACCACAAATTATGGACTAACCTATATAAGAAATGTCAAATATTTTTGTCTTCAGGGATATTCAGATTCAGATTATGCAAAATCTATCGATGATAGAAAATCTACCTTAGGATATGTATTCTATCTCAGATTAGGATTCATATCTTGGCACAGTAAGAAACAACATATAGTGGCACAATCACCAACTAAAGCAAAATATCGAGCAACAAGAGACACAACCTGTGAAGCCCTATGGTTACAATACATACTATCAGATATGGGGATCAAACAAACCCCAACCATGATATTTTGTGACAATCAAGGAGCACTCAATCTGATCAAAAATCCAATTATACATGAAAGAACCAAACACATTGAAGGTCAATATCATTTCATTAGAGAACATTTTTAGAACTGTCATATCATCCTCAAGCATGTCTCTACAGAAGATATCTAGCAGATATTTTTACAAAAGTACTTGGAAAAACCAAGTTTCAAGCATTCAGAGATCATCTATGCAATTCAAGGGAACTTCATACCAAATAATGTAATACAAGGGGGTGTTAGAATATATTACATTATTTGGTTATGTAATGTACATCACTAGAATAGAATATTACTTTAAGGGGAAGTTATCTAGTTACTTCAAGCAATGTAATAAATGCACAAGTGTCGATGTGCATGTTGTAATATGCAAGGTGTCCCTTTTTATAGCTAGGTAGAGTGTTGGCCAAGGAATTTATCTTCCTATATAAAGGACCTTATATTTCCATTCAGGTTGTATCACTCATTTTTCATAATAAGAAGTTGTATAGCTATCTTTCTCTTCTTCCTCTCTTTCTCTTGATATGATGGAATGCTGCTAAAACCATCAATGAAAAAGTATGCCAAAATTTATACCATATTGTAAGTAAATGATATTTAGAATAAATATAATATTTAAATAAGAGCCAAGTTTTTAAATAGCTATTGACTATGGAAGGTAGCACTATTAAAATAGGAAACAGATCAAGGTGCTCACATGAATCATAATATTGGGAATGTTAGAATAAGTAATTATTCTCTTAAGTTCTACTAGGATAAGACTTACTTGAGTTACCACTAATCCATGAGTCATGTGAACTCTTAGTATAGTCTAGATCATATTTGATGAGTTTTTTTAATCCAACAACTCTCACTGATCAACTTTTCTATTTATACAAAGTTGATCCATGGAATAAATCAATCAATTCTACTCTTCTCTTCATATTTTGTGTAATGCTTTGCAAGTCTATTTTGGAAAATTCTATAGACTAAATGTGAGTGATGTCACTACCAGTGAGTAGTAGATCATCAACATAGAGAATAAGTATGGTGATTTTTTCTTCATCCTCCAAATGTAGACTGTGGCATCAGACTCACAATGAGAAAAACCTTAGGAAAGAAGGAAGGAGTCCATTTTTTCATACCAATCTCTAGGAGCTTTTTTGAGGCCATAGAGAGATTTCCTTAGCCTACAAACAAGGGAGGAGTCTTGAGTGAATCCATAAGTTTGTTCCATGAATATATCCTCCTTTAAGTCCCCATGTAATAAAGCACTTTTTACATCCATTTGAAAAATATGCCACTTTTGAGAAGCATCTAGAGCAAGTACCAGTCTAACAGAATCCATTTTGGCAACTGGTGCACAAGTTTTAGAATAATCAATCCCTTCAATTTTCATTCTGTAAATCCATTTAAAATGAACTAACTTCCTTCCTTTAGGTAGAGGAACTAAATACCAAGTTTTGTTTTTGATTAAGGAAGAGAATTCATTCTCCATGGCATCATCCCATTATTTAATACCAGTTGCTTCTTTGAAGGATTAAGGATCTGTGGAAATGGACTGACAGACAAGACCAGAGCCTATGGAGTTGCCTAATATGGATGATGGAAGATTTTGGATGTATGGAGTTGCTTCTTAAACAATGGTGTGAGCCCATTTATGCATTGTGGAAGGAGTAATGGCAAACTTTGAGTTGGAGTTTGGAGTAGAGGATCCTCATGTTGGTAATTTTGATCATTAATCTCTAAAGTGGGTTCTTCATTATATTGAGGCTCTAACATTGGATATGGCTCAAGATAATAAATGGTGGAAGAGGATGGTTGATAATATTTATGAGGGAATGTTTCATCAAATTCAACATTCCTATGAAAAAAGACCTCATGAGTTATGGGATCAAGGAGCTTGTATGCTTTCATTTCCTCACAATAACCAACAAAGATGAGTTATTTACTTTTCTTATCTAGAGCCTTCCTTTTCTTCTTTGGGATATGTTCCCAAGCAGTACATATTCACCAAATCATTTCCTTCTTCGTGTTACATTCAGTTGCGAGAGAAACTTGGGGTAAAGCAGCTACATTAAAAGGAACAAAGGTTTTCACCTCTCCTTTCTTCTTATTGTTCTTTACTTTGGAGGATGGTTTTTTCCCATGTGATTTTTTTATCATCTCTCCTATATGTATAAATTATACATGAGTACCTCATCAGGCCAATTTTTAGGAC
Organism: Wollemia nobilis; assembly: GCA_028583015.1. Lineage (NCBI taxonomy): Eukaryota > Viridiplantae > Streptophyta > Pinopsida > Araucariales > Araucariaceae > Wollemia > Wollemia nobilis. Next base: position 348,915 of record JAQPPZ010001217.1, read on the forward strand.
TCATTCTCTTTTTTTTTATGAAGACAATCTTCGCCATTCGAAGACATGCCTCTTTCTTTATTTTCTAACAGATGGTTTTTTCCCAAGTGGTTTTTTCACCATATCTCATATATGTAAATGAGTACCTCATCAGGCCCTATTTCCAGGAATCATCCTTTTGGTTAATGAGGACAATCTTCGCAAACCGAAGACATGCCTCTTCATTTTTATTTTTGAAAGATGGTTTTTTTCCCTTGTGGTTTTTACCATCTCTTCATAAAGAAATTATTATACATGAGTACCTCATTAGACCTTGTTTTCGGGACTCATTTATATCCAACACCCCTAGTATCACTTAAATGGGGGTGTCAGAATAAGTAATTATTCTCTTAAGTTCTACTAGGATAAGACTTACTTGAGTTACCACTCCTCCGTGAGTCAGGTGAACTCTCAGTATGGTCTAGATCTGATTTGATGAGTTGTTGTAATCCAACGACTCTCAATGATCAACTTTGTTATTTATACAAAGTTGATCCATGGAATAAATCAATCAGTTCTACTCTTCTCTTCATATTTTGTGTAATGCTTTGCAAGTCTATTTTGGAAAATTCTAACAGGTAAAGCATGTGAATTAGTAGTAGGTGTGCTCACGTACATTAATGCAATTATGGCATTTTATTAGTAAAGGCTTATAAAAGGCACTCAACAACTTTGGGAAGCTTACCAAATGAATTCAAGAACTAAGCCATTGTGAGCAAAATTTAAGAGTAGTTGTGTGCTTTACCTTTTCATCAAAGCTTTGTGAGAATAACTATGGAGTCTAGGGAGTCCAAGAAGCTTACCGACTACTTGAGAGATGTTTTTTACCCAATATTGACCATCAAGGCGAAGCATATAAGAGAATCAAGAGAGTTGAAGGTTGAAAAATATTCAATGAGCCACCTGGCTTCATATACTAAGAATCCTCCTTGGTATAGTTCATGCCTAGGAGAGAACATCCTTATCCAAATTTGGTTCAAGCAGTAGTTGAACACTATAATGCAAAGTCTAGACCTATAATAAATATTTTTGACTAGATAAATTTTTCTCTTAAGCCAAAAATATTATAGCAGCTTTTGGTAGGAATATTCCCCCTTTTGCATCCAAGGTATTCGATAAACAAAGTCAAGTTTCCTATTATACTGCTAAAATAAGGACCTAGCTAAATAAGCAATTAACTAACACAATAAAATGTCTTCATAAAATTTTGATTACCTTGGCAAATTTTCAAGTGCATGCATAAGAATATTTTTTTATGTTAGCTATTATTTTTAGCATAAATTAAAATAAACATGTGCATGATTATTAGGCAGCCATGGCCTATGCAATAACCAACCCCCAAAATCACATTTATTTTGATTGGGATCTATTCCTTAGCTTTCAAATTCTTGAGAAATTAGTTGAGTTTAATAAGGTAAGAATATTTAGATATCCCTCTTATCTGACCTAGATTTTCTTATTTTCTAAAGAAGAAACCTTTTTGGGTCTAATATTAAAAAGTGAGATGAGAATGGTGTGAGCTTTTGATGATATATATTAAAGGAAATGCAACCACAAGATCTAAAATGAGCAAGCAATGTTAACTATGTGATAATTCCAATATAATATGTAGGAAAACTATATAAGAAACTTCTACAATAACTCAACAAATAGTCATTAATGAAATCTCACAAAAATAGTACAATGTAATATAATGGAGGACATGAACACTCTAAAAATTCTTGCATGTTCTACATTGTATCTACCTTCTCTTCTCACTATTATCTACTATCCTATATGAACACTCTATTCTATATACTTCTTTTCTTCTATCAAAATTCCTATATAGAGAGAGAGATATGAACCTTGGGCTTTCACCTACCTATGAATTTTCATCTTCCTATTCTATGACTCATGTACATGTCGACTACATGCACATTTACATCATTGCACATTCTAACACTCATGCATTTATTACATTACATAAAGTAAATACTCAAACCTTAATCTAAGATAATCTCCTAATCTAATAATGTACCCAAGGTGCTACAGTGGCATATACCAAATAATATAATATATTCCAACACCCCCTGTATTACATTATTTGGGTATTGAAGACTTTTGTATTCAATATGATCTTCATATTGGTTCTGGAATTGGAAATTTTCTTTTTTACTTTCTTTATATTGCTCCCTACCTGTATCCTAATCAAGTAAATAATTAGTATCTTCATGAAATACTATTTTAGTGAAAAGAGCTTTGACTTCATGTTCATCTGTAGGTTCTTCCAGTTCCTGAATTTCTTGAATCTCTTGGACTAGGTGTCCTTTTTGCTTTCCTTCTCTATATTGTAATTGAGGAAGATTGTATTGATTCTGAGAGGTATAAGGATGCTGAAAATATTATTGATGTGGATTATATTAGTTCTAATATTGTCTCGGTTAGAATGGCCTACTTGATTGACTTCCAATATTTGTTTGATTTCCTTGAAACTGATTTCTTGGATTGAATCTACAATAATTTGTACTATGCCATTTCTTTTTGCATACTTGACAATATCTACTATTCCACTTAGATCTTCCTTTTGAGAATGAGGTAATTTTTACTTGTGAGTTATATTTTGAGACTGAGGAATTGTTAGTCATTTCATATTTTACTGAATTTTCCACCTCATATTCTTGTAGGATATTGACTAACCCATCAAATGATGTATATTTACCTAGAATTTGTAAAGATATGACTAGATGCTTATAACTATATGGAAGTACTCTTAGGATTACTTGAACAAGAAACTTGTCTTCAACAGTTTCTCCTAAGATTAATAATTTTCCTTTTATATTTTCTACTTTCCATAGGAATACACTACACCAAAAAAGGGCTTTAACGACACTTATAAACCTCCCTTAAAGACCTTTAAAGGAGGTTTTTCAGCCACCATCTCTGAGGGCATCATAAAAATTCTATGAAATACAACGATGGCTAAAAACTACCTTAAAGAACCACTATCTTAGAGACTAAGAGTGCGGTTAAAAACTACCCTCTTAATACTACGAGGGCATTTTGAACCATCGTCTTAGGACTAAGAAGACGATTATTAACCACCCTCTTAGGGTTAAGCCTCTTAGGCCTAAGAGGGTGGTCCGTAACCTCCCTCTTAGGGACTAAGAGAGTAGTTATAAAACACCATTTTAGCCCTAAAATGGTGGTTTATAACCACCCTCTTATGATCCCATCCTAAAAAAATATAAAGGAGACGATCCATGTTGGAGGGACTATGCCATCATATAAGTTATACCATCAATTATAAAGAGCCTATGAATCTTTATTCAACACTCTCTCAGCAGAAACAATTCTATCGATGCATGTTTTAACTCCTTGATCAAGGCCCAAGATTTTGCAAACTTTACAAAGCTACTTGATAATAAAAAAGATCTCACATATATTTCCAGTTCTTTGAGAATCAATAATATTATACTTAGCAATAGAAAACAATTCTCTTTGTGGTCTTGTCTTACGAAAAACCACCCACGATGCCTATGAAATTAATGTATTGATATGAAATCATCTTCCTGTTCAAAGCTCAAAAGCTACCAAGCAGACACTATAACATGATTATCAATGAGATCTTGCATGTACTTTCAACACCTTATATTCCTTATCCAATGGTATTTTATTATCACAATCAATCAACTAATATGAATTGAGATTAAATCATAATGACAATGATTAACATAACTTTTTAAATTAAATTTCACTCCTTTTATCTTTTAAGAAAACATATATTGAGAAAATTCACACTTTACAAAGCTACTTTATAATAAACAAGATCTCACACATAATACCAATTCTTTGAGAATCAATCAATTTATACTCAGTAATAGAAAATAATTATCTTTGTGATATTGGATTGCAAAACACCACCCACGGTGCCTACAACATCAATGTATTGATATGAACTTATCCTCTTGATCAAAGCTTAGAAGCTGCCAAACAAACACTATAACATGACACTGTAACATGATTATTAATGAGATCTTGCATGTATTGTCAAAACCTTGTATTTTTTATCCAATGGTATTTTATTATCACAATCAATAAATAAGATCTCACACATTCCCAGTTCTTTGAGAATAAATTAAATTATACTTAGCAACATAATTTTTTTTTCTTTGTGGTCTTGGCTTGCAAAACACCACCCACGATGCCTACGACATCAATGTATTGATATGAACTCATCTTCCTGATCAAAGCTCAAAAGCTGCCAAGCAGACACTATAACATGATTATTAATGAGATCTTGCATAAACTGTCAGCACCTTATCTTCCTTATCCAATGTTATTTTATTATCACAATCAATCAACTAAGATGAATTGATATTAAATCATAATGACAATGATTAACATAGCTTTTTATATTAAATGTCACTCCTTGTATCTTTTAAAAAACATATATTGAGAAAATTCAAACTTTACAAAGCTACTTGACAATAAATAAGATCTCACACATAATACCAATTCTTTGAGAATCAATCAATTTATACTCAGCAATAGAAAATAATTCTCTTTGTGGTTTCGGCTTGTAAAACACCACCCATGGTACCTACAACATCAATATATTGATATGAACTTATCCTCCTTATCAAAGCTCAGAAGCTGCCAAGCAGACACTATAACATGATATTGTAACATGATTATCAATGAGATATTACATGTACTGTCAACACCTTGTCTTCCTTATACAATGGTATTTTATTATCAAAATCAATAAACTAATATGGACTAAGAGTAAATCATAATGACAGTGATGAACGTAGCTTTTTAAATTAAATGTCACTCCTTTTATCTTTAAAAAATGTATATTAGGAAAATTGAAACTTTACATATCCTATGCCCTAAATAACACCCCTATGAGTTAGTAGCCTATTACCCACATATTGTTAGAACTACTTACCATACATTTCCATATTAATCACCTCAATCACTTGTCCTAAGATTTTAAGTATATATATCTTTTCCTAGTAGTACGAAACAACTTAGTGTTCATGTTGCCCCAACTTCAAGAAATTTTCATAGAACAACTCTACAATAGGATTATTGAATTGAGGTCCATCATGATGTGGTGTTGCAATAAGGTGAGACACTTTGTTAGAAATTTTGAGTGATAAGTTGTCATTGATGTCAAGAGCAAGTAGTCATTGATGTCGAACTAACAACACCAGTCAGTGGCAGTTTGCATCCGGTTCAGTTTCAGTTTCAAGACCTTGTTCCAGGAAGTCAGATGAGTCCAAAGAGCAAGAGAAAACCCAAATAGATAAATTATAATATTATGTTATAATATTATACAAAGGAAGTTTAAAATTAATTATAAATTAATTTATTAGTTAATTTATTTAACTTATAAAGTTATTTAAATTAATTATTAATTATAAATTAATTTAAGCTAAGGTTAAAACCCTAAGGTGGGTTATTAAAAATACAATTCAAAATTAAAATTTGAATGTCATAGCACCGACGTGAGGAGAAGTTTGAAAACGTGTATAAAAGGAGGAACTTTAACACTACCAAAATTACCATGCCTTCGATAATCATTGTGAGCTTTAAATATTGGTGAGCCATACGAATAAGAGCTGCATCCAAAGCAAAGGGGGAAGTATGCATGTTTCGTGAGTTTTTTATGGTGAGTGAAGGGATAAGAAGAAGGTGCTATACCTTCTTTCATGTGGGCATTCGTAGCCCATGCGGTGGGCTCCCAAGTGCTAAGGCACTTAGGACTAGAGGAGACGACGGATCGAATCACGTCGAATCCCCTTTTGTGGGAAGTATAAGGTATGCTTGGAAATTGGTCGCCAAAATTTTTGGGGATATAGTTTGGGCATTTAAAAATTAATTTTTGCATATTTAAATTGGTTCTAAGGTTGCTTAAGGAGTTATAAGGATTTTTGCAAAATTAAATTTTTAATGGTGTATGCTCAAATGTTTTGAAAATATTGTAAGGTGTTTGGTTGATATTTTTATGGTGTTGGATATTATTTTAAGTTGGAGTTTATAAGGTGTATCAAGGAAATTTTCTTTATGTATGGTATGATGAGTGTTATTTTAGAAGGGAGCAATAATGCATGAATTGAGTTGTGATTGTTTTATGTCCAAGGAATATTTTAGAAAGTGTTGAAGTAATATTGTTGTGTCTAACATTGGAATTGAAAATAAGAAAATTGTGATTAAGACAGGTTTTCTAAAAGGCACTTCTACATCCAACAAAAAGATATGGCCATATTCTTCCTAATGAGTGATTGTTGAAAATTGTGAATGGAAAGTTGGAGTGAAAAATATTGTTTGGTTAGCATTGTTGAGAGTGTTTTGATTTATTACTTCAAGGTTTTTTGGAATTAAGAGTTGTTGATAAAACCTTGTTTATAAGCATTGTTGTTGAAGTGAGTTGTTGAGTGAAGAAATTGAACTAGGGTTTGGAAAGAACATGAGTATCATTGTTATGTGAGATTGGTTGATAAAGTATTGTTGGAAATATTTGAGTGAGTAGTCATATGCTTGGACTAGGGTTTGTGAGTAAGGATTATTTCATTGAGTTATTGGTTGAGTAGAGTTGATTGAGCCTAGTCAAGTGAATGTGTGAAGTGATTGTTCAAGTTCTATGAAACAAATTATTCTATATTCTGAATTGAGTTGAGAAAGTGATTGAGCATTGTGATGAGTATAGAACATATTGAGTCTCTAACAATTCTCTTTATGTTTCTATGAGATTGGACAAGTTCTAGTGTGATATTATTGAGCAGATTTGAGGTAAGTCTTAGAGAAGACTTGTGGATAGATTTATGTGAGATTTTATGGAAGCTTACAATACAAATTGAGGACAAATTTGAGGATAAAGTTTGGTATAGATTTGAGGACAGGTTTATGCCAGATCAGAGATAGAAATTGAGAACAGATTCGAGGACAGAGTTTGGTGCAGATTTGAGGATAGGTTTGTGCCAGACCAGAGATAGATATTGAGGACAGATTTGTGCTAGATCGAAGGACTATGTTTAGTACATATTTGAGACAGATCTTTGGAGGTGATAGAGTTGAGGACAGAGGTCTCCAACCAGATCAGGGAGGACAGGTGTCTTCTGTGGATAGATTTCCATTTGCTAAGGGTAGTGGAGGCAGAGGTCTTCTAGAGGATCACCAACCAGAGTAGAGTTAGGATATTGGTGTATCCTATGCATAGATATCCATGAAATTGATTAGGGGATTGGTGTCTCCTTTGGACAAAGGTCCATAAACATTGTAGGGAAAGGATTCCAAAGAGAATTTATTTGAGAAAAATTTATAAGAAATATTTTCTCCGTGGAGTAGCCCACATTGGGTAAACCACATAAAATCATGTCTCTCATGTATGTGATGCTTTGTGTGATGTTTACTACTTTAATATTGTTGATGTTATCATTTGGATTAAAAGGCAAAAAGTTTTATCTTATACTGTTCACCCCCTCTCAGTATAAGCATATGTTCTTCAATTGGTATCAGAGCGGGTCTCTCCATGAAAAGACTAAAATCTTGGAGGAGGATCCATCAGTAACACACATGACTTCAAAAAATGAAGAGGATACTATGTTTGATATAAAAGAGGAATTATTTGTTGCTCTCAGAAAGTTGGAAAGAATTAGAGATAATAATTCAAGCCTGAAGGAACAAATTCAAGAGGATGAAGAAACAAGGATGGAACTTCTACAAAATATCATAGAACTCAAGATAAGGGTGGAAGAAGGAAAGAAAATTGAGCAGGATATGATAGATCTGTTAAGAGCAAGAGAAACAAAATGTGAAATATTGGAAGCATAAATTGTTTATCTAAGGAATGAAATTGAAAGGACCAAGGTACTACAAGATGTAGAGGATAAGAAATCAAAAAGGGAATCAAGTCTTCAAGAAGAAAAAACTTCAAACAAGGATAATCAAGCAAAGGATATCAGAAAGGAAGAAATCAAAGAAGAACCTTGGATGAGAGTTAATCACAAGAGGAGGAATACTCCACCACAATCTCAAGGGCATCCAAACAGGTTACATAATTTCTTCCATGGTCATTGATTTTCTTGTAATAAATATGGTCATAGAGATGTACACTGTATTAGTCATGCAAGAAATAATGTCAATAGAAATTTTAATTCTTTTGCACCTCTTATGGATAATTATATTATATGTTACAAATGCAATAATTTTGGGCACAAGGCTAGATGGTGTAAAATGATACTTCCTGAGTCTAGTAAAAGAAAAACATATTCAAAAACTAAGAAAAATGAAAGGGGAAATGTAAAAGCTAGATCAATGTTAGTTCAAACAAACCTTCATGATCAGGATAAAGAAGAACAATGGTATCTTGATAGTGATTTCTCTAGTCACATGACAGGAGACAAAGATAAATTCATTGTAATAAAAGAAACCAATAGAGGATCAATAAATTTTGGTGATAATGGATCAGCAAGGATTGGTGGAAGAGGAACTCTGAGTTTAGATAATGGGAAAATAAGAACATAAAATGTGTTGTATGTTAAAGGGTTAAAACATAATATTTTAAGTGTAATTCAACTTTGTGATCAAGGGCATATGGTTACATTCCATCCAGATAGATGTGAGATAAGAAAATAAAAAACTAGAAAAGTCATTGCTAATGCAAGAAGAACTCCAAAAAATCTATACATGCTTAGTGAGATCAAAGGGGAAAAGTGCTTTCTATCACAAGAAGATGAGAGTTTTTTGTGGCATAGAAGATTGGGTCATTTGAATTTTGACAACATAGTCAACATAAGCAATAAGTAGGTTGTCAGAGACTTACCCAAAATAAAAAGGCCACAAAACACAATGTGTGCACCTTGTCAACATGGAAAGCAAACTAGAACAAGCTTTAAGTCAAAAGGATATATGTCATCTGAGACATTGAGTCTAATACATACTGATCTATGTGGTCCTACCAAAACACAGAGCATTCAAGGTGAGAGTTACTTTATTCTATTTATAGATGATTACTCAAGAATGGTTTGGGTAGATTTTCTGAAAGAGAAATCAAAAGCTTTTGAAAAGTTCAAAATATTTAAGATATTGGTTGAAAATGAAACCGATAAGAGAATTAAGTGTTTGAGATCTGAAAGAGGAGGATAATTTACCTCAAATGAGTTTGTAGAGTTTTGTGAATAACATGGGATTAAAAGAGAATATTCAGCAGCAAGAACTCCTCAACAAAATGGAGTAGTTGAAAGGAAAAATAGAAGTGTTGAGAATATGGCTAGAGCTATGTTAAATGAGTCTAAGCTCTAAGATGGATTATGGAGAGAAGCAGTCAACACAACAGTATACATAATCACTAGGGATCAAATGAGGGTAAACCATCACAAGACTCCATATGAGCTTTGCAAAGGAAGACCAGCCACTATAAAACACTTCAATATTTTTGGAAGCAAGTGTTACATAAGACGAGAAGATCAAAACTTAGGCAAGTTTGATCCTAGATGTGATGAAGGAATTTTCCTTGGTTATTCCTCAAAAAGTAAATCCTATAGATGCTTCAACAAGAGAACACACATTATTGTAGAAATTATAAATGTAACAATTGATGAAAAAATAGATTTAAGAGAACCAGTTCAACAAATTGTGTATTAGGAAGATGGAAGTTGTCAAGAAGAGTTTCATGAGGAATCAGATGAAGAAGAAGAATAAACACAAAAACTTCTTCCTAAAACTCCATCTAGGTATGTACAGAAACATCATCCAAAATAACAAATCATTGGGAATCCAAATGTAAGACAGACAAGGAGAAGGATAATAACACCATCTCAACAAGTAAATTTTTCTTTGCTATCTAAGATTGAGCCAAAGGACTTCAAACAAGCAAGTGAAGATGAGTTATGGATCAAAGCAATGGATGAGGAATTAGATCAGATAGAAAAACATAAGACTTAGGAACTTTTCCTATGACCAAAAGACAATAATGTGATTGGCACAAAATGGGTATTCAGAAATAAGCTAAATGAATATGGACAAGTAGTAAGGAACAAATCAAGGTTAGTGTGCAAAGGCTATGCACAGGTAGAGGGAATTGATTTTGATGAGACATTTGCTCCAGTTGCACGACTTGAAGCCATAAGAATATTTTTAGCTTTCTCAAGTTTTAAAAACTTCAAAGTATATCAGATGGATGTTAAGTCAACATTTCTAAATGGTGTTCTAGAAGAAGAAGTGTACATTGAACAACCAGAGGGATTCATGTTAATAGATAAACTAGATCATGTATGCAGATTGAAAAAGGCACTGTATGGTCTAAAGCAGGCTCCTAGAGCATGGTACTCAAGACTGGATAAGTATCTTCAGGAACAGGGATTCAGAAAAGGAATAGCAGACAACAACTTATATATCAAAAATGAAGGGAATAATCTACTAATTATGGTTGTTTATGTTGATGACATCATTTTTAGGGAAAACAATGATAAGATGTGTAAGGAATTTGCTAAGAACATGCAAAATGAATTCGAGATGTCTATGCTTGGTGAGTTGTCTTTCTTTCTTGGACTTCAGATTTCTCAATCAGAGAAAGGGGTATTTCTCTCACAAACCAAGTATATAAAAGAAATGTTAAAGAAATTTAGGTTAGAATATTGCAAACCGTTAAGTACCCCCATGGTCATAGGATGCAAGTTAAGTAAGGATGATGAATCTCTAGAGGTATATCAGAGACTATACAGATCTATGATTGGCAGCCTATTGTATGTTACAGCTACAAGACCAGACATAGTACAATCAGTGGGATTAGTGGTAAGGTTTTAGGTAGCACCTAAGGAAACACATGTGGTAGCAGTAAAAAGAATTCTCAGGTATCTAAAAGGGACTATGGATTTTGGGCTTTGGTATCCCAAAAGTGATAGTTTCACACTCACATCATATACAGATGTATATTGGGTTGGTAGCATTGATGACAGAAAAAGCACAAGTGGAGGAGCATTCTTTCTTGGAGACTGTTTAGTCTCTTGGCTAAGTAAGAAGCAGGTTTCAGTATCCCTATCTACAATAGAAGTAGAATATATTGCAACAGTAGCCAGTTGTACACAGGTATTATGGATGAAGTGAACTCTAGAAGACTTCAAGATAAAACATGATCATCCTATTCCCATACTATGTGATAATACAAGTGCTATAAGTATCTCAAAAAATCCAGTGATGCACTCCATGACAAAGCACATTCCAATTAAGTATCATTTTCTGAGAGAACAGGTGACAGATAAACAGGTCAAATTAGAATATGTTACTACAAAGGAACAAATAGCAGATATTTTCACCAAGCCACTTTCAAAGGAGACCTTTGAGTATCTTCGAGGAAAACTGGGAGTAAGACTCCCACCCCAAAATTAACCACCTCAAGAGGAGGTGGGGGAGGGGCTAAGCTAAGAGATTTGGTTTAAGGAGAGAGCATTGAGTCAGGGGGAGCAGTTTCCCAAGGGAAGCAGAACAAGAAAGAGGTCAAGATTTGGTAAAAAGAATTTGGGTTGCCATCAATGACAAAGGGGGAGATTGTTGGACATTTTGAGTGATAAGTTGTCATTGATGTCAAGAGTAAGTAGTCATTGATGTCGAACTAACAACACCAGTCAGTGGCAGTTTGCATCCGATTCAATTTTAGTTTCAAGACCCGGTTCCAGGAAGTCACATGAGTCCAAAGTGCAAGAAAATGCCCAAATAGATAATATTATAATATTATTTTATAATATTATACAAAGTAAGTTTAAAATTAATTATAAATTAATTTATTAGTTAATTTATTTAACTTATAAAGTTATTTAAATTAATTATTAATTAATTTAATTATTAATTATAAATTAATTTAAGCTAAGGTTAAAACCCTAAGGTGGGTTATTAAAAATACAATTCAAAATTAAAATTTGAATGTCATAGCACCAATGTGAGGAGAAGTTTGAAAACATGTATAAAAGGAGGAACTTTAACACTACCAAAATTACCATGCCTTCGATAATCATTGCGAGCTTTAAAGATTGGTGAGCCATACGAATAAGTGCTATGTCCAAAGCGAAGGGGGAAGTGTGCACGTTTCGTGAGATTTTGAAGGTGAGTGAAGGCATAAGAAGAAGGTGCTATACCTTCTTTCACGTGGGCATTCGTAGCCCATGCGGTGGGCTCCCAAGTGCTAAGGCACTTAGGACTAGAGGAGATGGCGGATCGAATCATGTCGAATCCCCTTTTGTGGGAAGTATAAGGTATGCTTGGAAATTGGTCGCCAAAATTTTTGGGGATATAGTTTGGGCATTTAAAATTTAATTTTTGCATATTTAAATTGATTCTAAGGTTGCTTAAGGAGTTATAAGGGTTTTTGCAAAATTAAATTTTTAATGGTGTATGCTCAAATGTTTTGAAAATATTGTAAGGTGTTTGGTTGATATTTTTATGGTGTTGGATATTATTTTAAGTTGGAGTTTATAAGGTGTATCAAGGAAATTTTCTTTATGTATGGTATGATGAGTGTTGTTTTAGAAGGGAGAAATAAGGCATGAATTGAGTTGTGATTGTTTTATGTCCAAGGAATATTTTGGAAAGTGTTGAAGTAATATTGTTGTGTCTAACCATTGGAATTGAAAAGAAGAAAATTGTGATTAAGATAGGTTTTCTAAAAGGCACTTCTACATCCAACAAAAATGTATGGGCATATTCTTCCTAATGAGTGATTGTTGAAAATTATGAATGGAAAGTTGGAGTGAAAAGGATTGTTTGGTTAGCATTGTTGAGAGTGTTTTGATTTATTACTTCAAGGTTTTCTGGAATTAAGAGTTGTTGATAAAACCTTGTTTATAAGCATTGTTGTTGAAGTGAGTTGTTGAGTGAAGAACTTGAACTAGGGTTTGGAAAGAACATGAGTATCATTGTTATGTGAGATTGGTTGATAAAGCATTGTTGGAAATATTTGAGTGAGTAGTCATATGCTTGGACTAGGGTTTGTGAGCAAGGATTATTTCATTGAGTGATTGGTTGAGTAGAGTTGATTGAGCCTAGTCAAGTGAATGTGTGAAGTGATTGTTCAAGTTCTGTGAAACAAATTATTCTATATTCTGAATTGAGTTGAGAAAGTGATTGAGCATTGTGATGAGTATAGAACATATTGAGTCTCTAACAATTCTCTTTATGTTTCTATGATATTGGACAAGTTCTAGTGTGATATTGTTGAGCAGATTTGAGGCAAGTCTTAGAGAAGACTTGTGGATAGATTTATGTGAGATTTTGTGGAAGCTTACAATACAGATTGAGGATAAAGTTTGGTATATATTTGAGGACAGGTTTGTGCCAGATCAGAGATAGATATTGAGAACAGATTCGAGGATAGAGTTTGGTGCAGATTTGAGGACAGGTTTATGCCAGACCAGAGATAGAGATTGAGGATAAATTTGTGCTAGACCGAAGGACTATGTTTAGTATAGATTTGAGATAGAGCTTTGGAGGTGATAAATTTGAGGATAGAGGTCTCCAACCAGAGTAGGGAGGATAGGTGTCTTCTATGGATAGAGTTCCATTTGCTAAGGGTAGTGGAGGTAGAGGTCTTCTAGAGGATCACCATCCAGAGTAGAGTTAGGATATTGGTGTCTCCTATGGATAGAGATCCATGAAATTGATTAGGGGATTGGTGTCTCCTTTGGACAAAGGTCCATAAAAATTGTAGGGAAAGGATTCCCAAGAGAATTTATTTGAGAAAAAATTATAAGAAATATTTTCTCCATGGAGTAGCCCACATTGGGTGAACCACGTAAAATCATGTCTCTCATGTGTGTGATGCTTTGTGTGATGTTTACTGCTTTAATATTGTTGATGTTATCATTTGGATTAAAAGGAAAAATGTTTTATCTTATACAGTTCACCCCCCTCTCAGTATAAGCATATGTTCTTCAATTGGTATCAGAGCAGGTCTCTTCGTGAAAAGACTAAAATCTTGGAGGAGGATCCATCAGTAACACACATGACTTCAAAATATGAAGAGGATACTATGTTTGATATAAAAGAAGAATTATTTGCTACTCTCAGAAAGTTGGAAAGAATTAGAGATAATAATTCAAGCCTGAAGGAACAAATTCAAGAGGATGAAGAAACAAGGATGGAACTTCTACAAAATATCATAGAACTCAAGATAAGGGTGGAAGAAGGAAATAAAATTGAGCAAGATATGACAGATTTGTTAAGAGAAAGAGAAACAGAATGTGAAATATTGGAAGCATAAATTGTTTATCTAAGGAATGAAATTGAAAGGACCAAGGTACTACAAGATGTAGATGATAAGAAATAAAAAAGGGAATCAAGTCTTCAAGAAGAAAAAACTTCAAACAAGGATAATCAAGCAAAGGATATCAGAAAGAAGAAATCAAAAAAGAACCTTGGATGAGAGTTAATCACAAGAGGAGGAATACTCCACCACAATCTCAAGGGCATCCAAACAAGTTACATAATTTCTTCCATGGTCATTGATTTTCTTGTAATAAATATGGTCATAGAGATGTACACTGTATTAGTCATGCAAGAAATAAAGTCAATAGAAATTTTAATTCTTTTGCATCTCTTATGGATAATTATATTATATGTTACAAATACAATAATTTTGGGCACAAGACTAGATGGTGTAAAATGATACTTCCGGAGTCTAGTAAAAGAAAAACATATTCAAAAACTAAGAAAAATGAAAGGGGAAATGTAAAAGCTAGATCAATGTTAGTTCAAACAAACATTCATGATCAGGATAAAGAACAATGGTATCTTGATTGTGATTGCTCTAGTCACATGACTAGAGACAAAGATAAATTCATTGTAATAAAAGAAACCAATAGAGGATCAGTAAATTTTGGTGATAATGTATTAGCAAGGATTGGTGGAAGAGGAACTCTGAGTTTAGATAATGGGAAAATAAGAACATAAAATGTGTTGTATGTTAAAGGGTTAAAAAATAATCTGTTAAGTGTAATTCAACTTTGTGATCAAGGGCATATGGTTACATTCCATCCAGATAGATATGAGATAAGAAAATAAAAAGCTAGAAAAGTCATTGCCAATGCAAGAACTCCAAAAAATCTAGACATGCTTAGTGAGATCAAAGGGGACAAGTGCTTTCTATCACAAGAAGATAAGAGTTTTTTGTGGCATAGAATATTGGGTCATTTGAATTTTGACAACATAGTCAACATAAGTGATAAGTAGGTTGTTAGAGACGTACCCAAAATAAAAAGGCCACAAAACACAATGTGTGCACCTTGTCAACATGGAAAGCAAACTACAACAAACTTTAAGTCAAAAGGATATATATCATATGAGACATTGAGTCTAATACATACTGATCTATGTGGTCCTACCAGAACATAGAGCATTCAAGGTGAGAGTTACTTTATTCTATTTATAGATGATTACTCAAGAATGGTTTGGATAGATTTTCTGAAAGAGAAATCAAAATATTTTGAAAAGTTCAAAATATTTAAGATATTGGTTGAAAATGAAACCGATAAGAGAATTAAGTGTTTGAGATCTGATAGAGGAGGAAAATTTACCTCAAATGAGTTTGTAGAGTTTTGTGAATAACATGGGATTAAAAGAGAATATTTAGCAGCAAGAACTCCTCAACAAAATGGAGTAGTTGAAAGGAGAAACAGAAGTGTTGAGAATATGGCTAGAGCTATGTTAAATGAGTCTAAGCTCTAAGATGGATTATGGAGAGAAGCAGTCAACACAACAATATACATAATCACTAGGGATCAAATGAGGGTAAACCATCACAAGAATCCATATGAGCTTTGCAAATGAAGACCATCCACTATAAAACACTTCAATATTTTTGGAAGCAAGTGTTACATAAGACGAAAAGATCAAAACTTAGGCAAGTTTGATCCTAGATGTGATGAAGGAAGTTTCCTTTGTTATTCCTCAAAAAGTAAATCCTATAGATGCTTCAACAAGAGAAAACACATTATTGTAGAAATTATAAATGTAACAATTGATGAAAAAATAAATTTAAGAGAACCAGTTCAACAAATTGTGTATTAGGAAGATGGAAGTTGTGAAGAAGAGTTTCATGAGGAATCAGATGAAGAAGAAGAATAAACACAAAAAATTCTTCCTAAAACTCCATCTAGGTATGTACAGAAACATCATCCAAAATAACAAATCATTGGGAATCCAAATGTAATACAGACAAGAAGAAGGATAATAACACCATATCAACAAGTAAATTTTTCTTTGCTATCTAAGATTGAGCCAAAGGACTTCAAACAAGCAAGTGAATATGAGTTATGGATTAAAGCAATGGATGAGGAATTAGATCAGATAGAAAAACACAAGACTTAGGAACTTGTCCTATGACCAAAATCCAATAATGTGATTGGCACAAAATGGGTATTCAAAAATAAGCTAAATGAATATGGAAAAGTACTAAGGAACAAATCAAGGTTAGTGTGCAAAGGCTATGAACAGGTAGAGGGAATTGATTTTGATGAGATATTTTCTCCAGTTGCACGACTTGAAGCTATAAGAATATTTTTAGCTTTCTCAATTTTTAAAAACTTCAAAGTATATTAGATGAATGTTAAGTCAACATTCCTAACAGTGTTCTAGAAGAAGAAGTGTACATTGAACAACTATAGGGATTCATGTTAATAGATAAACTAGATCATGAATGCAGATTGAAAAAGGCACTATATGGTCTAAAGCAGGCTCCTAGAGCATGGTACTCAAGACTGGATAAGTATCTTCAGGAACAGGGATTCAGAAAAGGAATAGCAGACAACAACTTATATATAAAAAATGAAGTGAATAATCTACTAATTATGGTTGTTTATGTTGATGACATCATTTTTAGGGAAAAACAATGATAAGATGTGTAAGGAATTTGCTAAGAACATGCAAAATGAATTCGATATGTCTATGTTTGGTGAGTTGTCTTTCTTTCTTGGACT